>LR990164.1:11200000-11800000 GCA_905147325.1 Notodonta dromedarius | reverse complement strand
CTTCTCATTAAAAGCGTTTAAATATATTTCGGTATTTTTTTCTCCATTCGTTATCTATACAAGGTGACACATAATGGGTATACTTTTTTTTTCAAAACTTAACTTTGTAATTCTAAAACCATCAGCTTTGGAGGGAACTTGAAAAACAAAAGGTGTTATAGGAATACAGCTGTTGACCGATTTCACAAGTCTACAAAACCTTTAGTACTTCAACTGTCCCACAAAGCCGATAGTTTGAGATTTACAAAGTTAAGTTGCAAAAAAAATAGTATACCCATTTTGTATCACCTAGTATATATAAAACTTAGAGGTGACTGACTGACTGACTGATATAGTGATCTATCAACGCACAGCCCATACCACTGGACGGATCGGGCTGAAATTTAGCATGCAGGTAGATGTTATGACGTAGGCATCCGCTAAGAAAGTATTTTTATTAATTCTACCCCCAAGGGGATCAAAATGGGGGATGAAAGTTTGTATGAAACTGTCAATTTTATACCGAGCAGGCTGAGACTTCGCATGCATAAAGCTACTATGACGTAGCCATCCCCTAAGAAAGAATCAAAATTCCATGCGGACGAAGTCGCGGGCTCAGCTAGTTGTTCGATAAAACTAATAAAAGAATATTCGTTGTTCCGCTTGAAGTTCGGTTCATGTCTGTCAGTGACTTTATAATGGAATACTTATAGTATTACGAATCAATACATTACTTAACTAGCCGATTGCCAGATAGGTTTTTCTCTACGAACTTTCATCCCTTATTTAAGGGATACATTCATTTTTAGTGCTCACTGACACTCTGCAAAATTTCAGCAATATATTTAGCACTGTGGTGTACAACTTAGTTTCGATTTTTTCCCCGGGAATTCGTGTGTGAAATACACTGGTGAACTACATCAATGAATAATATTAATCACGTTCACAATACATTTATTATGTCATACTTTTATGATTTGGAAATTGTACCTTATACGAGTATAGACTTGATTATGGTCGCCACTGATAGGCTGCGCTAAACCATGAAGGTTGTTTTAAAAATTAGCACAAACCTACAAAACGTCTATGACCTACTTTTACAAGACTAGTGATTTCTGATTGTTAGATAAAATGGTCATTGGAAGTTTTGGAAAAAAAAATAAATCAAATTATTAAGTTCAAAAAGATAATTATAAGATTACCAGAAGCATTTTTATTTATTAAAAAAAATACAATAATGATTTTCGGCAAGATACATAGTCCATTTAGTTTTTACACACATTTATTTTATGAATAAAAGAAACCATTGCTATATAAATATAACATAATATAATTGTATTTCATCGTAAGTTATAAATAGCATAGCAGTAGATATCGCACATCACGCTGCTCGGTGGTAATTAAATTAACAACATCCAACACGATATGAATCACAATATTGAGTTGCGGGACTATGTTTGGGGAACGTTCGGGAACTTTGTTTTTCACCGACTACGGCGAAGCCAAAAGGAAAGGTTATAGTTTAAGCAGTCTAATTATGTTTATTTTGTGTTCCACCGTAGCACCTAAGCTACGCAGACAATTTTGTTGATTGGGTATCAATCGATTCGTTAATATGGTCGGCGTGACATAGTCGACATTTTATACGAACAAAATCAATATGACGATTGTAAGGTTCCAAAAATCAGGGACTCCTATCCTGATTTTTTTGCCCTGATTGAGTTGGCTTGTCTAATGAAAGGGAAGAAAATTCTAAGTTCATAAATATAAATACAATACAATATAAAATATACCAAGCGACAGATAAACGATTTCATATTATATTTCACCGTTTATGAATACTACAAGTGCTATCAATCGGCAGTCGGGGTTTTTAAACGTTTTACTTGTAACTTTTATGGGTTTTTTTTACCGACAACATGAACAACCAAAATCTAAGCGTTTATGTATGTGTATTTGAAATATAGTATATAAAATCCAAACTCTATATATAAAGTTCAAGTCAACAAACCTTTTGTCTTCAGATATTTCTGAGTAATTAAATATATGTTTTGTGTCCGATGGTACGTTCCAGAAAACGCTGAGAAAGTAACAGTTTAACGTGTTACTAGGAAATGATGATAACATTACAATATTAAATAGAAAGTCAATGATTAAGTAAACTACTAAGTTTCCGTCCACACATGCATAAGACTTGAGTTAGAAGGAGAAGTATTCGATATTTATTTTTCTTTTCACCAGCAATAGGTTGTCTTATTTCTCTGATTAATTTTACTTCGTCACCAATTTGTTAGATATTTATGACAGAATAAGCAAGCGTTAGATAACACAACTTCCTTTATAGATTGATAACTACCTATTATTATTGTTTAACAAAATAATAATTCCGTCACAACAATATACCTACCAGCCAATAAGCGATAAACCAAGTGGATCAGTAAATATATTTTTTGTAGCGAAGCTTCTATACGGACGTTCGGGGCGCTCGCCGCGCGGCCACTTTATCCGTGCTAAGCGTCAGTAGGTAGTGTTACACGATGACAGCAGATTGGTCGCATTGGAATACTTTCGTTCTTCAGCCCCCCTGGACAGACGGAGTGACGATTGGAGAAGAATATATTGTGCCAATGACCCCACGCAAATGGAATCAGTCAAACGTCACATAGGTGCATTTTTGAAACGAACAAAGCGACCACTCTATCCGTACTAAGCATCAGTAGCGTTACAAGATATATATGTATACAGAGTTGCAGCTGCGGCGCCCTATGCTTTATACTATAAAGCTTCGCTTCTGTCGGGCGTCCCTAGACTGCACCGTTTTTATTTCTACGCTTAAAGAAGCACATTCACGTTACAATTTAAATTGGAGCCAAGCTGTAGGCAATTTTCTACAGCTCATTTACCTACGGGCTCGATCGAGGTGACACACCCTCTTACAGAAGATCGGCGTAAAGTAGCTATTACAGCTGTGTTTCGTACGATGAGTTATAGAGCCAGAAGAACAACCCGCCTTCCTTGTCCTCCCTCATTCCCACTCCCCTCAGCAGCGGATTTACAAATTTCCAAGATATAGGCTGTAAAATTTTTGCAGCCCTTGCCTTTATAATTGTCATGTCCCAAATTATTTTTACAATCCAAAAATTTGATTGAAATTGCCCGTAAAATATTTTTCGGGTTTATTTTTGAGCTAATCAAAGCTCAATCATGTACGATTAATAAAGGCGGGGTAATGTATGCTACTTACACAATAATGTACATTCGGTAAACGTGAATAAATAATCTTTATTGCGTTTGATTTCTATGAGATAGCAAATTGTCGCCCCAAAAATCTGCCGTCCAGCCTACTCACCCTGCTGGTAAATCCGCCACTGCCCCTCAGGTCGTCTACGTGCGAGCAATGCCATTGGTAATGCAAGCATCTATAGAATACGGTAAATGCTTGACATCAGGCGAGTCGTGGGTACGCTTGTTTGTAGATATTGTTGTATTGTGCTGTAGTCAACCGGCTACGGCTTAGCTCTGCCATCATAAGTATTCAATGTTAATCTTTGTTCAGGAATACCTATTTTGTCTCCCAATGCATCCTCAGCCTAAATATAATTAGGTGGAGTGTCCTAAATTGATATTGCGTATTGGGCTGATTAGGTATATAAATAAGTAGGTATATAAATACTTACACAAAAACTTGATTAAATTAACTGTATTACCACTACTTTTATACTCGTATCGTATGAACTAGATATAAATAATCGTAGCTGTGTTAAATTTTGACAACAGTATTCGCATCAATATTATCGTTATGTACCGATAACAACCGGATCGACGAGTCGTGTTATCAAATTGTAATGAAAACCTACCTACCTACATTGCGATCCTTTGAATGACACTCATAAAAAATGATAAATGATGAAGAATTTCGTATTAAATGTTGTTATCGTGAAAACAAAGGAAGAGTACTATCCCTTTGTTATATTCCACGTAGGTATTTAACGGCTGTGTATGTCCTTTTCCCGCAACAAGGAAAACACATATACATTCAATATTTGAATACACTGCCATCTATTGCTGAGTAGAATAATTAACTCCTTAGTAGCGACATCTGTTTTGAAATTACTGTCTGATTTTTATTAAACTTGATGGGCTCCAATAGATGGCGTTGTACAGCGCACTAACTTTTTAAAGGTAGTTAATTTCTTACTTATTTTTTTACTTTTGTGGATAATACAATAAAATCATGAGCAATATTAAAACTGTACTTAGACAGGTACTAGATAGGTTAACTGACGCACCTACCTACTTTCCATTACCATGCAATGAGATAATGTCGCAGATAAGATAAGATAAGATAAGTAGTTATGACCTAATTTATTTATAGCTCTATCATAAGTTTTAGATTCGCTGGTCGTAAACGACAAAAAAATATTTATTCGGTTAAGTATAACAGTGAAATGTTTTTCGTAATTTAATTGTAATTAGCAAAAACAGACGAAAATACCCGAATCCGTTTTCGACATCGATTCGAATAACCCCGCAAAAAAATATAATTCTCTTCAATTAAATTCCGTTTCGGATCTATCGACAGTATGTACCTATGTAGGTAGGTTTCTACGCTGCGTTTAAACTTTACGCAGGTAGGTACACAAATACACTAATCATTAGGCGGAGTCGTCAAGGATTAACCTATAAAAAACTGGTCAAGTGTAAGTCAAAATTATAGGGTGACGCTTTTTTCAAACTGGCTACAAAGGCAAAGATGATAATATAGTTCCTACCTAGCACCCAGAAGTTTGCAAGCCTTTGTGATGGAGGTAACTTTTATACAAGTGGCCTGGTTTGAGGGACTCAAAAAAGTGCTAAGATTTTTGTGTATCCATGTTGCAGTCATATTTCTGGTCTAACCGATAAACAATCGATGCTGGCACCATCAAAGAATGCGTTTATACAATCGATTGTTTAGACTGATTTGTTTGATATCTACTATTATCAACATAGTTGGCATGACGTCATCGAATGTAAGTAATCCTTAGTCATTAGATTTCTGATTTGTCGTACATTCGACATTGCTTACAAAAAACCAATATTGCCAGACATATAATATAGTAGAAAATGTAAATAAAGAGAGGTCACGCTCAGCTGGGCGCTGTACGCTCGCGCGAAGCCTAATCCCTTGAACTTGAGCGAGCGGAACCGAGACCGAGGTAAACAAACGAACGTCGAGTTTACCCGTTGACGCGCATTTGTCATTTGGAACGCACGCGACTCGCCAGCGCCAGTGTCCGCGCGCGCTCCGCGATAAACCAAACGTTTCGAACGCGTCCTAAAATTCGCGAAGCAAAAAAAAAACAACAAACATTATTGTTTCCAAATTCAAAATTTTCAACAGTTCTTTCTGTGTATGGCCAGTGCAAGAAGGTTATTTTTTCTGTTTTGGTTTTTGTGATTGTGTTTTATCTTTTTATTGTTAATTTTATATTTTCTATGTGGCTTCATGAAGGAAATGACAGCGGAATTGACCGATAAGCGGGTGATGTTGATACAACAAGTTTTTATGTGTGTTTATTATGCAGTTTAGAGATTTCATTGGTATCTTTTCTCTATTTACCGACTGTTACCTAAATAACCAATTATTTGATTGATCCGATGTAACGGTGCCTATGTCATGTAGGTATTTCTTAATTACTTACCTACCTTCATATAAAATCTTATGAAGTAGATAGATAGGTTTGGTTTATTCAACTTACCGGAGTTCATTTACCTAACACGTCTACTGACTCGTAAATAAGATGATACATTACCTAATAATTATAATACTTTATTAACTGGGAACTTTATTACCTCCGTAGATATTAACAATAGAGTACCTACATACATACCTACCTACTTAGATAATAGGTACCTACTTGCAACGCGTATTTAGTATACTAGCTGTGCCCCGCGACTTCATCCGCGTAGTATTTTAACTTAGCAAAAATTTCGGGATTATCGGCTTAAAAAGTATCCTATATCAAATTTCATCCAAATCCGTTCAGTAGTTTTTGCGTGAAGGAGTAACAAACATACATACATTCATACATCCACACTCACAAACTTTCGCATTTATAATATTAGTAGGATTGAGATACCTATACCTATCTAGATACCTACTTGGTGGTCATAGATATAACCACGTATTTTGGTGGTAGAGCCTAGTAGCCAATTGAATTGACTACAGTTCACAGAAGATCTGCGTAAAGTCGGTACCTACCTAACCTACCTACTTATTAGGTAACTACTTACCTATTCCTAGCTGCATTTCGTACGATCAGTGAGAGAACCGTAAGCCCTCTCCCAAACTCAACTCGCCCATCTCTGTCCCACTCCCGTTCATGCCGACAGGCGGCAATGAATGTATCAGCAATGCCTTTGGTATTGCAAGATCTAGGTAGGTACCTAGTAGGTACCTACCTATTGCCCTACCTATTGGCTGCGGCAACTGCTTATACCTGTGCGGGTCGTAGGTTTGCTTGCCGACTGTTTATAAAATAAAAACGTCGGTAGGTACCTACTTACCTACCTAGGTTCTTGCACTGAGTGGTTGCGGGTTCGATTTCCGTCGGCATACATTTCGGAAATAGACTTTTCGTAATTTGCTCTGGTTTGGGTGTCACTGGGATCGCCCCAGTCTATTCCATAGTAGTTACCTACAAGCATTGTTTAGTTTGGAACTACCTACCTATAAGAGGCTATGCTACAGTTGGTGTGTTCGTCTGACGATATTTACCTATTTATTATTTATTTATATATTTATTGTTTCATCACACTCTGGGTACACACCTGTATTTCTAGAATGTGGTACCTACCTAGGTACGCAGGTGCGTTTAAATTTAAATATAAATCGTATAGATAGATACCTATAGGGGAAGATATAGGTCGGTCGGTACTTAGGTACCTGCATAAAATTGTAAACTACCTAAGATAAAAGCTACTTACCTTCTCTTTTGTTTGGTAAACCACTAGACGTTTGTCAAAATGCCGCTCCGCATTTTCACATGTTTGAATAACACTCCTGGACTCTGTCAAGCGAGTTTGACAAACTAGCCGTCAATTTTACACAAACACCGGATCGTTTTAGGTACAACATTCGAGATTTATGCGCAGTTTTCCTAAAATGAAGAGAAAAGGCTAGACGAACTAGGTAGCCAGGCAGATATTAAAATCTCCACACCTAAATAGAAATTTTAAATTTCCGTGTGATCGGCCTGTGTGGATCCCGCATTATGGCAAAGATAATGTTAATAAGTAGTTCTAATTGTGGACTATCTTTAACACCCGCATGTAGGTATCTATCTAAGTAGTCCTTAAGTAAGCAGCTAATTTCTTGTCGGCAGTTTAGTATTCTTAATACCTATCTAAATAGGTGGGTAAATAGTATACTAATTCAAAACAAGGCTCTTCTAAATGTACATTTTACTTAATTAACGACACATTATTAGGTAAGTACTTATTTACTCGACAAATAATTCTAACTAGGTACTCTTAAGTAGGTGGGAACTCCACTTTTACTTGGAACAAATGACAACAATGATAACAATGATTCATCTCATACGGGGTAAATCTTTACTCACTATGAAGTGATTTTTATTCCGTGGAATTCGAACAGCTATCATTTTTTGACATTTCAGACATAATAAACCTTTTTTGTAGACTCCTATTTATAAGTAGGTACATATTGAATTTAATGATAATAAATGAAGATGGATTTTGATATAATAAGAATTAGGTATGTAGGTTACCGAAATCCGGCTCGGACGACATTAAGTAAAATAAGCATGAGTGAAAAACATGTTTAAATTAAAATGTTATTTATCATTTAGGAAACTTATTTCACTATCTTCGTCAACATTATACATTTTTAACTTATCATTTTTATATGTGAAGTCTCAAAATAAGTAACACATATTTTTTTATTTCACATTATGTGTTCCTTTCTTCTTGGGATGTTTCTATTAACTTGCCACACTCATGTCAGAATTCTACGGAATAAAAAACCAATTATAATTTTAAAAAAACCTATTATCCAAAGAATGTGGATTTTAAATTATTTGGTATTTTCATACAGTTCTAGTTTAATTTGTAGGTAATAACTGGATTCGATTTTATATTCAATTCATAACATCGGTCCTCGTGCACGCGTGGGCTCTGACTCACGCTCTCACGACTGACTCAACCGCCTGTTTTGGTAAAAAAAACTATTAGTGACTGGTTAGGGAGTTATTGGAATTCTTCACTTTAGTGCTTATTATCTTTGTTCTTTACACATCATCACACCTGTATTCCCTTAAGGGGTTAGTGATGGAACATTTCACAGGTAGCATGTGAAAAATCATATTATATAGGTTTTCATAAGTCTCCCCTGCTACCGACATAGGTAGAAACGGTTAAAATCATTGCAATCATTTGCAATGAAATCGCAAAGCGTTCGGTATTGTCACGGTTTTTATGATAAATCATCGACCAGTGACTTTATAGGATTACCTTCGTGTCATAGTGAAAATTCACTATGTATAAAATCATTGACTGTGAAAAATCACAGGTGAAATAACAGTGAAAGAAAAATATAATTCCACGTAATGAAAATTAATTGAAAGTATTAACCATTCCATGCCTGTAAGGGGTAGGTAGAGATACATTTACAAAAGTTACAATACGCCAATGATGCTATATTAGTCCTTATGCAGGTATTAATAGGGGCGAGCCTATTGATTGCCATAATACCTGACACACTTATGCGAGAGGACTACAGGCATTACAGGCTATAGAATAGGTACCCCTAGTTCACCACCACGCTGTTCCAGTGAGGGTTGGCGAACTTCACACGTCTTTCGAAAGACGTGCAGACTTCCTTGCGATGTTTGCCTTCAACATTCAATAAGTGATCATTTCAGAAATTTCAGTTTAATGAAAAAGTGATTCGCCCAAAGATCAGTAACTTACCAGATATGTGAAGCACGGTAACTTTTTGGTAGGTAATCCCTGTTTCCAAGGCGTGTGTTGGATTTGTCTGTCAATGCTATCAATTACGGTAGTACCTATAATACGTTTCATTACCATGGTGATTATCACATGATTCTGCTATCCATGTAAAGAACTATTACTCTTACAATTACAAATTACAAGACTTTGTACCGTAATGATTAATGATTAAGGTTTATTAACCAAAACAAAGTTACCGGTACAAAGTACCTTGATATTTGTTTAGGTAGGCGTCGTTATCAAGCCAGCCCATTTACCGGACAATTGTAATAGGAATAATTAATAATGAGTATTAAATGACCACCACTTCCTTAACACACTACAAAGGACAGGCAAACAATAGGGCAGTCGTGTCCATATTCATTTTAACGTAAACACTGTTGTTTTGTTTCTCCAGCTAATTGGCGTCAAAGCAAATTGTTCTGAGAACCAATTCATTTGTTAAACAAATACGGTCATGGGAGGGCTCTGTATGCATTTGATGCTATTAATATTTTATGTTATGCACACAATAGAAAGTACAATAATTGTGGTAAGTAACAGGGTTACTGATCGATGTAAACGTAAAACAGCGTAAGACGATTTATTTATTTTGTATTGCGAAAAAAAAAAAATCTTGCAGATTCTTGATGTACAATGATAGAAACTAAGCTCTGCCACGAGAAAAAAACCACTAATTTTCGAAATATCTGTTGATTTTTCATTAAAAAGCAACTGGTAATCAGGAAAAATGTTTAATGTCTTAATATTTCTGCCCGTGAATTGACTCATGTATTTCACCGCAATTAAATAAAATACTAGTCCCCAAGTGATAGGCAAGTAACCTTATAATCTGGAAAACGTGCAAAATAAGGAGGGTGGGTTTCTTCGCCTCTAAAAGCACGTAATCTGACAACACACTTTGCGAAACTCGATATTTTTGCGAACACAGCGTTGCGTAGGAACCGCCCGATCAATCAATCACGTTGCTTGTTTGATAATCGCTATTGTTTCCGCAAAGATCTTCAAACAAAATGTATTCTAACATTTTATAAGTGCGGAATTTTCACCGCGACTTTAGCCGTCGATATACAATGCGTCTTTGTAAACTATAATGTACTAGCTGTGCCCCGCGACTTCATCCGCGTAGTATTGGATTATTGGGTTAAAAAGTATCCTATATGTTAATCCCGGTTATAATCTATCTGTGTTCCAAATTTCATCCAAATCCGTTCAGTAGTTTTTGCGTGAAGGAGTAACAAACATACATACATACATACATACATACATACATACATACATACATACATACATACATACATACATACATACATCCACACTCACAAACTTTCGCATTTATAATATTACTAGCTGTGCCCCGCGACTTCATCCGCGTAGTATTGGATTATTGGGTTAAAAAGTATCCTATATGTTAATCCCGGTTATAATCTATCTGTGTTCCAAATTTCATCCAAATCCGTTCAGTAGTTTTTGCGTGAAGGAGTAACAAACATACATACATACATACATACATACATACATACATACATACATACATACATCCACACTCACAAACTTTCGCATTTATAATATTAGTAGGATTAGGAAGGATTATCTCTTATTAAATCAATTTTATCAATTTATGGATTGTGATTATAATGACTTATTTAGCACCTTAGGCCCGTTACATATAGAGAACTAACGGTACGGCAAAATCAGTAGATTGGAGGTTGATACTTATGGTTAAAGCTACGAAGAAGGAAACTAAAATTGTCTGAACTGAACCTACGTAAAGTAAATAATTACCTATCACTAACATCATAATAGTGAACGAATCAATGATGATAATGTTTACGGAACCCGCGCGCCGCTCGAAATATTTACGTCTACATTACGTGATTGAATAAAGGAACTGTTTTTGCAATATGTTTGATGTAAACTCTGGCCTATTTTTATTCATTACAGAAGGCAGAAGGTCATTCATGATTTTTTCAGTGGAAACAAACTTTCGTGAAACGCGATGCATTTGCACTAAAATAAAAGATAATTTTAATTGTGTTAAATTAAAAAACTTGATGGAGATACCACTTTTTTGTCAACCTACGTAAAAAAAATATTGGAGATAGAACCTCTTCTCGCGGAAACGAAATTATTTAACTAATGTGATTAAGAAAACCAGTTCATTACTCAGGTACTTATTTTTAAAACATAACTTCACCTACTTGTACCCCGAGAGCACAATGGATGTTATTAACCATTTGAAACTATAGCTTTACAGTTACCAATTAACATAATAGCTTATAGACGATTATAGAGCTTACATTCATCGGTATAGAAGCGGATTTGCAACACATTTGTTAGATGGGAAGTAATTTTATTAGTGGAAAAAGTAGATTTGTTTTATGAACCTCTATGGCTGATTCTATCGTGTTTGTATCCCGAGAGCACAGACTTCTAAATACGACGTACAGTCAACAAATTCGACGCTTGATCACCTTAAGGTTGCATTTTGTGTGCAGTGACCAGCAGCCACCTATGGCTAGCATGGTCATAAAAACAATTAAAACAAAGGCTTTCCAAAAAAAGAGCGTTTGTCACCTCGGACGGTTTTCGTCTCATTGGACGACAACATAATGGGCGAGGCAACCTATTATTACTGCCTGCAAGCGAAAAGTGTTCAAAACTGATCAAGCGTCTACTTTGTTGATGGTACGTTCTAAAAACGTACGTATAAGCTCGAGAGTGACTTATAAAAAGAATATTAAAAAGTTAAAGATACTATCAATAACCGTTGATTTCAAAATCCTTCATCGTTCCATTCAATATTTCAATTTCGATGTCATTAACATTTTGAACGAGCAAAAAACTGTTGTCATCACTTACGTACGTTATTGTCTACATAAACTTTGAAAATAGACTTGTCTATTGTATTTTCACTTATTTATCTATTTTGAAAACATACTTCACAAAATCTGATCAATAATATCGAGATCAGATACAAGTCAACTGCTTAATACTCTGTGCATTAAAATAAATTTATAGCAAGTAATTTTTTTCTTTTAATTTTGCTACGTCTTGTTGATGCGTTAGAGGGGATCTTATTTATTTCTTCAAAAAGCTACTATTTCCATCAATATTTATCTAAAAATGTACTGACTGGCGCTAACCTTATTCTTTTATTTCCATTACATCAATGTATCAAATTAGTCTTCAATCTTCTATTGACCTGAAAGTAAACAGCCTCAATACGTCATAAGTACAGTATGTATATTGCCTGTTTTATATATTTACTACACCCTATTAAATAGGTGGGTTATCTGGGCCCTAACCACGCTATCTACTCAAATCGTAATAGTATAGTAAACGCTTGCGATTACGTTTCAAACGCTCCGCTTTTGACGTTTTGCTGACACGAACTTCACGATTTCTACTGACATTGATATGGTATGGTGTCAGCAAAACGTCAAAAGCGGAGCGTTCCCCTCCCCTCGCTTTGAAAGGGAATGTGTCTGGTATAATGTCAATAGACCAAAATCAAAACCCCATCGGCGAAACGTGCCTACTCATAAGGGAATACATGCCGGATGGTATAGATACCTATTATAATTAATGCCTGATGGTGTACGTACTGGATCTTCTCTGTCGAGGTCGCGTTCCGATCCGGTGGTAGATTTACCCTCGCCACCTCTCCTAGCAGCGGCTCAAGCCGAGGTCGTGCCCCTCGTGGCGCCGTTGAGCTAGCTGCCCCCCTGCCCCTCTGGCTGGAGCGCACTTGCGCTCGCCCTCTGTCCGGGTGAAGTTGTTATGGCCACTCTGGCCAACAACACTTAGTCCAGATCAATAATAAAAGATGTACCTATTATAATTATCTATCAAGTCCCGATGCTTCTGTGTTTTCTCTGTCGGTTGTGTTATCCACGGTCTGATTGCTGCGATCTATCTCACTAGCCCACGTCACTCGTCTCCGGCGATCGCTCCGCATCTTGTACAAAAACATGCATTTTTCATTTTCAACAGTATGTTTAGATTCCACTTGACTTTGTTGATTATGCACTTTGTTACAGTGAGTTATTTTATTAATGGCGCCCAGTGAATACGTCTTTATTATTATTATGTTTCTTTTTGTAGTAAGTAAGAATTTGATTGAAGTACAGTGGTGCTGCAAAATTTATTTTCACAGACGATTTAAAACCTAGGGGTAACATAAGCCTAGTCCATTTCCGTTTCGGAGCACACTTACCCTTAGGCCCGTATTAATAAATCCATCTCAAATCTGAGAGCGATCTTGGAAATATCATTCTTATGTCATACCAGTACAAAATGACATGTCAAACACACGTTTGACAGTACACACTCAAGACCGTTATCAGACTTGATATGGATTTATTAATACGGGTCTTAGTCTCATTCAGCTTCCCTCAATATTATTAAAACATTTATCTACTATATAAAAATAAGCCGGGTTTTCCTTCCTGACGATATAACTTCAGAACGCACGAACCGATTTCCACGGTTTTGCATTCGTTGGAAAGGTCTCGGGCTCCGTGAGGTTTATAGCAAAGAAAATTCAGGAAAAAATTCAACAGAACGCGGACGGAGTCGCGGGGCACAGCTAGTAGTTCTATGAAAATGTTACATCTAAAGAGACAGATTGACAGCTTCAATTACACGGTCAAAACAATGTCTATCATGTTCAAATGCTGATACCTACGCGATCGTGACTGGAAAATTGATTTTATACGTGCGATGGAAAGTTGGTAACAAGTAACAATGCTGGATGACGGCAGTGGCGTAGATAAAAGGTTTCTGCCACATTATTGCCATAAGCATAAGTGTATAAGTGTCGCATGTGACTTAGGCCCGTATATATATAAATTTATTATTAAGTAAATTACAAAAGTACTTAAGTAAACTTAGTAAATTATTGAAGTTTCCGACAACAAATATCATTTCTTTACCTGAACCACTAAGTATGTCCTTAGAGATATAGAACACCAGTCTGCATCCCGGGCAGTAACTTCAATACACGCGTATTTGATATAAATGAAAATAATTTTAATAAAAGCACATTCGTATTCATTAATTCTAATGAAATATCACGGCTTACTTCACCCGAACCCCTCCCCAACACCCTTGGTACTGTCATAAAACGTTATTTTTACGCCTCCCTTTATTTATCACAGTCCATTAACGTTTGTCACTTTAGCATGAACAGAACACATTATGAATTGATTATAATTAATTTTATGGGATTCCTTGCTCATGTTTTAAATGTTGACGTAATGTTATTTTTAAAGATTCCCGGGTTTGCGATTGGCTGCTGTCGAACATTTGGCAACGCGGTTTGTTATCTGACATCACCAGGTCCATTTCTGCTTTCATTGTCTTTGGTATTTTTTTTATATATTTTGACATATTCCGGGTAATCGACTACCTGTAATGCAATCGCTTCTATTTCAGTGTAAATCTTCTATATATATAAAAATGAATCTCTATTTCCTTGGTCATCGCAACACGCGTGAACAGATGGAACGATTCCGCTAATTCCTTTTTTGTTGTGTTTATTATTGTCGGGAGGGTTCTTATGAAATAAAAAAAATAAGAAAGTTGAGCGGAACAATTCGAATTCAATATTCAAAGTTAAGGTGAAGGCGCCTGTCTAGCCCGCGAAATTCAATATTTTCGAGTATTTTTATAGTTTATCCAAAATCTGAAAACATTTAAGATAACATTTTGTGCTTTGCGAAAAACACAGTATGCAGTGCGTTTATTAATACATTTATTTTACTCTAAATATTATCACGGTGGATATGATACTAGTAAATCACTAAATATACAAAAATTGCCAGATTATCTGGATAGATGTCGTTCTTGAAATGTTTTAGAGTAAGTTGGATATATTAATAAATGCACTGCACACGGTATTTTTCGCGAATTACAAAATGTGCCTTTTATTATTGTCAGATTTTGATTTTTTTTTAAAAAACCTCAAAAAATTTGAACTTCGCGGGCTAGGTGGGCGCTTTAGCCTTAAGACAAAACGTCTGTCAGGTCAGCTAGTATAATAATAAATTGGGCCATGAATTGCATTGATCATAAATTATGTGTAGTTTTTACATATTCAATATCCTAAAACGTTGTATAAATGTCTGAATTTAAATCTGGGTACATAATTTATAAAAAATATTAAGTACTTACAAGGAAATAACTGTGTAAGTTGTCGATAATGTCAAAAGGTTGTAAATTTGAAAAGCATCTAGACTCTTATTACTTACTACAAATTCTTTGATGTAGACATACCTAGTTGCATTAATATTTTTTTTAGTGGATTATTAAACGCATAATGTTCGTAAGCGAATCGTTATCTGTGATATTTGTCTTACCTTGAATAACCTTACGTACACTAAACTAGTAATGAGGAAGAGTAAGAATGAGTATAAAATTCAATGATAAATCATACAGACGGCGGCGCCCGCGCATTTCAAGGTGCGCTATTCTAAAGTTGCGGATATCGCTTAAATAATATAATATAGAAAAAATATTTATGAGTTACTGGTTTTAATTAGACTAAAAATTACAGTCGTATCCTGAAAAAATATCAAAACGTTTTTTTTCCATTTTTCCACACTTATAAATTGATTGTCGCTTGAAAATCTTGCCAAAAATATGATTGAGTGGCCTAGACGCGGTACTATTCTATTCCGAGACTAAAATCTGTATGAAAACCATTTACAAAATTAGCAATTTGTTTATTTCTCTCGAAAAAGTGTAAAAAGTATCGCAATGAAAGAGAACACATGGAAGCCATTAAATGCACGCGGTAAAAGTTCGGAACGTACTAACAGCAATGTCGAATTTGTATATTTTTTTATTTAACAAAAGTCAAGGTGCACTGAATATCCGTTTGGGAATAAGGTACTTGACGGTGGTAGAGCCAAGCTGTAGCCAGAACATTGTGAGCGGGTAGGACCAACCGCTCACAAGATCGCCGTAAGGTTGCTATTACTGCGTCTCATACGTTAGGTAATCTCTTAGAAGGGAAGAAGGGAGGGGCCCTTTGCCTCCCTGTGTCCCACTTCTCTTCAGGTGGGCAGCGTGCGAGCAATATCTTTGGTATCGCGAGTATCTATTAGCTTTGGTAACTGTGTGACATCAGGGGGGTCACACAATTGTTATAAAAGAAATTAGTGCCGTGTTGGGACGCCCGAAAGAAGCGAAGCTTTATAGTTTTTTTTTTTTTTTATTTGACTATATGTTGTTGGCCAGAGTGGCCATAACAACTTCACCCGGACAGAGGGCGAGCGCAAGTGCGCTCCAGCCAGAGGGGCAGGGGGGCAGCTAGCTCAAGGGCGCCACAAGGGACACGACCTCGGCTTGGGCCGCTGCCAGGAGAGGTGGCGAGGGTAAATCTGCCACCGGATCGGAACGCGACCTCGACTGAGAAGATCACGAAGCTTTATAGTATAAAGTGTAGGAATTAAGCGTTAAAAACAGCTGCGATGCGCGCGCCGCAGCTGCCACTCTTTATACCTATATATGTCGTGTAACGCTACTGACGCTTAGTACGGATAGAGTGGCCGAGCGGTGAGCACCCCGAACGTCCGTATAGAAGCTTCGCTTCAATAACAACAAATAGGAAAACATATTGCCGGCATTCTCTCTACTAAAAACCAGTCAGTGCCACATTTTAATATTTGTTAATTTTTCGCAACGTCCATTAACATTTTAAATGAGCCTCATTTTTATGTATCGGATCAATCTCATGAATTATTATTTATTTTTTTATCGTCTCGTTAAACGTAACGAGTCGTACAACGTAGACATGGAATTAAGACACAGTGGTTCGATTTTTTTTGCTTATAGGAAAAAATCTGTACAAAAAAAAACATTTCTTATTTAATAATTGTCATAACAGTTGTGCAGTTAGCAGTACGCTAGTAAATAATTGGCACATTAATTATAATAATATCCATAAAGACTAAATTAAATTATACATTTAAAATGGCTAAGTTACTTGACGATAAACAACGAAATAGGTACGTAAACACCTACATCTTTTTGAATTTAACATTAGGTAAGTATTTTCAACATTAAAGTCAATCAAAACGCGAAATACTTAATAAAATTTATTTATTTGTTACCTGATGGAGTGATTATTCATTTGTAATTTTTAAAGTAAAGAATTTTGATAAAAAAGCAACGATATGTCGATTCATAGCTTATAAACTTTTGATAGATAGATATAGTTGCAATATCGTTCTTATGACCGGACAACCGTTCTAGCGTAGCAGTGACTCGCCTTTTTTGTCCGTCATACTTTAAATTAAAATTTTCACTACGTGAAATCAGGCTAATAACAACATATATATAACTCAAAGGTGACTGACTGACTGACTGACATAGTGATCTATCAACGCACAGCCCAAACTAATGGACCGATAGGGCTGAAATTTGGCATGCAGGTAGATGTTATGACGTAGGCATCCGCTTAGAAAGGATTTTGATGAATTCTACCCACAAGGGGATAAAATAGGGGATGAAAGTTTGTATGAAACTTTGTCAATTAAATTCCACGCGGACGAAGTCGCGGGCACAGCTAGTAACAACATAAAAACTTATATACGATAGAATTAATGAATAAAATAAAACTCCCTAGCATATGCTCTTTACGTCATTTCGTTCTAAATACTAAATGCTGTGCCTTTTGTTTATAAATTCCGTCAATGCTGAGTAATTACTGCACCCGTGTTCACTTCCGACCTTGACTTTGTTACTTGTCAAGCTAAAGGTCATTTCAAGATCTATGACAATCAAAAGTAAGAATTTGTTAATTAAATTACCTACTGCGAATTAGATTAGTATTGAGTACGCTATTGTTTTGCTGTTTGAATAAATCTTTGTTAGCTGTCCAATATAAGACATTCTAATAATACGTGGGTATTATTTTTTCGATAATATTGGCATTGGTTGTTATGGTCATTTTCTTGTCTAGGTATCGATCACTTTTCAACCGACTTCAAAAAGGAGGAGGTTATCAATTCGTGTGTGTTTTTTTTTAATGTTTTTCCATATGCAATATCATTTAGTAATATAATTTATGTTCATTATTCCCGTCTCTAGTAATAACTGCAAGACTAAACATAGGTAGCTATAAATAAAATCCGTGTCATATGCTGCATACTACGACCTAGTTTCAGTAGTGAAACCTTACATTATGATCTTCTTACACACGTCTTAGAACGCAGTACAACTTCAATGTTCCGTACATACAGGGGCGGATTTGAACTTTATGGGGCCCGGGGCTAAAATTGAGAAGGGGCCCCTTCACTGTTGCTGTCCACTTAAGGACAGCGAAAAAGGCTATTTATCAAATATTAAAAAAAAACATTTATTAATGTATTATAAATTATTTATTAACTTTATTAACTTATTTTCTTTGGAAAACATTTTACTTTTGTTCAAAATTCTTTGAAACAGGTTTAAGAAAATTATTTTTGATTCGAGACTGCGGGGCCCCCCCAAGGTGGGGCCCGGGGCTATAGCCCCCCCTAGCCCCTCCTTTAATCCGCCACTGCGTACATAAGAATACTATAATTAGTATAGCCTATATTCATTAGTACTACATACATCAAAATTGATTAGTAAGACGACTATAATTTATACGAACTGCGTCAATGAATGTCCTTAAAATATTAATCACATAACTGAAAAATGAGTTACGCAGAAAAAATATTCGTGTAGTATTTATTATGTACGAGTTACGCCTCTCCCTCGCAAGTCATAATTTTCTTGTCAAGTTTATTTGGCATCTGACGACTGATAAAAATTCATAACGAGTATTTTTTTCTGATACATTGCATGCCAAGTGGCCGAATAATATTTAATTCCAAGCGACAAAAAATTTAGCATTCAAATGACAACTGTCAACGACTTTATTCATTCTAAGGGTATAAACACGTGAATATTTTACGTGATAATCATCGCAATTTAAATAAAAATACACATATTGAGTATAAATACTAGATTTTAAAACCCTATTTGACGCTTCATAAAATGTTATGACAGAAAAACCGGCACTGTGTGCTAGATCTGTGTGTTTATTTTTAAAATAAATTTCTCTTGAGGTATATTGACACATTTTATAGTGTAGAGACATTATTATTAGGTAATTTATGTTCTGATGTGTTGACATTCAGGCCTTCATCTTAGAGGTTGAGTTACGGTAAATATTTCTTGTCACTACATAGTATAAAACAAAGTCGCTTCCCGCTGTCTGTCTGTCCCTATGTATGCTTAAATCTTTAAAACTCCGCAACGGATTTTGATGCGGTATTAATAGATAGGGTGATTGAAGATGACGATATATGTATAATACGTGCATAATATAGTGGAAAAACTGATAATTTTAGAGCTTTTTAATTTGATGTTATATTGCAAACGCTGGCTGAACCCTACGAGATAGATCGAAATAATTTACTACAGTATTTTGCACCTTAAAAGGTCTACAAAAAGTCCGCGATAGTATATGTCTATCTCTTAGGGATAACCCACAATAACCATTTTTTATCCTCTACTTTTTACGAGAAATAATGGCTTATTTTAAGCAATAATCCTTATCCATTTAAGTACCTTAAATACATTGTGCATTTAATACACATCAATATGGCCCTGTACAGCATGCAATTTAAAATAATATTTCCGAAGATATTACATAAAATGCAGGGACGGTTGCACACGTGCGAAGCCGGGGCGTGTCGCTAGTACTTTATGATAATAGCAGATGACTGTTTGTAAAGTAGATTCTTATGAGACCACTGTGTCCTCAAGGCATGTTGCAAATGTTGTAATAATAACCAAACACGCCCTTCGCTTTTGCTACGCTCCTGAATAGCATGTCGTGGATTCATTATTTGCACTCATAAATCATTATGACACCTGACTGCTGCTAATATGACAAATGTGCGCATGCTTGGCATTGCAACTGTAATAATCCGATTGTAGTATCATCGGATTATTAATAGTAATGATTATTCATTACATCGTACGATGCTTTATTAATTATCTGATAAATTGAATCGATAATTTTGCCATAAAATCTGCGCGATGTCTCCCCTTTACTATTAAAATAAACGAAATTATGAGGCCTAGTCTGAGTCGATATGGCTAATTAGGCACACTGGGAGAATTTTATACCCTAAGTCTGCGTAATGATATTTAATAAACAAATTTTAGAACGTAAAGTAAAATATGTGTGCAGCCAAAGAAATCTAAAATACATTAACTCTTTCTAGGTTAATTCAAACCTAATCATTCCTAAAAGTGCCACACAACTCGCCATATAGGATAATCTAGTTGGTATTACGAGAATGCGTCGTAGGCTTTGCGTAAATAACCCTGTATTTGGGTATTTTATTTTCGATTAGTGCAATAAATCGAGCAGAATGGCGGTCAGTAATTGCATAATGCCATTAACGTTACGAGAAATAGAACGTCGTGGTCGGCGCATACGCATGCATATAACAGATTTTCAAGTACGACGTATTCGCGTGACTGTAGCAAAATGTAGTAAGAAAGTGATAAACTCATGTGCTGATTCTTGCACGTAAACGTATATAAGTGATCTATCTATCCATCTGTATATATAAAAATGAATCTCTATTTCCTTGGTCATCGCATCACGCGTGAACGGATGGAACGATTTCCCTAATTCTTTTTTTGTTGTGTTTATTATTATCAAGAGAAGGTTCTTATGAAAGAAAAAAATAGAAAATTGGGCGGAACAATTCGAATTCAATATTGAAAGTTAAGACAGGACAACGTCTGTCGTGTCAGCTAGTATACAAATATTTTATAGGTTTTCAAAATCACACATTGTAGAATGCGCTTCGTCTCTCCGTTTGAAGCAAGATGGCTGATAAATAGAATCATACATAGCACACTTTTCCGAATCGAGTTAATAATGTTAAAACAACTTTTGAAGGGAAAGAAGGACAAGGTTTCTTTAAGGAGTAAGTACGCGATTTTGTTTTACTAATTTACTATTCGCATCACGTGCTGTGCGCGATTTATCAGACCGATCTCTTTAACTAGGGCTCATTATGTCAAATTATCCTACTTGTATGGCGCTCGTTAATTTAATCATGTCTATGTATGTTGGGCCGATTTAGAGTTGGCACAAAAAATAATGTGGCTCGAATCTATAAGTTCACATGACTCATATTCTTATTAACTACTGCAAATCTATTCTCAACTAATAACTTTAAATTGAAACATAATTATGTATAGAATTTATTCAGTGAAAAAAATAATATAAAGTTTACAATTACGGTCTAAATAACATAATTATTCGAAGAATTCAGAATATTCAGAATTCAGAATTTACCAGTAAAATAACTTATTTTATTACATCCTCTCTTTTCAGCCTGTGTGTTGCTTATATATTTTTATATGGTCTTAACTTCTTTCAGTCGATATGTTTCTTCCATCTAATACCGCCAGGTCCTGTACAAGTCTAGTCCAGGAAACACCAGCGTCCCAATGGCATGGATCATGTGCGTGGTATTCTGCTTACCTGGGCCCTAACCACGCTAGCTACTCAAATCGTAATAGAAAAGCAAACGCTCGAGATTACGTTTCAAACGCTCCGCTTTTGACGTTTTTCTGACACCATTGATATGGTATGTGTGTGTGTCAGCAAAACGTCAAAAGCGGAGCGTTTGAAATTTAATCGCGAGCGTTTGCTTTTCTATTACGATTTGAGTAGCTAGCGTGGTTAGAGCCCCTGTCCTTTTCACTCTTCTATAATCCCCTTCTGGCTTAGCATCCAAGCCACGATCGAGTTATTAATTTGCCAATACAAACAACCGCTCAAGTAGCGATAAGCGTACACATTGTATTCAGAAGTGCGGAGACAATGGCTATCAAAGGCGAATTGTTTAAATTAGGACTTCCGACGGCGAGAGGTCGCGGCGCGGGACAAGTCCCCTTGTTGCATGTATTGCTTCATGCTCCCTTTATTTTATTCAAACGGTTAATTCGTCGTCAATTCATATTTCCAAATCAATCAAGCATTTGTTGGTTCTAATAACTGAAGAAATTGGTACAAAAAATTGTTAAAAGACTCATTTAGCTTCTCTAGACTGATTTACTAAATTCAATAATTATTTTGTTGAGAAATTAACTAAATAAATAAGTCGATGGGTTCTCATATTAATACTTTAAGTACTTAATTAATTTTGTTTACGTAATGAAAAATATTTTTGTCCACACAACCCCATCGAATCGTGCCACTGTGCGCGACTATAAATACCGCAACATGTGACATTGTGTCATAAACCGCTAATTTATGCAACCTTCTATTGTTAAATCCGGAAATATGCGCAGTTTCAAATAGTGTAGGTGCTACTTGAAAATACCGAAATTTAAAATATTGTTTAATTTTATTTTTTCAAATTAAACAACAGTTGAAGATCAGCCTCTTATGAAATAAACCATAGACAAAGATTGTTATCTAAAGAAAAAAAACAAACCTTTTATTTTGACGACCGCTTGGCGCAGTGGTTCGAGCGTAGGCCGCTGGGCTCACTGCACATGGTGGTTGCGGGTTCGATTCCCGCCAGGGCAAATTTCGGAAATGGCCTTTTCGTAATTTGCCCAGGTCTGGGTGTCACTGGGATCGCCCCCAGTCCATTGTACGGTACCCATAGTACAAGCTTTGCTTAGTTTGGGACCGTACAGTTGGTGTGTCTGTCTGGCGATATTTATTATTATTTATTTATTTATTTAATAATAAAAAAAATCGGGTAGACAATCTAGTCTTATTATGATGCTCTAAGGACCAGCGAAGCATCGATATGATTGCTATTGTTATTAAAGATATTAATTGCATAAGCAAATGCATCTATGCCACAAATACCACATTTTATGTCCTTGTTACAACACGTCATTCTTATTTTATAATATTACTGCGTCTGCCCGCCTTGATACATGCTTGATATACAGATTAACGGAACACAAAGTCATTGTACTGGTTCATAAGTAAGTCAAATAAAGTATCATGACACAGCCACTCACCAGTAGGATATGATTGAAACCGATACTCTGTTCGCGTCACCCGCGTGGGCACAAAGTACCGAAATAAGTATTGTATTGCAACAATATAAGTACCAAATATTGCTATACCGTTTCATTCTACACATTAACATTCATGAAGATTGTAATCCTTGAAGTTTGGTTAGAGACAACACATTATATTTCTTTTTATATAGCAATGTCGCCAAACTAACCCGCGTCCCGCCTGATGCAGTTACTGTACCGAACAGTTGCAAGCAGTTTCCATAGCCTACAGATGCTAGCAATAAGAGGGGGACAGGGTGAAGGGAAAGGAGGGGGTTGGGCTCCGGCTCTCTTACTCGTCATACGAAATGCCGCAATCAATAATCTACTATATGCCGTACTGATAGGTGGCGATCATCATAGTTATCTGGGCTTAAGGGAAGGATTTTCAAGACAGAGATTTTATACTCTGCCCAACCAGTCTGTTAGGGCTTTTCAGCCAAGATTTGCATCTTTAGCCAGGTGATCTTCCAAAATGTCTGGGAAATATCTGTTATTAGGTTGAAATGTCAATGAAATCTCAAAGAAACTCGCTCTTAACGCTGTCATTCTTCACACAGCCCATGATATCCGCAACCAAAGACTATAAAGAAACCAAAGTGTACCAAATATTAAGTTAAATGCCTCCCACCGAGACACCGAGAGACGGCATGTTCTGCCTGTCGAGACACGAGAACTGCCCCTGGTCTGAGGCATTGAAGTCCGCAGACGTCGACTGGACAGGCCTGCAATATACCTGCCTGAAGATCCTGCATCTGTATTGTAAAGTTTTTGAGAAGGAAGATGTTCTGGAGATGGTTATCAGGTAAGCCCAGTCAAAGTTTAATTGGCTTAGAACCTAGAGTCTAAGGAGTTTTAGGTCTGTATTTTCCTCGCCTTAATCATGTTTAGGTACTATTTCAGCCCCTCTGGACAGACGGAGTGACGATTGGAGAAGGATATATTGTGCCAATGACACCACGCAAATATAATCAGTCAAACGTCACATAGGTGCATTTTTGAAGCAAACGTTTGGGGCGCTCGCCGCGCGACCACTCTACCCGTGCTAAGCGTCAGTAGCGTTACACGATATATATAGGTATACAGAGTGGTAGCTGTGGTGGCGCCCTACGCTTTATACTATAAAGCTTTGCTTCTTTTGGGCGCCCCTAGATGCATTTTATTTTTTTGATCATGATGCCTTTTTAACTGACTTCCAAAAAAGGAGGAGGTTCTATCCGTATTTTTTCGACTTCAAATGAAAGAAACTACAAGGTTATTTTTAGCTTTTTTAGTGCGCCCAATTTTTTTTAAGTTGGTTTATTGTTTTTATTAAAATGTTATTTTGCTTACTTAAACATATTTTCCGGGTTGTAAATATAAGCAATGATTCAGAAGCTCCAATGGAATTGGGCATTGCACCCACGCAGCCAACGTGATGTCTCACTCGTAGTCAGGAAGCGTGCGTCGTAATCACCAGTTCCTGCCATATCTGTTACATACTAGCGTATAGATAAACTATAACTGCGGCTCCACAAATATTTGTTGACTAGCTGTGCCCGCGACTTCGTCCGCGTGGAATTTAATTGACAAAGTTTCATACAAACTTTCATCCCCTAATTTATCCCCTTGGGGGTAGAATTAATCAAAATCCTTTCTTAACGGATGCCTACGTCATAACATCTACCTGCATGCCAAATTTCAGCCCGATCCGTCCAGTGGTTTGGGCTGTGCGTTGATAGATCACTATGTCAGTCAGTCAGTCAGTTAGTCAGTCAGTCACCTTTCAGTTATATATATATAGATTACTAGCTGTGCGCGCGACTTCGTCCGCGTGGAATTTAATTGACAAAGTTTCATACAAACTTTCATCCCCTAATTTATCCCCTTGGGGGTAGAATTAATCAAAATCCTTTCTTAACGGATGCCTACGTCATAACATCTACCTGCATGCCAAATTTCAGCCCGATCCGTCCAGTGGTTTGGGCTGTGCGTTGATAGATCACTATGTCAGTCAGTCAGTCAGTTAGTCAGTCAGTCACCTTTCAGTTATATATATATAGATTACTAGCTGTGCGCGCGACTTCGTCCGCGTGGAATTTAATTGACAAAGTTTCATACAAACTTTCATCCCCTAATTTATCCCCTTGGAGGTAGAATTAATCAAAATCCTTTCTTAGCGGATGCCTACGTCATAACATCTACCTGCATGCCAAATTTCAGCCCGATCCGTCCAGTGGTTTGGGCTGTGCGTTGATAGATCACTATGTCAGTCAGTCAGTTAGTCAGTCAGTCACCTTTGAGTTATATATATATATAGATTATTTGGAAGCTCCGAATAGAGGGATAAATATTTGACTGTAATAAGGTCAAGACGTATTGTGGTCACGTAGTTCGATGCAATTATTATGATGAATTGTCATCATCAAATAACCGGCGGCTATAAATCTTGGAGAATGAGAATATGTCAGGGACAGTACCACTTTTTCAAACGTCCCCGTTGACGCTGATGGGAATAAATCAATACCCAGGCGTATGAATAAACGTTTATAAGCTCATACTTTTCTTCAGGAAACATTGAAAAACTAAGAAAAAAATAAATGCAAATGTTAAACCGACTTCAAAAAAACCTGGGTGCACTAAAGTCAAAACCTATAAATTTCTAGTTTGGACTGCGTGCCAATTCAAGTAGTAGGGGTACCTAAGAAGTAGTCCTCTCTTGACGTAGTGTAAAGTTAGTGGCATAAAAAAATATTAAAAATCGGTCCACAATTAACGGAGAATCGGTGAACTTACATAAAAACATACATGCAGGCGGACATAGAACCTCCAGATTTTTTGAAGTCGGTTAATAAAATCATAAGTATACTCACTATTTTAAAATACCCATTCAACGGGATGATACTGATAATAATATAATATATTTATAACCATGTACGGTTTTTACATATTTTTGTAGCGTTAAAATATCTATAAACATGCCAAATCTCTCCTTTACCTGGTTATAAAAATTTCCTTATAGACTGCAAATATAATGGCTGAGGCTGAGCCGATGGACGCCGTGGAACTAGAACCATACTGTGACTACGGAACCCTAAAAATACATGCAAAAGTTCAATACCAGTTTCTAACGTGTTATTAGATTTAGAAGTTATTAAAATGATTCCGTTGTTGCAACATACGAAATCTTTTATGTTTATGAAATGTATTTTCATGCGAATGTCTAATCAAACCAAGCCTAGGATTATACAAATGAGTTTTATATCCAGATTCCAGATAGCATTGCATAAGAACATTAAACGAATGTTTTGTGTAAGGCGTATAATGAGGTTAATAAAGAATGTATCTACATTGCGCAGCCGTAAAGAGGAAGTTCAATACTAAAGTTTTAATACATTGCTCTCTGTTAATATTAATGGCTTTTTAAAAAGAGAATTGTTTTCTTCGTTGATTATAAATTTAAATTTTCATTTATTTATATTCGTGTATTTCCAGCCAGTGGTTTGTGTTGCAACTTTAAAAAGTGAAAATAACTTTTAATTTTTTACACTAACTTCGTAGCAATTGCTTGGAGCATTATGCCATTTCGAAATTGGTTGTTTGCTTATACCCATAGATCAAAGAAGAGAGGTACCTCATAAATTCATACACCTACAACATGATACTTTAGATAATTATGAATCACCTCAATAAAAGTTATGAAAACATTCGTTTGATATAATTATAGGTGTTGAACATCATAGATATTGCCTCAAACTCGCGAATAAACCGCCATCATAATTTGCACACGCCTTCTTGTTTACAAAACGCGACCCTCTATTTCTATTTAATTACTTGATTTTTATGTGTTGCTCACTAATTTGATCGCCATCAAACGATGGCAACACCACCAGCGCGTTCTGCGGCCATTAAGCGAGTTTCGCGGACGCGGGGCGCTCGTAACCGAGTTAACAGCGCTCCTAATGAGCGGAGTGCCATTTTGACACAGGGTGTGATAGACATTTTGGAAGAAATATTAGGGTGAAAAAAGCAGTGATAGTCGATTGGTTAAGCACCCGTCTTGCGGGCACCAGGTCTTGGGTTCAAACCCCGGCTCGCACCTCTGGATTTTCCGAAATCTATGTGCGAGTCATAATTTCTATATGATTATCACTTGCTTACGGTGAAGGAAAACATCGTGAAGAAACCTGCATGTCTTAGAAGATCTAACAAATTTTCGAAAAGACATGTGAAATCCGCCAACCCACGCTAGGCCAGCATGGTGGATTATGGCCTGAATCCCCCTCGTGTTGAGGGGAGGCCCGTGCAGGAGTGGGTCGTCAAAAGGGCTAAATTATTATTATTTTGTATTTTATTAGGGTTTATGACACCGAGTTGTTATATTTTATGATACCGAGGACCGAATACTTACTTCCATAGTAGAGCTAAATGTGGTCATCGTGACCTAACATTTAGTCCCTTGAGTTTAAAGCATCAAATAATTATTTTGACGGCAAATGACTTGTTTCGCGTTATACATGGGCGCTAGGTATTTTTATAGCCTAGATAGCGTCGCGGACAGACGGTCTATTTGATCGTGAGTGGTAACTAAAGAATTTGTAATAATTATTAATACAAATTATATGGTGATTCTTTGGTGGTAACGGGTAACTGTCGTCCAGGACTTTGCAACTCGAGGGGGGCAGACGCGGTGACGGCCTCTTAGAGACCTGTAAATTAGATTTTTGAATAACGCCATGTTGTAAATTGTTTGTTTCGGCTTGTACATGGTTTCTTTTATACGTTGCTCGGTACTGTACACTTATTATAGAAAATGAACTCGCAACAAGTTACCTTACACTTGAACACAATAAAAATCTATTTTAAAAAATGAATTTGAGAATGACTGGTTACATGATCAAACATTATCAATGAGACGAACTACAGATGAGATGCTAAATCAACGGGTGTTTACTAGCTGTTTACGTGTGTAATGAGATTGATTTGGCTTTTGAACTTGCTTATTGTTGAACGTTGACGTGATCTTGCATTTGATTCTGCGATTTCGTGAAACAGCCGTAGTATCTTACTAATTGTATATTTTCGTAATGCCACTTATAGGCTTATTTTTCTATCAAATTAGACTGGATACTCAAACGCTACTGATATGTTTGAGTTCTTCTCTTCTTCTGTTTGAAATTTCGTCAATATTTGTATGATATTATGTTTTTTTTTATAAGTTTCGAAAATTGAGTAGCTGTCAAACTGTGTGTTCGGTTCTAGGTTCTACTGTTTAGTGAAACATTAGTTTAACCAAATGTCACAAGTCACCTATAAAGACACACAACTACTAGTCGCAGTCTACAACTACCACAACCTACATATATAAAAATCAGTGACATTACAATGTTTATTTCATTAGGCAAATGGAAGGGTTCGCGAGAGGTCACTGAAAGGTCTGGTCTGTGATGTCTGTACTCTGTGTAGGGTAACCAACTTATTCACGGCAAATGACGGATTAATATCTATCCGCTTATAAAATTTAGAGCTTCTGAATTAGAATTTCTTTTTTTCTTTTAAATACAAAATTGAAACCACCGAATGAAGCAAAGTTTTAAGAACTCCTAATTTCTTTATTTTGTACTAGCGGCCCGCCCCGGCTTCGCACGGGTACATTACGGTTACATTATTGGAGTTTTAGTAAGGATCCCTATTTTTTTTTAATATAATATAGCCTATATCACCCGGGGATAGTGTAGCTTCCCAACAGTGAAATAATTTTTCAAATCGGTTCAGTAGTTTCGGAGCCTATTCATTACAATCAAACAAACAAAGTTTTCCTCTTTATAATATTAGTATGATAAGATACTCTAAAAACAAAATTGAAATGTTGAATTGAGAACACCTCTTTTTTAAAGTCAGTTAAAACAAATCCGAATACCTTCAACTCCGCCAACCATATATACGAATACAAAAAAGTTGGATTAAATCGCAACATCCATGGAATATGAAAGAAATTATATATTCTTATAATAAGTATATATTTATTGTCCTCTACGATAAATGTCATCAGTCTAACTCATGCCGTTATAAAGTGTGTAAAACCAACATCTTCCTTCGGCACATTCATATTCAATTTACCAAGCAAGCGATGCAAAGTAAATGGAGGTGGGCTTGGCGTTCCATTAGACAGGGTTGGCGTGCCAAAGGCCGTGCCAAGGATATCCCACTGATCTGAATACGTCTATAACGGAGACATTTGAAGGTGATGCCTAGGATTTGGTTACCTACATAGTGGCAAATGTAAAAGGGGCAGTCCAAAAAAGGGCGACAAAAATTATATTTTGTATCTCAAAGTCTAGAGTAGGATTTTTTACCAGATAAGTTTGCAGACGTTCAGACCAAGGAGTTTCAGTCACCAAAGAAATTGTAATAATAGGATACAATTCCTTTGCCAGCAACCGAATTTACTAGCGTTAACCACAAATTAATGTAATGTTGACTTTAAAATCTGAGATGCATATCATTTGTAGATCGTTTATTTTGATCCAGTAGACTTAGGGAAAAAAATATAGTTGTAAACGCCCCCGTAGGTCTAAACAAAATAATAGATATGAGTTTAAGTTTTCTGTCGGAACTGGGTTTATTTTCTATGGGACTTGAGTTGACTTGACCTTCTCTTTTCAAAATATTGTTTATACAGTCCCAACCTAAAAATCTTGTATCTTGGATACCATACAACGTGATACATCAGACTGGGAGTGTGCTCGCAATTTAGCCAAGGGAGTTGATACTTTATTTTCGGAAAGGTATTTAAGGAATACCCCTTTTTATTCCCCATAACAATAAACTTCATAATCGATTGGCACAGCTCATTACCGTGGCCACTAGCAACAAACGCACCTATTTTATTACACGTTTTACTGCACCGTAACCCACGTCAAAGAAATATTATTTTTATAGGCCATTGATTATAATATGGGCGGTTATGCGGCAGTTTGCGGACTTATTTCAGACATTATGATTACCTAAAGGAAATAAATAATAAGTTGACATGAACAATATCGGTAATCTGATCATATTTCAACATCTTTAGTAACACACTTTCAGGACAAAATTTCCTAAAAATCCTAAACATTGCACGGCTTGTGCCTGGAACCCTGAAGCTCATGTTGCATGTTAGGCTACATTCACACGGCCGACCTCTCCAGAAATTTTGACAGATTTTGACCGTATTCGACACCTGAATATGGTCCAAAAAACGGAAAAAATATATTTAAATATGAATAACGCCTAAGAGATTACTAATACCGACGAGCGCGATTGTGATTGGTCCAGCGCAAGTCTTATAAGTACCAATACGCCTTACTAAGCGTATGTTTCGGAAACTTGTCCTAGAGTGCAGAGTTCAAGGGTCGCTTGTGTGATCTTACATAATGAGATAATATAATTAATTAGAGATGGTGATAATTCGTGAGAAAAATATAACGTCTTTTGTAATAACCTTGGTGGGGCGCTACAGCGGCGTCTTAAACACTAATTTATATTAAAAGTTTATTTACAAACCCTGGCTTATTTAAAAAGCAAACAGGAGCGGTATCGGTGCTGGACAGATTTAGAACCGGCATCATTATACTTTACGTAGGAACTCATCACAAGCCGGAACCGTCCTTTGATCTCGGATATTTTTGCAGTTACATTGAACTTTGCGGAAAGTAGCCAATTCGGCTATCAGTGTTGTGGATTTTGGCCGAAAATAATTATTGAAAATATCTGCTTGCAATTGCCAAAAGTATCAAACTTTGATTTTTCATACTTTTTTATTCAATTCGTTACGATACGTTATGATTTTAAATGAAAAATATTGTTATGTTTGACTCTATTATTGTTACATCAAAGAATAAGATTAAAACTATATCTGTGTTGCTTGAAATAAAATTATAAGGTCGTTTATTTTCCTACTTCTATTTATACACATAACAAAGTCTGCGAACAAAGCGTACGACCTGCCTAATGTTAAGCAATTACCGTAGCCTATATATGCTTGCAATACCAAAGCCATTACTCGCTCGTTGCCGACCTGAAGGGAAGTTTGGGAAGACAGGGGGAAGGGAAGGGAGGTCTGGGCTTCTGGCTCTCTCACCCATCGTACCAAACGCAGCTATAATACCTACTTAATGCCGACCTTCTCAGGGCACTGTAGTCAATCCACAAAACCTTGGTTCCAACACCGTTATGACATGTAGATAGTGGCATACTTAAGGTGGAGGCGCCTGTCTAGCCCGCGAAATTCAACATTTTCGAGTATTTTTATAGTTTATCCAAAATCTGAAAACATTTAAGACAACATTTTGTGATTTGCGACAAACACAGTATGCAGTGCGTTTATTAATACATTTATTTTACTCTAAATATTATCACGGTGGATATGATACTAGTTAATCACCAAATATACAAAAATCGCCAGAATATCTGGATAGCTGTCGTTCTTGAAATGTTTTAGAGTAAGTTGGATATATTAATAAATGCACTGCACACGGTCTTTGTCGCGAATTACAAAATGTGCCTTTTATTATTGTCAGATTTTGAAATATTTCCAAAAAACCTCAAAAAATTTGAACTTCGCGGGCTGCCCATCTAGCCGTACCTAATAAGCTTCAGCCGTAATAAGTTAAAATGTAAAAAGTTGTAAATAAAAGCTAAAGTGTGCACTGGTGGCTTCTTGACTAGCTCCACCGACACCGGAAAAGATAAACTTGTACAAGGAAGTTAATTAGCAAATAATTAAAATAAACAATCACGTCAGATTCGGCGGTGATGTCAACCGCCGTGTCGCCCTAAGCCCCAGTTGACATGGTTGATAACAGACGGGCTTTGTAGCCTAGCGTTCCACGAATACACCTACATACTTACGTGTTTCTTTAACGATATGTCTATTGTACAGGATGTCTTCGCTAGTGCCACGAAATGTAGGTCAGTTGAACAAAAGCGGGAATGCGGTAACCCTAATACCTATTTGAATAGATAACGATGCAAAATTAAAAAAAATGTTTGTCCAAGTCACGGGACCAAGTCTGAACTTTTGTTTATTTTTAAAATATGATAATCAATGCAATATTTTTTTTACTAGTAACTCTTCAATGAATTATTTCAGTCTCGTCTAAATATTGATCGCGCGATATTTTTTGATAGCCTGCAGTTAATATTATGCAATATAAATTAACCTTAAGAACCTGTGCTATCTTTATTGTCTTAAAATTCACAAGCATTGCACTTCAAACCAATGTGCCAAACTACCCAATACTCAATTAGACTGTAGGTATTTATTCTGAGGACTGTATAGGCTAGCCTTGTCTAGTGTAGTAAAATAAACTTACTTTAACAATCTACGCTATATGTTACCATTAGACAATGAATATGCCATTATTTTCGTAAAAAAAGATTATGTTAAAATTGCCTGCTCAAACTTTTCGCATCTCTATCATGGCAACATTTAACTATAAAATAATAAAAAGTGTTTGGCGAAACCATCCGACCTGATAACGATACGGTTAGCTTGAGTAGCGTTGTACAAATTATCTATAAACAAATATTCATATCAGTATGTTAGTTTTTTTCATAAAAAATGCATTTGGGGAAGATAACGAGACGCAAAATTTATGGACTTAAAACAAAAATTGACACGTTATTGCAAGTATTAAGTTGCAAAATTAAATTTAAGCAGTGCAATCACAGATATAGATTTACAATATCTGTGAGTGCTAGAGTATTTCATACTAATATTATAAAGAGGAAAACTTTGTTTGTTTGATTGTGCATAATGAATAGGCTCCGAAACTACTGAACCGATTTGAAAAATTCTTTCACTGTTGGGAAGCTACACTATCCCCGGGTGACATGGCTATAATATATTTTCAAAAAAATTAGGGATCCTTACTAAAACTCGAATAATGTAACCGCAATGTACCCGTGCGAAGCCGGGGCGGGCCGCTAGTCAGTAATATTTTTAGGTGCATACCAGGTACCTATAGTAAGATACCTTTTTGTAGGGATCTTGGCCCACATACTCTCACTATCATTTATGTAAGCCAGGATCTTTTTTTAGGTATCTTTGCCCTTATTGCCAAAAATACAGTCGACCCAATAAATATTTAAATATAAGGAAGAGCGAAATAAAATGACCAAGGGCTAACCTAACAGTCAATCAAGAACCACAGATCAAGAAAACAGTCTTTCTTCTCTCTCTGCTTTCTGTTCTGCTCACACCATAGAGTTTGATTTTACCGGACACTCAACATTAACGTTTTGGTAAACGTGAGTTTGCATTTGGTAATAATTTGTATCGATTTAAGTATGAGACACCATGTTACATCAGTACAAATAAGGAGTAACACACACTGCTGAGTCGGGGGGATACAAAGATAAATCAAAATACGCCGGCAAAGAAGCGTGCGCGATATTTTTATCATCGTATATCCGTGTTGTATCCTATTAGTGAAGCTTTATTTTCATTAGTAGACTACACAGTACGCCCACGGCTCGCCAATCTAGTGCTATGATGGGGCGTAACGCGAATAAAAACATATGTTATTTAAATGCGCGATGTTTGGTATCGTTGACTGATGGGGTGCGGTTTGGCCGACTCCTTACCACGTAGCCACGTATAGATATAAATTTACTTATACTAAAAGATTTCCCGAGACTCGTTACTTTGTCGTGAAAGAGCTAACGGCAGTTATTATATACCCCATCTTACGTCTAACTACGGCTACTAACGGCTGAACGGATTTTCATGAAACATAGCTAAGAACACTCTCGATCAGAATACCTTTCTAACAAACAAAACAAAATTAAAATCGGTTCTTCCGCTTGGGCGCTACGATGCCACAGACAGACACAGATACACATGTTAAACTTTTAACTGTTCCCTTTTTTCGTCGGGGGTTCAAAAATAAGAATGAAGATGACAAAGTCCTTTTTCGGTGACGACACTTTACATTGGATGTTTGTGCTAGTACCTTCTCATCGTATGGGCTAGTAGCCCACTCTGGTGTGGTGAAGGGGATTGACAGCCTAACATGCCCTCCGGGACGCCTGCCGAACCTGACGAAAGGGAGCCTCATTTGTAAATGCCACTAGCGGTCACCCATCCAGATTACTACCGCATCGAGCGCTTCATTTTGTTCGTGAGAAAAATTAATTGGTGCCAGTCCGCTACCAGGACTTGAACCTACGATTTTGAAAAGCGAAACGGCTGATGCTATGGCCGGTGTACTATGGACGTTATAATAAAATGTTATTTGCGACAACAATTTGGGCATGCATATGCGTAAACTAATGATCATATCGCTCACATGATTGGTTTGAAGATATGAGTTTAATACCTGATGAGTGAGAGATAAGCGAGATGGTAATCTTATTTGCAGGTACTTTAAAAAAGCAGCGTGCTCGAAAGATAAAAAATGGCTTGTATAAAGGAGGTATCAAAAATATGTATTGTGTTTAAGACAGCGAGCAAGAGGATATGTTTGCGTTTGTCGCTTGCCTGACACATGAAAACGTAACAATCATTATTGTTTAATAAACATGATGATAATTGACCTACATGTTATCGTCTGGATTTAAAACAATGAATTAAAATAAGCAAATTCCCTGTAAATTGTTAAAACACTGGCAGGCACTGGGATTGATGTATTATTTTCCTTCCTCATTCGACAGGAATATTTTACTGATTTTGTAAAATCCTCAATCGGTTTTCCGTTTCAGTAACATAGTAACGAAGAATGATTTTCCCTAATAAATTTGAGACCAATGTTCAAGTTTCAACAGTGACCAAAATCAGAACAGTAATTATTATCTTGTTCACACTGATGCAAATGTGTATGTGTGGATCTCGCTTTAAACAGCTGTCATAACATTTATCTCGAGTCGGTCCTTAGCAAAAAACTCCAAAACCAAAAACTCTTCTGTCATCGCCGCACTAAACACATTTCAAAAATCTTTAAATATGGAGGAAGATAGTATGATTAGCTTATATTAAATGAAAACCAAAAACGAACGATATAACTTGGGGATTTTCATTTTTTTAGAAAATATACCCTATTTAGAAGCTTGATTTGTTACATTGGAAAAGTGACCGCTGTGAATAATTCGCACTTCTCAGTGGAAAGATTAACATTGTGAATGCGTGAGCGCAAACAGTAACACATAAAGGCTCAATGAATCGCCCCGAAAAATCCCAATTGCCCAAATAATTTACATTTATTGGAACTCTTAACTAAAGAAACATGACTTAGATTGGAAACAGTATCTATTGGACAACAGCCAAATTGTAAACGTCTTCTCACACTCTAGTGCACCGGTTCTCTATTTTCTGAAGGCGAAAGGGCATGTCAATAGGTCATATCAAATAGGTATATTGCAAACTAATAAATATTGAAAGTTCTGGAATTAAGACCTGGGTATTGACTTGTCTATGTTTTAGGGCTGACGGGCCTTAGAGGATGATAACTTCTTGATAAAGATAAAGAGGCGACAACTTGCTTTGTCGAGTTCTCAAACCCTGCTCTCTCAAGATTGAGTTCAGTGACAGCCTAAAGTTCAGTCTAACAAAAGAGAAATGGGGTATAAGATAACCCGGAAGCTAGACAGGATTATTGACAAGTCTTCAAAGCTGTATAAACCTGACATAGATGGGTAGCACCACATGTTTGGACAGCGGCCAAATGTTTGGCGAACGCGAGTTTGAATAATGTTCGATAATATATAAAAATAAACCTCTGTCTGTTGGTTTATCACTGGATGGGTGGGTCAGGTAAATGAGTATAGCTATTATTAATGGTCGTGAGTAATAGATTTGGGCAGTGACCTCAAAATTGTAGTTGAAGAGCCGTTTAAAATTGTATAAAGGGCACCTGATGCGTCTTAAGTAATTCACCTAGCTAGTGGTCTACTTTGTTACAATCCAGCACACCGTAAATGGCTGTTTCTTCTACCCCTGCCTAACAGCCCGTAACACTTAGTTCGTAATTCTCTCCTTTAAAGTTGCCATGACCTATCTCCTTGTCTTCACCATCTTTCTTCCTGTATAAATCCATTGCTGGCCTACGCCATTCGTTATGGTCCGGTGCTAATCTAGTCCAGCATGTACCAGCCACCTTTCTGATGTCATCGGATCATGTGGAGTAGCCTGCCTGTCTTCTGACGTCCTCGACTAGGCCATCACTTTGTCACCACATTAGTCACCGCCTTGCCAACTCTCTTGCTCATCTCCACTTTAGTTATATAACTTTTATCCCGACGAATTTCAATATTGAAAAGCCTTTTCGGCACAAATCACATTATTAACCTATTTATATTTTGTGTATGTGCTGAATAATTGTATTTCTTGTTATTCAGCTCATAGGTATACAAAATTACCTAGCATGGTTGTGCTAGTCTAACGACAATTGAACCTATCGGTTATTAGATCAATAGGTACACCACATCACAGATAACTAATAAGTTACGCTAACGTGTCCTAGTCAGTAAATTATCCTGATAACACAGTTAGTAGCTGATAATAAATATAGATAGTGGCAAATGAAGCCGGGACGTAAGCTTTTGCTTCGGGCAAGGATACTAGTAGGTGTGGAACTAGTATGAAATTAAATTTATTTATGTGACGTTTATTATCGTCCTAATTTACTACACTTGCGTAATTACTGAGAACATTTGGAATAGTTTCAACTAGTTTGAGCAAACTCAATTGAATACTGTAATAGTCTATTCCAGACTGAATTTAGATAGTGTACATTTTGGAAACCCTCTATAATGTGTAATGTTTTGATCAAAGACCTTTTAGAACTTTTCGCTTCGGACACTCCTTCAACCATGGTCTTAATATATTTTGGAGGCAATTCTAATAAAACAAAATAGATCGGCCTTCAAGCTTCAAAGTTTCCTTTCAAATACCTCTATCTAAGAAATCGAGTGCACTACAAAACACTGTAGTAGAAAAGACAACAGAATGAAGACTAAAAGATTTCCATGAGTTTTTTCTCGTCAGTAATAAAATCTAAAATATAATATTAGGTTATAATGACAGCACATCTAAGGCACAACCATTCTTGCTTCCGTCATAAAAATATAAACAAAACAGGCCATGTGGGTAATCAATAACATTGAAAGGAATTTTTATGTTAAGTATTACGTATTAAGATTTATAGTCATAGGACCTACAGTGTATTTCTGATACTTTATGTCTGGACGAATTTATTACACGAGAAAAATAAATTGCGAAACCAATACAGGTAATTTTTGTATACTACAATACAAATAATTGAGGAATACGAGGCATTACATAAACCTTTTTGTTTAAGTGTTGGTACGCTTGATTTCCCTTCCTTCTTTTTAAACCTATTCACCAGTGCTCAGTGTAGGTCATGGTTATTAGATACAGTCCAAATGAAATCTGAAATCTGAAATAAACATTTATAATATTAGTAAGGATTTAGTGTATCATTCGGTCGCAATTTTTTTCTCCTCGGGCGACGTGCTTTGAATCTTAAATTTTACTCATTAATAATAAAAAAAATCAACTCAAAAATTACTTTGTTTACCACAATGGGTACATCTGAATGACCACCAACTTAAACCAGCTTGGCGGAACTGGCTTTCCTGGAGGCGACTGATCTTAAATTGACTGTGGTAACTAAAGAAATGTAGAAAATAGTAAATTGTAATAAAATCTGTCATACATTAAGGAATATCCCGCCACCAGCACCGGCGCGGCGCGTGCGCAGCATCCAGAACAAACACCATAAACCCGCGGCAAATTTACAATAGTCATTTATTGCGGACCGTTTACGGTACAAGCCGACATTCGCTGAGTAAATCATTGATATGTTCGGTGCCAAAGTCTAAGGCTGGCTTTAAAATTAACTGTTGTTTAAATGCTTCCACTGCAATTGATTTTTGACGGTGGTATAGAGCCGAGCGTGTAGCCATTTGACTACAGGGGGCTGAGGCCCGCATTAATAAATCGATCTCATAACTAAGAGCGATCTTGCAAATGTCATTATTATGTCATACCGGTACAAAATGACACGTGAAAAGCTTTTTCAAGACCGATCTCGGACTTGAGATAGATTTATTAATACGGCCCTTAGTCTGTTAACCGTTACAATAATGCTCGACATTAACTCGACTCGCAATACTCAGTCAGTATTGACAGTTCTCCGTAGTCCATAGTTCGTAGTCCTCCGTAGTTCTACGTAGTCCAGTTATCAGTATATTCTCGACTCTATTTACTTGACTCGAGAGGCAGTCGTTAGCGGACTTCGAATTTTTTGGCTCGATCGTAAATATCAAAACCGAAATATTACGAGTGCAAGTCGAGCGTTATTGGAAAGGTTAACAGACTTGGCCCCCGGGTCATGTACGAGCAGCCTCAACCGGGGTAGTACCACCCACTCACAGAAAAGCGGCGTAAAGTAGCTATTATACTTACCTGCGTTTCGTATGATGAGTGCGAAAGCTGGAAGATCAAGCCCCTTTCCTTCTCCCTCCGCCCCAATCCCGGTGGTATATTTAGACCACTTAATAAAATATAAACATGATTTACGAGACAGTTTTTGTGTTAGACATTATCTCATCCGCATCCGCGGTGTTTATTTCACGCTGTAGGTACCGCGTAAAATATGTATCCGCAACTAACAATGAAAATTTTACGTGTTCTTTACAACGTTCGTAGATAGGTATGTGAGTTAGGCAATGCAAGAGTTGGGTTGGTTTCAACCTTGAAATTGGAAAATCAAACGGAACTTGACAGTAGTATAAGTACTTATTATTTCGATGCTTACCATTTCCTGTGGCGGAAAATAGAACTAACAATGTCACTATGGAATTGTCACTTAAGGTGAAGGCGCCTGTCTATCCCGCGAAGTTCAAATTTTTTGAGTTCTTTTAGAAATTTTTCAAAATCTGACAATAATAAAAGACAAATTTTGTAATTCGCGAAAAAGACCGTGTGCAGTGCATTTATTAATACATTTATTTTACTCTAAATATTATCACGGTGGATATGATACTAGTAAATCACTAAATATACAAAAAATGCCAGATTATCTGGATAGCTGTCGTTCTTGAAATGTTTTAGAGTAAGTTGGATATATTAATAAATGCACTGCACACGGTCTTTTTCGCGAATTACAAAATTTGTCTTTTATTATTGTCAGATTTTTTAAAATTTCTAAAAGAACTCAAAAAATTTGAACTTCGCGGGCTAGACAGGCGCTTTAGCCTTAATATGACAGCTTTTTGTGTCATTAGCGACTTCCGTCACAGATAACATTTTCACCCTCAAGAATTTTAGAGTATACCAATGAGGGCTCCAAACTTCTTGGTCGCAGTATAAAAATGCATAATATTTTTTCAGCCTGTATTAGTTTTCATGTATTGCCCATGTTGGGCAAGGCAACGGCTTTCCGAAGTAATCAATTTTTTATATGCCTTCAATTCTTTCTTCGAATTTTCTTATTTCATGCTACTTTATAAATAAATACAATGTATTAGCGCCCTTGCGTTATCCATAAAGAGACTCAAAATTAGGATTAAATCATTTTAAGACGGCTAGATAGCCCAAAAAGTATACATGACCTAGGGCGGGTGTTTCATTGGCTACGTACGTTCAACAATGCTATTTGACGGACATTGCCTTGGATGAATGATACATTACCTGCCTGTATAATGAAGTTACCTTGTTCACGTAATAATACAGTTAATGAACCTCTTCATGTTACAATAGTTGCGTATGTTAGAGGACGAGTCTTCATTGCGGAATCTATTTATATTATGAAATTTTATTTATGAATAAATTGCGTTGAATTACTTCCGTTGAAGATTGCGGACACGACACTAACAAACTCAGTTAAAAAGTAATAATAATATTTAAACGCTATACTAGTGACTATGAACAAACAAAATATAATTAGTATTCAAAAAATATAAATAAAATAAGTTGTAAAAAAAATCGCTGGATAGCAGGCCACAGATAAGTAAAGCGTATGGGGCGCTAATGCCACTTTTTTCCTTGACATTGAAACAACGGCTTTTAATCCACAACTCAAGCAAGAGGCGTGTATGTAATATCAAAGAGTGCAAACGTCGTTGACCGCCCGCCGCGGACGCAACTATGTCCGCACGCATACCAATTAAGTGCATTACAGAAGCCGTGAGAACCATGGAAATTAGTCATAACTAGCAAAGGGTCCATGCCTCTAGAAAGTGTCTTTATTCATCATTTTAATTGACGCCAATTTATATTAGATAGGTCAGCCGTACACACTTCGTTTATATTACAACTAGCTGCCCGCGACTTCGTTCGCGTGGAATTTAATACTTAGACAAAGTTTCATACAATCTTTAATCCCCTATTTTATCCCCTTGGGGGTAGAATTAATCAAAATCCTTTCTTAGCGGATGCCTTCGTCGTAACATCTATCTGCATGCCAAATTTCAGCCCGATCCGTCCAGTGGTTTGGGCTGTGCGTTGATAGATCACTATGTCAGTCAGTCAGTCAGTCAGTCATCTTTGAGTTATATATATTTAGATTAGGCACCGCCGCAAGACTTCTACAATTTTACTATAGGATTTAGAATTTGCTAATAACTCTTCAACAAACAATCAACTAAATATCTAAATAACTACTTATAGTGATTTTCCAACAAACACGCCGACGTTCGACCCTCGGCGAGTTCCGAAGTAAAACTATAAATATGGTATCGAAACCAATAACGAATTTAAGTAATCAAAACAAAACAGGAGTTTTGAAATAAAAATAACATCGAAAGTAATTTCGAGCAGATAGACCACATGTACTTCGAATATATCGCGAAATAAAATATTATTTAATTCTCATAAATTGCAGTTACTCCTACTCTCATGACAGTGATTAAGATTTAAGACACACCACCCATCTGGTGTACCTCGAAATCCAGTATAATACGTGTCTTGCCATCATTCCAATATTAGCCGCACGGTCACGGCGAAGGTCGGAAGATAAGAAGCCGTTTTTATATCGCGATAGCGCCCTAGCCCTCGGGACGTAAAGATAAGTACACTTAGCTGGGTGAAAATAAAGGTGGTTCGTTGCCAAACGCTGGGCCGAGCTATGCTGCTGACATCTCTTAGTTAGTTATGGAAACGTTAGTGGAGTAGCCCTTGAGACTTTTAAAGCGAAGATACACGCCTTCCAAAGTCTTTCATATGACCTGTACTGTAGATACACTTACTTCATAAACTTGCGCAATGGCAAAGAAAAAGTTATATTCAACCGACCCAAAAATGTATGAAGTATCCCATTCTTTAAGCTTATAACGCATTTCAGCCTTAACACTTCATCCAGTGTCTGATCTACTTTCCTTAGTCTCAGCTGAATTCACAATATAAAAATATCTTAAAACTTCAAACATACATCCCCATTCATAATCCCCAAATAGTTTTAACTGTTGTTTACATCAAACAAATAGCTGCATTCATTTCTTAACGTCCATGACTAGCTCAATAGAATAGACTCAGACTCAAACTCAGATGTGATGTAAACGTACGTGAATATTCATTGTCAATTTCCTTGGAATAATGAGTAATTATTTCCACTAAAGAGGTTAGGAAACCTGCTTTGGTTTTCAAACTGAATTATTATGATTTGTTCTTAGCTAGAAAAAAAACAGTGCCGTCTAGGGACACCCGAAAGAAGCGAAGCTTTATAGTATAGAGCGTAGGAACTAATCGTGCGCGCTGCTGCTGCCACTCTGAATACCTATATAGGTATACGTCGTGTAACGCTACTGACGCTTAGCACAGATAGAGTGGCCGCGCGGCGAGCGCCCAGAACGTCCGTATAGAAGCTTCGCTCCAAAAATATAAATAGCTAACTACTGTAATAAGTGTTAGAACCAAGCTGTAGCCGATTGAAATTATAGATTATATATTGGCTGGCATGACTGGGGTAGTACCACACTCTCACAGACGATCGGCGTAAAGTAGCTATTATATATTACTAGCTGTGCCCCGCGCCTTCATCCGCGTAGTATTTTAACTTAGCAAAAATTTCGGGATTATCGGGTTAAAAAGTATCCTATATAATAATCCCGGTTATAATCTATCTGTGTTCCAAATTTCATCCAAATCCATTCAGTAGTTTTTGCGTGAAGGAGTAACAACATACATACATACATCCACACTCACAAACTTTCGCATTTATAATATTAGTAGGATACAGCTGTGTTTCGTACGGTGAGTGGGAAAGCCGGAGGCGGGGATAATGAATTTTGGATATCGGGCCAATTATGTCAACATACGCAATCTCGAATAGGTACCTAGGTACTTATAATACACGCACGTTATAAATTGGTGCCTTATTATCACAACGGTTTTTTCATTGTTATAAGTGACGCAATAATTCATTTTAAAATGTTCATTGGCTGTCGATAATATTGTTTATTAATTAAACAACCATTATTTAGTTCACGTAGGTACGTAAGCAGTTATTTATTAGAATCATGTGGGTGCAATAATTGCGAACCGTCAACCGATTCACAAAATCATGGTTTGGTAAAGCTAGCATTTGAAATGCAATTTCCATGGAGCTGTAAACTGGACCTACTATTATTTTGTTTTAGAACTCAATTCAATAAATTTACACGTCATACAACTTCAAAGTCTTCATCATGAAAGCTTTTGTAAATATTCTATAAACATGAAGCAACGCATTTTATAGCAAAATAAATAAAAATATCGTTTTTGCTAAAGCCAAGTTTTTTTACAAAAGAAGTTGAGTGCATAACAGTACGTCTATTAGCTTAGTGTTTAAAGGTGCCGCTTCTGTAACCGAGAGGATTCAGGTTTGATGCTTACCTGAGCCCGTTACGGGAGCTGTCTGGCTCCAGCATTTAGCTTAGGGGCTAATATGGGACTACACTAGACCTCACAAATCAGTAGGGTTAATACGAGTAGTCGAGTGATTTTTTTCATATATTTCTCAGCAGCGCCCCTAGAGGCAACGTACAGCTTTACTGGTGAATGTATGTACATTCGATCGGTTTTTTTCTTTTCGATCCGCATTTGAATACGCTCAAAACGCATAATAACCCGCCAGATCGACAATGATCGAGCGACTATTAGCAGTATAATAAGATAAAACCCTATTCATCCAAAGATATGAAGACTGTTTATTATTATAAGAAATTAAGACATATTAATCTTCGCATCAATATTTCGTACACAAATTCACGGTGGATCGTATAAAAACTCATAAAACTAATAGTTTTTAATATGTTTAATAAAATTCACAATTTTCCGACAGTCACAGCATAGCCTAATCCGGGGGCATGGAAGCGTGACATTTTGCACAGGAGTTCCTTATACTACAGGATGAAAAAACTAACACCTAATGCAGGGGAACTGAACTACCTTAAATACTTAAAACAGCTAGTTTTACTCAAACACTCCTTTATTTTCAAAATTTTCAGAATTTTGATTAATTGCCTGTTGTAGTCGAGAATCGAACCGTTGAAATGTGAAAAAAAAACACATTCTGTATTTTTATGATACCGATCAAAGGGCCAATATTTTCATGAGAATCCATTTTGTATGTTAATATTTTAATTTTATTTGTTTCCAGGAAGACGTGCAAGTCATGCGGCTGCGACCGGCTGCAGCACTCGGTGTACCACGAGGAGCTGGGCTCGGTGCGCGACCGGCTCGGGCTGCGCGACCCCCGCCCCAGCCACCACTCTTACGACAGCCCGCCCACGCTCACCGCCAAACAGGTCACTTACTTTATATAGGTTACTAGCTGTGCCCGCGACTTCGTCCGCGTGGAATTTAATAGACAAAGTTTCATACAAACTTTCATCCCCTATTTTATCCCCTTGGGGGTAGAATTAATCAAAATCCTTTCTTAGCGGATGCCTACGTCATAACATCTACCTGCATGCCAAATTTCAGCCCGATCCGTCCAGTGGTTTGGGCTGTGCGTTGATAGATCACTATGTCAGTCAGTCAGTCAGTCAGTCACCTTTGAGTTATATATATTTAGATGACAAAGTCGGCAAACAGCGTACGACCTGGCTGATTTTAAGCAGTTGCCTTAGCCTACAGATGCTGGCAATACCAAAGACAGCTCGCACGTTATCAACCGGAAGGGGAGTGGGACAGAGGCAGGGATCGGTGGGGTTGGGCTTCCGGCTCTCTCAGTCATTGTACGAAACGCAGCTGTAATACTTAGCTACTTTAAGCCGATCTTCTGTGAGAAGGTGGTACTACCCGGTTAAGCGAGCCCCTATATGAGATGTAGTCAATAGGCTACAGCTTGGCTCTACCACCGCTTCCTACCAAATAACTTACCCGGGCCCTAACCACGCTAGCTACTCACATCGTAATAGAAAGGCAAAAGCTAGTGATTACGTTTCAAACGCTCCGCTTTTGACGTTTTGCTGACACGATACCATATCAATGGTAGCTTTTGCCTTTCTATTACGATTTGAGTAGCTAGCGTGGTTAGGGCCCAGAGAGTTTGGAACACGTTTCGAACGTTACTTAGGGTTGCCATACCTACGGGCTTTTTCAGACCGATAATTCGATAATATCCGGTATTACATCTTATATCTTATGCTTTTATTTATACAGACGGAACTGTACTGGGCGTCACTGGCCGAGCGCGCGCCTACCAGTGTAGGGGGCGCCACCGGGCAGGCGGCGTGGCGGTCTTGGCGGACCAAAGCTCTGGCGAGCCAGCTGCCGAAGCAAGACCTCTCCCTCGCACACTGTCGGCACATCGACGAGAACCATCGCAAGCAATACGAAGACTTTGTAGCTGCAAGGAACGAAATAGCACTTGATATTGGTGAGTTATAATTTTATCGCAGTTGCGCCATCTTTTGGTGAATAGCGCGTCATGATAAAAGAGGGATATACGAGCTGAGATTTGATTTGAAAAATGAGCTTTCAACGAACTTACAGTGCATATTGCGCTATCTCTTAGCGAATAGTGAAACTAAAATAATGTTTTGTTTATTCCAGGCGTTGCCGGTCAACATCACGGTTCTTCAATCGAATGTATGGGATGCAATAAACCAATTCGAAGTGGCAGTATCACCGTGCAAGCACCACGGATAGGGGAAGAGGTACTTATACTGAAAATAGCACCATCTCTATTCAATTTCGTATACTAAATAATGATATTTAACTACTTGATACTAGATGTCGTTAATAGTCATGTTTTATTTTATAACAGTATTTTTATTTTATTTTTTTATTTTGTCAGGCACATTTCCACCCAGCATGCTTTTCATGCGCGGAATGTGAGGAGCTTCTGGTTGAACTTGCGTACTGCGCCCTGGACGGCCGGCTATACTGCGTCAGACATTACGCAGAGCGGCTGAAGCCCAGGTGTCATGCGTGCGACGAGGTAAGTGGAATAAACTTAAAATTTCTGTTTTTTTTTAATGGAATAAAATTAAACAACACGATTGGATTACTATGTTGAAAATAATGTTCTTAAATTTCCAATGCATCTGAATTTTGAGAAAAACATTGTTCCAGAAATATCCGCTAGGTGGTGCATTTATTCAAAACCAATTTATGTTTTATATCAGAGACTTGACACTTCCCGTTTTGTTATTGATAAGTACACTGGACGGGTTTGGACTAGCTATACCACCTAGCTTATATATTTCTGTTTCTTTAACTTATTTAATTAACTAAGTAGGCAAGTATCTACCTACTTCATAAAGATATCTATAATTTGCTGCAGGCATGTATCACTATGGCATTTCAAACAATACGGCAAGTGTGATGTCAGTGCATCAAATAATCATCAAATTAATTATCAACGTTTGCTATGAAAACAATTTGGTGTTGTTCCAAAAGTACAATTAAAGTCATAAAAATTCGCTGCGGTTCAATTCGAATCGTCGGGATATAAATAAATGTTGGAATAATCTACGATTCTATACACACCACCAGCAAAATGTGGGTGGGCTGCAATGAACTTGAGCCTAGTGCGAGGAATAAATACACTACGAGGAATACAAACGTGGTAATTAAAAAAATATATATCGCTAGACTGACACACCAACTGTATGGTCCCAAACTAAGCAATGCTTGTACTATGGGTACCGTACAATGGACTGGCGGCGATCCCAGTGACACCCAGACCAGGGCAAATTACGCAAAGGCCATTTCCGAAATTTGCCACGGCGGGAATCGAACCCGCAACCACCATGTGTTGCGAGCCGAGCGGCCTGCGCTCGAACCACTGCGCCATGCGGTCGTCAATTAATTGTTATAAGATGAGGCTTGTTGTACTACCCTTTATAATATGCACACATAAGTACTCAGAGTCTGGCTTACGCGTCGTCATTCTGGGAAGTAACGTCAAACGTAACTGAAAATTATGCAGTTTTGGTTTTCGTAAAATTCGTCCCCGAGACTCCTTTGAGCCTTCTTACCCTATCATTTCGGATTTGATCATCCACACAAAACATTACCGATTGTGAACTTCTTCAGTAGCGATCATGGATACCTCCACCAGCTAAATACTTACACAATTCTCTCAATCATTGCAAATAACATTTCTTCTGACCAATCAAGTAGGTAATAATTAAATCAGTAATCCGACCATCCACCGAAGCTTAATCAGTGGCAGGTAGGCTACACATTTCTAGATCACAAAAGACATTAACGTTATCTAGACCGCAGCGGCTATGGAATGGTCGTAACTCCAAATAAACAATAACATAGATCACGATGTTTATTCTGGTCCCCGGCGCGGTGATCTGACGGCTTGACATTTGCCAGTGCTCGTTATATAAGGTACGGATAATATACTGATCCGCTAACACGATACCGGTCTGGCGCCATGCTGAAAGCTGTCTGAAAGAATCTGGTGTTTCAGACATTAGTATTTGATTTGTACTTAGCCTTTATATCAGAAATCATAAATTCCTCCAAAATTTGAAATGGGTGCAGCGGTCTACTTAGTAAAATTTAATTTGCATTGGTCGTTATTAATCTAAGATCAATTTTAATACCTCATATTTGCCTACTTGTAAGTATTATGAAAAGTCATTTAAATAGTTTTTCATATCAAGTCGGTCGTTAAGTCTCGATTTTGTAAGTCTTTGCGTTCGAATTGTCTATCTGTAGGTGCTTTCTAAGTTGTCTAACCCAATTTTTCCATGTAGATGAGTAATGAGTAGTTAGTGTGGTCTAATTTTAGCTCGTTACATTATAAAGTAGCGATGCGTGCCACTCGGCGCGCGCGCATTTCGCTGCATTATGTCGACGTTATTGATGCCTCGCAACTGTGCACACTCATTCATTGCGCATCGCGGCGCATTCAAATTACAAAAAGGCTCACGTATTTCGTAAGATATGATAAAGCAGTAATATTATAAATAACGTCGTCTGCTTGTTTCTTATATTTTAGTTGCTTCATTATTAGATTATTATGGATATTTGCATACTTTACTACGAAAATTTTTGATTTTCATTGTAAATTTAAATCAAAATTATACTCGTGTTGCACAATAAATTCTATATTTTTTATACTGTAAAATAAAAAATCCTACTCAGATTAAAATAGGTAATGTGCTTTGCGGGTCATGTCACGCACTCTCTTCATCCTATCGTACTAATATTATAAATGCAAAAGTTGGTGAGTGTGGATGTTTGTTACTCTTTCAGGCAAAAACTACTGAACCGATTTGTATGAAATTTGGAACACAGATAGTTTATAACCGGGATTAACACATAGGATACTTTTTATCCCGATAGGTAATCCCGAATTTTTTGTTAAGTTAAATACTACGCGGACGAAGTCGCGGGCACAGCTAGTAATACAATATACCGCCTATCTTTAATTAATACCTATATTTAATTTGTTTTCCGTTAATTCACCACGATCTCTGGCTCCCAATCTCTTATTAAACGACTAAAGAAATCTGCCCGGTATGTACAGAACAAAAATAAACTGATAATAGTTACTGTTGTACATTAGTTCACACCTTACCTCTTTAGTCAGTTCTTGAACACGCACCGGGATAGGTATTTGCCCGCTTTTTTTCGATATCCGCGCCATATTAGAAAATAAAAAAAAGTTTTGTTAATTGCCAGTGTCATATATTTTGAGGTGTTGTAAGGTGAGGTTTAATTATAAGCTGTTATTGCAAAAAACATTTACTTCCTTCCTTTTTTAAAGTCCACATTGTATTTAAAATAAATCGCTCATGCGCTTTTGTGGGTACTTTTGATGATATTGAGTTTTGTACGCTTTACATGGCGAGTTCGCAAAATACCAAATCATAAAAACACCAAGTACGCAAATGGTTGTCGGTATTTGATTGTTTTTAGATAGTAAACTAATAACGTTTCGGCTTCGAGAACGTTTCCCTTACACCCGGTATTTCGTGGCGAACGTCGACTAATTTATCTAATTACATAAAGCGTATTTCTTTTAATGGAGGCGCGTGTAATGACCTATTTTGCAATGAACGAATGATCTAAAAAGTAGTAAGTTGCCACTGCTTAGATCCAGTTGCGTTGCAACCTGTAAATATTTTAATTAAATATATGTATATAAAATTAAATCTCAACTTCCTTGGTCATTGCATCACGCGTGAACGGATGGATAGTTCGCAATTTTTTTTTTTTTTCTTTTTACTTTATTGTCAGGAGAAGGTTCTTATGAAAGAAAAAAATATGAAAATTGAGCGAAACATTTCGAATTCAATGTTCAAAATTAAGACTGGACAACGTCTGTTGGGTCAGCTAATTATAATATACATTCTCAAATAAAAAAATGAACACGTTGGAAATTAAAACCATTTCCTTTGAACATAATAAATTCAACTACTGAAGCAGAAGCAGTCGCAAAACATGAACCAGTTAAATATAGGGCTCCTAGCTTTACCTGTCCGATTCGATTTTGACACTGTCCCTACAAGCCGAAGGCGGCTGAACCAGGTAGTTAATTAAAGTATATCCATCTTCGAAATTCCGATCGATCTCTTTGAAGTGTCGCAGTCCAAGCATGTTTATAGTCACCGGCCGATGTAATAAATATAATCGACGCGCTCGACAAGGACCATCTCTTAACCGGATCGCGTTCGCCAACTGTGAACTCAATACTCTTTCGACAGCTACCGAGGACGTGTCGCCTCCAGCGAAGTTAATTTAATACAATTAATCTGATTCCAAACGATTTAATTAAAAAATAAAGTTTATTAAGTGTTCGGAACGCGCGCGTTTGCCGAATTCGAATTTTGAATTTGGGCGCGAGTTATTTTCCTGCGTTTGTGTTCGGATACCAGCCGATAAGAAGTTCGGATATTGTGAGTTTTTATTACAAGAAGCATGAATTAATTGCTTGTATTGTTTATTTTCTATATTATTAAGATTTTTCCGTGATCAAATTAATTAAATCAAATCTAACCAATAAATTCATTTTTATCCGGTTTCGTTACTAACCTGCTTCATAGTAATATTTATCTGAAGTATATTTTGGGAAGTTATAAAAGTAGATAGTACCTACTTAAATGAGATTTATTCTAGTTCACCTTTAAATAATATTGCATGGTATTTAATGATTTTATGTACCTAATTAAAATCAAGTTGTAAATAATAAAAAAAAGTCTATAACTGCGATCTCAGGGAAAAGCTCATTATAGTTCAGCTACTCAACAAAAGATGGCGCTACTTAAAGCTTGTAGGGTGATAACCGTTCATTGCATTTTTCTTGCTGGAATCGCTTGAAACTTATCATGTATTTTGAAACTGAGATAATACAGTAATATATCACTTAAAACTATATCTACTAAATGAATATCGGCCGAATACTCAAACGTTCCTCTAATATGGCGCCTCAAAATTAAGCAGCTCTCAATATTCAATAAGGATGGTGACTAATATTTTGAATGATAGGTATCTCCCTAGTGTATTAACAGTATTGTAATAGAACTACAACCATATTTACCTATAAATGATAAGATTTGAAATACCAGTCCTCCTTGTAAGAAAACGTTGAACTGTGGAATTGGCAGCGAGTTAGCAATTTCGCTCAAGGCTGAGCAAAAGTGAAGTGCGTGTTTCACTTTGTTATGAATGACGATCATTTTTGGCTAATTAGTTAGCATACCTATATACAACGTATGAGTGTATAATTTTTTAATGTAAACTCTATTTTGTAAACAGCTTGTACTAGAATAGCTTGTATAGCTACCACTGAAAATAAATGCGTTAACTACCTCACAATTTCATCGTCTGCTTGATGTGACTGTAATTAGAAGGCGTTATGCAAAACTAATTTAGCTTACGCCACAATCTTATTTATAAACAAACATGATGAAAGAAAGAAAAATACTGTTTTTATATATAATATCAAATAGCAATCAAATAAAAAAGTAAAGTATGCTAATGCCAGAGCAAAAATAAAATCTGAATCACAATGCAATGACTCAATTTAAATATAATAAACTGCACGTGCTAACAATCAATCAAATAAAACGCTTTTACTAAATAGTAAAAGCGTAAATGAAACTAAATTACAACAACCAACACTCCCAAGGGCGATGGCGATGGCGATGGCGATGTTTGTGCACGAAGAGCGAACGCCGCGCGCTGAAAAAAAATAAATAACGGAACGATTTCATGCGTTAGATTGCAAGTATTTTGAGACACAAGAAAATCGTCTTGATTTTTTTTTTCATTCATGTTACACCCACTTAAACTTGAATGAGCTTGCTATTGGCTGTTTATTGGCAGCAGTGGGGCGTTCCCCAGACAGCTAGACTCTGTTGAAGGCTGTTAGGTTATTTAAAGTGTACGCTGAAGGCTACTACTAGGTCGCGCCGTTACAAAAATGTCGTAGATTGCATTTAAAAATAACGTGCGTCGTTAGTCGTCGTTATTTTGTGATTCATGTTTTCGTTACGTACCCAAACACGTGGAAATGTTTGTGAAACTGGTAGTAAATTACCTATTAATCTTACGGAAATCAGGGAATACTTAGTTTTTTACTGTGAGCTGTCAAAAATACTGCTTTTTCTCTGACTATATAATTTAATCTATAAGAATAAAACAAAGTCGCTATCTGCGTCTGGCTGTCTGTTTTTCCTCATAGTTCATATATTTTCTGCGACGCATTTTGACGTGGTTTTCACTATCATTAAGAGAGTTTCTTCCTGAAGGTTTATAGGCAATTCTATTTAAATTTATAAATAGTTGAAGAAAATCCGTGCGAACACAGTGCGGGTCGGTAGAGACTTTCAACCAAGATTAAGCTTTATTATTTTCGACCAGATCATAAATAGAGGAAAAGAAGCCTATCTTGTCACAACTGTTCACTAATGGCTAAAATACTCATGTTATTTAGAAAAAAAAATGATGACGTACTAAAATGCAGGAGTACAATAAATTATCAAGAGTATTACACTCGATCCTTAGCGTAGTGGTTCCCTCTCGCGCACCGACCGCCCGCCCGCCTTGCGCACGGCCCGCGCGTGACGTCACGCCGGTGTCCGGTTACGCGCCGCCCGCCCAGCGCCGTACTCTGCTTAACTTTCACGGTGACCTTGGCTTTTGACATCGTTATAAGAAGTTTTCAGTGTCGGGACGTGGTTGGTTACTCTTTTTGTGGTTAAAGTGTGGGATTAAGGATTAGATTATGATATAATAATAATTTATAGGTTTATTTTGAGGAAACACTTGAGGCAAAATGAAATCTTTTTATTTGCTGTTTTATTCATAAATACTGATTACGGCCTGAATCCCCCTCGTAGTGGGACGTCAAAATGGGCTAAATTATTTTATATAGGTATTCATTTTGAAAAACTGAAAAAGTTTCGTGATTGCACACGGGTCTGCCAAATACTTGTTTAAATATTTTCTTAAAATAATAGCCGTAATTGTTAATTTTTAAACTATTGTTTATTTTTTTGTGTTTTGAAGTAAATAAAGATAGCACAAGTCAGATATTAACCCAAATTAAAATTATTACACAATTAAGTACCAATTTCAAGTACTTACTTACTGTTTATGATGAATTACCACTATTAATATAGTTATTGACGCGACAAATACGATAAATAATTAGTATTATTACGTAATCAGATGTTATGAACATTTTCGCAACGCTCTGTTTACCGACTGCGTGGAGCGTAGTGTTGTGTTTCAGACTCGGGCGGTAGTGGGCGGATCCTAATGTCGCTGTGTTTACCACACGTGTTCCGTAAATGCTATTTACTATATAATAATAGGTTTTTTTGACAGATTGGTGACACACGACACCCTCCTCTAGAAGATGCTACACCGTTCATTACCGCAAATGATAACTTAATAGAAATCCTCACCTGTTGTCTGATCAATATCCTCTCTAAATTCAGTGACTGTTTACCGAACAACGTCTTAACTCTAGTTCAACAACTTCTCTCCACCTTTATCTCCAAAAATGCTACACAGTCTTCAGTGGAATAGTAGAAGCATTCGTCCTAAGAAACACGATCTTATTTTTTTAATTAATCGATATAAACCTATCTTTTTTGCCATCTCCGAGACGTGGCTTCTGCCCGGATCGCTCTTTAGGGTGCCGGGCTACGCATGTCTCCGGGATGACAGAGCGGATGGTTATGCAGGCTGTCTTCTCCTTATTAAAAGATCCCATTCATTTTCACAACTCCCAATACCAAGTCATGGCCCTAATCTGCACATTGTTGCTGTTAGAGCTTATGGCACTTCATATGTTTCGGCCTACATCCCTCATCCCAATCAGACTACGATTACCGAATTAAACTCAATACTTTCCACAATTCCTAATCCCATGGTTGTAATGGGTGACTTTAATTGTCATCACACTCTCTGGGGCTCTCCTTCTGTGGATCGCGTATCTTCCTTCCTACTAGACCTCCTCGATGACCTAAACTTATGTGTTTTGAATGACGGCTCTGCCACGCGTAGAGTCTCTCCTACACAAAGCCCCAGTGCTCCAGACCTAACCCTTGCCTCTCCATCCAAAGTCCCGACACTCTCTTGGTCAGTCTTAACAACCAGTTTTGGTAGTGATCACTTCCCCATTTTAGTTTCGTCATTAGAAAATGCTCCCCCTCCTTCTACTCCCAGTCCACTCCTCAAATTTAAGGTAGCTCAGGCCGATTGGGATAAGTACTCCCAGGTCCTTAATGATCTTATCGCCTCACTCCCGAACGCTGATACGTCTAACTGCCTCTCTGTTTACGAAAGGTTTATCAGTTACATAAACTTAGCTGCCGAGTCAAGTATCCCACTTAAGAAATCACCTCGGGATTTTATAATGTCTCCCCCTTGGTGGGATCCAGACTGCACGCGCATCATTCGAAAGCGAAAGGAGGCTGAACTGAAATTTGCGAGCTGTAAAACCATGGCCTCCTTTTTAAACTATAAAAAGACCTTGGCTCAGTCTAAAAGATTATTGTCTAATAAGAAATTCTTTGGGTGGCGCAAATTCTGCGAATCATTATCACCTCGTACATCGATCACAGTTGTGTGGAAAAAAATTAACGCATTTCGTCGAAATTATTCAACCCCCAATATTACCGCAAATAATAGTGCCTGTTGGCTGGAAGACTTCTTAAATAAATTAGCTCCACCTTTTGTTCCCTCACAAGAAAACCTTCCAGTCCTTACCTCTCATCAATCTCCTGATATAACTGACAGGATGAATAATATTTTCTCTTTTGCTGAGTTCTCTTGTGCTCTAGATCATCTTCGGGACTCAACTCCAGGAATAGACGGTATCCCTTATTCATTCATTTGCAAGTCTTCAAGAGACTCCAAGATATGTTTATTAAATATTATCAATGCCTTCCTGCTTACTGGTAGTGTTCCAGAATCTTGGAAGACTCAAATAATTATTCCAATTTTAAAGCCCGGTAAGGACCCTTGTGATGCTACTGCATATCGTCCGATTGCCATGTCTTCCACCTTAGCTAAAATCACAGAACACCTGATAAAGAATAGACTAGAGTGGATTATAGAAAGCAAAGGTCTATTAGCTAATAGTCAATTTGGATTTCGAAGAGGTTGTAGCACAATGGATAGCTTAGGTATACTCACCTCTGAGGTGCGCCTAGCTTTCTCACACGATGAAAGCCTCATAGGGGTTTTTCTTGACATTAGCTCAGCCTACGACAATGTCCAACTCCCATTACTCAGGCAGAAAATGCTCCAGCTGAGTATCCCCGTGAGATTGGTAAATCTTATCTATAGTCTTCTCTCCTCTCGTCTTATCTCTGTCCGTATTCAAGGTTCTTCCTTACCCCCTCGTCTTGTTTGGAAAGGTCTCCCTCAGGGTTCGGTATTAAGTCCACTCCTTTATAATATCTACACCTATGACCTAGAACTTTCAGTTACCTCTTTTTGTAAAATCTTACAATATGCAGACGATATAGCCCTATATGCGCACTCTCAATCCATTGCGGAATGCGAGTCTCGTCTTAATTCAGCTTTAAACTATTTAAACGACTGGCTTGACGCCCACGGCCTATCTCTATCTGTCCATAAGTCTAGAGCAGTTTTATTTACCAGGAAAAGATCTGTTCCAATGGTAAGCATCTCGGTTAATGATGAGCTCATTACTGTCAGTCCGGATGTTAAGTTTCTGGGTGTTTTCCTTGATTCCAAAATGACTGGTACTCGACACCTAAATTATGTTGTTGATAAGTGTCAGAGAAGTATTAATGTTATGCGAGCTGTTTCGGGAGTCTACTGGGGTTCGCATCCCTATAATCAAAAGCTTTTATACAATGCCTTGATCAGAAGCCATTTTGATTATGCTAGCTTCCTCCTTGAACCTTGTAATAAACTGGCTCTTAGTAGGTTAGATAAAATACAATCAAAGTGCCTACGTATCATTACTGGTGGTATGAAATCATCTCCAATTAACGCACTTCAAGTAGAGTGTCTTGAACCTCCTCTTCGGCTACGGAGACAATTTTTATGTGATCGTTTTCTTTTTAATATCGCCCAATATCCCAGTCATCCACTTATGTCGATATTGCCTAAGCTTGCTGTAGCTGTAAGAACAGATAAATATTGGTATCATAAAGGACCAACACCACTAGTTAAAAGTTTTACTGCTTTCAAAGATCTAGAAGTACAAATAGTGCAGTATACTTCTAATCCTATTTTTGAAATCGATTTTGACTCTCTGATCTTTCTGCCTGAAATATATCCCACCATCGGCATCTCCAAATCATCACCTGTTGCAGAAAATCTTCTCAGTTGTATAATTGGAAAAGACTGGCACGATTGGTTGATTATGTATACTGATGCATCAAAATCAAATGATCAAAATGTGGGTATAGCAGTCTGGATCCCCAAATATAAAATCATTTTGAATTTCAAAAGTCCACCTCAATGTTCTGTTTTCACTGGTGAGGCCATTGCTATTTTGGAAGCAGTTTCCTATGTAGAGTCACACAAAATTAACAAAACTCTAATATTAACCGATTCATTAAGCTGCTTAACAGATTTACAAAAGCTCCCTTTCCGTTCTAAAAATAATAGTGTTTCATTAAAAATAAAACAGGTACTACATAGATGTCATTGTTCTGGCATTCGGGTTGCTCTGGCCTGGATCCCGGGACACTGTGGTATTGTGGGTAATGAAATAGTTGACAAGTTGGCTAAAGACGCTGCCCAAATCGGTATGGATTCTCACTCTTCTTTGTATGCTCGGGACTTACGTGCCACTGCTAAAACAAAAATGGTGAATTCATGGAATAGGTTATGGCAGATATCTCGACAGACTAAAGGCAAATTTTACGGCAACTTACAACCACATATCCCGTCCAAACCCTGGTTCTTCAAATTCAAAAAATATGAGAAGTGGGTTACTTCGGTCATTATTCGCCTTCGCCTTGGTCATGTGTGTACTCCAATGTTTTTGGCAAAACTGAGAATTCGCGACCACTCCCTGTGTGAATGTGGCCTGGCCGAAGGTTCTTTGGAGCATATCTTTTTTTATTGTCCAAATTTAGTTACTCCTCTGTACGATTTGCTTCCCAACGATATCCCTCGTCCTGTGAACCTCCCTTATCTATTATCTCTTTCCGATATTTCTTCCGTTAAAACCCTATATAAATTTATTTCCCGTAATAATATAAGATTGTAAGTTTTGTAAACAAATAATCCTCCCCTTCCTTTTCTTCTTTCAACTCGCTGTTTTTATTATGGTCCTATGTACCTATTACTTATATGTATATTGATTTACGTTCCGTTTTCGTCTGTACTTTTATAATAATTAATTAATTGTCTTTGTATTAGTATACATTATTATTATCATTTATCTTTTGTTTCCTGTCTACTAAATTAAATTATGTTTATTCAACCGTACAACCTAATTTCAAAATTTCTATATTATCATTTTCACAAAAACAGCCTCACCTACCGACCATCAGTCCCATAAAACCCTGTTGTTGGCAAAATCATCGACTACCTAACGATGAAAGCCATATCTTTTTAAAAAAGTGAAGTGAAGTCTTTCAAAATCTTCTTCCGCATTGGAAACATATTGACACTTCAAATAAATAAAATAATAATTTGGTTTAGCTACGCAACAATCGACTACGCTTCGTATGCGCCAATAAATAAATAAACATCGCCAGACGAACACACCAATTGTATGGTCCCAAACAAAGCAATGCTTGTACTATGGATACCGTACAATGGACTGGGGGCGATCCCAGTGACACCCAGACCAGGGCAAATTACGAAAAGGCCAAATCCGAAATTTACGCCAGCGGGAATCGAACCGCAACCACCGTATACAGTGAACCGAGTGGTCTGCGCGCGAACCACTGTGCCAAGCGGTCGTCAAATTCGAATTACGATACGTAATTTGTAATACTAGATTGATGCTATTACTTTCACTTAATAGATCTACAAGGTGAAACATAATGGGTATACTTTTTTTTTCAAAACTTAACTTTGTAATACTAAAAAACTTAACTTGACGACCGCTTGGCGCAGTGGTTCGAGCGTAGGCCGCTCGGCTCACTGCACATGGTGGTCGCGGGTTCGATTCCCGCCGGGGCAAATTTCGGAAATGGCCTTTTCGTAATTTACCCTGGTCTGGGTGTCACTGGGATCGCCCCCAGTCCATTGTACGGTACCCATAGTACAAGCTTTGCTTAGTTTGGGACCGTACAGTTGGTGTGTCTGTCTGGCGATATTTATTTATTTATTTATAATTCTTAAACCATCAGCTTTGGAGGGAACTTGAAAAACAAAAGGTGTTAAAGGAATACAGCTGTTGACCGATTTCACAAGTCTACAAAACCTTTTGTACTTCAATTGTCCCACAAAGCCGATAGTTTGAGATTTACAAATTTAAGTTGCAAAAAAAATAGTATACCCTTTTTGTTTCACCTAGTATACACTTTCCGTCTTAGTTATTATTTTCGTCTGAGTAATAGGTACACAAATCGCAATCCGTCACTGACACACTACCGAATATTTTTCTCACAGGAACACATGAGAACCCCGCCCACCTTGCATCTATTAACTAATCAAACAAACAACCTATAAATACCTTATCCTATCAGCACTAGTGGTAAATCCGAGACCAATGCTGTAAGAGGCAAATGAACCAGTAGGTGAGATTTTTTTTCGACGATAATGATCTCAAATCTCAATGTATCAATCAATTGGTTAGGTATTGCTTTAACGGTCCGTTATGTTTGGTAAACTCGGGTTTTAGTGTCGTCACCGGTATCGGGCCAGCATCGTTGTCGGCGACGATACCGGTGACGATAACGACACAATATATTAGATTATCTGTGCGATGACATCGTGCCGATATTGAGTCCATCCTTCTCTAGTTTTTAAAGTAGGAGCAAGACAGAGATACTTATAGATCTGTCAAAGTTCAGTAGTGAATTGACGCGAACAGAAATGGCATCAATACCTAGCTAAATAATGTACAATGTGCTATGGCACTGCAGTTAAGCTATATTGCGCCCACGCACACATACGCAACGGGCATGTAATCAATTTCACACGGTCCTCGTTACGTCACGATGACGTCATAGCGGGCCGCAATTAGAAATGGATACATTATGCCTTCCGCGCGAGTTCGCAGGGATGGTTGGTTTCTTTCTTTTTATGTTGGCACGTGAATTAAATGTCCAATTAATTCTGCTCCTTTTAGGCCCGTATTAATAAATCTATCTCAAGTCTGAGACTGGTCTTGAGTACGCTTTCGACATGTCATTTTCAAGATCGCTCTTAGACTTGAGATCGATTTATTAATGCGAGCCTTAGAGTTGACACACTTGACCCTGGTTTTGTTTCTACTAGGCCCGTAATAAAAAATCGATCTCAAGTCTGACCGCGATCTACGATACTACTTAGAAAAAAAATGCCATAGAAATGCAGTTGTGCGTATACCAGTTCCGTGGTTCCGTTAGTTATATCTCCGTTTTTGACGTTTCGAAACAACCAAAAGTCCCAAACTGTCAAAAGTGAAAAAAAAACAATGGTTTTGTATTAGATGCTATTTGGTTAGCAGACTTGAGGTGGTGTGACTTAAGTGGAAATGGTCTGAATACCACACATCGAGGACTTATTATGAATTTTAGAACCAGCACATAGGGCACCTAGGCTTCAAATTTTGTATCCTACAAAACACGACAGAATCGCGGGGAAAGTAAGTAAGTAAACGGGAAAATAACAAGTTTCATTACATTCTGGCATTCTGTCAAGAGACAGTCTACAACGAAAATTTTATGTCCCGACGAGTTTTTGTTTTGATTTTATGACAGTAGTTACGTGTGCAACCGCGGGGTCGATGACATATACTGATCTGTTTGTTAAGTATTGCTGATTTGAGATGTCCCGCGGGCTGTTGAGCTAAGTAGCTGAGCATTCATGTGCGGTCGATCTTCAATAACACCTTAGCCGGTGGTAGAGCCAAGTGTAGCCAGTACGGCTCAAATACGGGCTGGCTTTACCGGGTAGTACCACCCTCCCACAGAAGATCTCCGTAAAGTAGTTATTATAGCTGCGTTTGCTGCGCTGCCCCCTTACTGTCCCTCCCACTCCCGTTCAGGTCGGCAACATGCGAGCAATGCCATTGGTTTTTGCAAGCACCTATAGGTTAAGGTTACTGCTTAACATCAGTCGAAAAGTCTTTTTTGAAATTTACAAGCACGGGAATCAAACCCGCACGCAATTATTCAATGCAATGAGCCGAGCGGCCTACGCTCAAAACACTACGCCAAGCGGTGTAAAAACAGCCTTATCCAAACCTAGTTGACATAAGTTCACATTCTACGTTCTATTCTTTCACGTGTGAAACAGCAAAATCATCTATTTTCGGCTCCAGCGGGGTTTTCAATGTCAAGAGCACCGCCCACTTGTTTTCAAATGATAAATCCAGAATCTAGACATTTACGAGAATTTCATTTCTTTGTGGCTACAGCTGACTGAAATATATTATATCACAATTTATATCTACCGAAAATATCCGTAAGACTTTTGACGGCTTAGATTTTCATGAAAATTTCTGGGGAATTATGGCTATGTCTTTGTCAACGGCTCTGGTCCAACGTACAACTTATTTTGAGGTTAGTTCAAAATCATCACTATGATTGTCCTTATTAATCAATCAAACTCAAGTTTTTGAGTGAATATGGACATGGCATTATATCATACCAGTACAAAATGTCTTGTCAAAAACGTACTTAAGATCGTTCTCAGACTTGAGATCAATTAATTATTACGGGCCTAAGATTGGTTCAGGTCTACCGAAGTAAGTGTGATTTAGTTCCACGAATCCATTCCGCAAAACTATAATTGAATTTAACAACAAGAATTAAAGTCTCGTCGAATATGAGCCAATTCTCTGGAGCAATTGTCTAATAATATCATGAATTGATCAAATAATTTTCCATATTCCGAAATTACTATTGTCAATGTCTGTTTAACAAACGACACAATTTCAATTTGACAGCAATCCAATTTGATTGACAAGTAAGTGACAGGTTGTCAAAGTAGCGTTAGTTTTTTGTTTTTAAATGTTCTGAAGGTAAGGCTCTACGATGCGCGTATTATTTAAGAGTTTAGAACTAGACAGACAGACTCCGTTATGCATTAAAATTATAGCTAATTCCCGCTGTTGGTTTTCATTTGGCTGTGACCTGCAGGTCCGCTACATAACGAATATTCGATTAAATATTGAATATATAACAATCTTATAATAATTTTATAAATAAATGTAAACTACAACGCTCGTACAATTAGTTACATTTGTGTCTACCTCATATGGCTTTAACCCTCTTTTTGCATGAACCAAATCATGATACTGAAATTAATAGTTATCTCTATTTTATGACGTCAAAAATACAGACAACAATATGTTTTTTGGAATGTTTCGTCCAATACAAGCCAAGGGTAATAAACATCTATCCATCTTAATATGCTGCTTGATGTGCCGATGCAAACCGCTCCAATAATTAACCTCAACTTCAATAGAATCAGCGCACAACAAATCAATCATCGGATAAAACAATCTAACTGCCTCGTAAACCCTACCGTGACCTTCGGTGAAACGATCGAACGATACGTAAACCCAATGGCTGGTCGCAACGCCAAATGAATTCTAAATCCGGCCACAAAAGTTTGGCAACTATAACACTTTAATTTCAGTTGTTCAAATCTTGTCTCGGCGTAATAGCGCTGCACCATCCCGCTCCCCCGAGACCCTTACAAAGTACCCCTGTTCCGCTCCTTTTGATACACCCGTGTTTGTTCGCGAGATTAGAAATGGGACTCCTGTTGTCGATCGTCATCGCCTACGCCGGTGTCAACGAGGCCATAGAATGCCTCCGACACATCATGAGCGGCGTCGTGCCCAACACCCAGCCAGACTTCCAAGACCTCGTCGAGTACTACACCATACAACTAAGAAAGTTGGCCAACCCGGGCTCGGCGGGCGACTGGACCAAGGAATGCGGCCAAGGATACCTATATCTGACTGAGGACAAAAATGGAAAACTAAATTCGGCCGCCGTCAAGTACTACAGCGATCAGACCAGCTCGGCCGCCATACTCTTCTCCACGAAAATATCCAGCTTCGGCCAGGAATCGATCGTCGAGAGCCAACCGAACGGTGACTACAGGACCGAAAGGTACATACCGACGGATACGAAAACCATCGTATCGAACTGTTCAGAATCAATCAGCGTCGGCCACAGAAACAGATCACCATCGCCTCGTGAACACAAATCAGATTCAAATCGTTTAACGTCAAATTCAGCCAAGACTAATGAGCATAGTGAGGATAACGAAGCTAAAGAGAAACTGACATGGCATTACCGCCCATTGAGCCCCACCCGCACCCCGCAAACACTGCCCGAAATACATTTCCAATCATTTGACGATGACAAAAAATGCCCGTACAGCGAGGACTTCCTAAGGTTAATATATTCTCGTTACGGCAAGGACGCACCTCATACAGCCATCCACGCTTCCAGTACGGTAGACACATAGCTGCATACCCATTGTCATGTGTGATCATCCGAACGAATCACCACATGCACCAGTAGAAAGCTAAATCATGGCCATAGCACCCACTTGTACGATATCGATTCATATTTTTTATAAATTTGTTTAAGATCACTTGACGGAATTAAGTTCCGACCGTTGCAACGATGCGACCCGAGTGGCAGGCGCAGGAGTTTCAAAAAGCGTCACTCTTCGTCGTCGAATTCTTCGCGCGAGTCGCGAGCGTCGCGCGAGGAGGAACTAAAGATGTTCACGTCACTCGAGGAAGCTGAATTCGAGCGTATGAATAAAGACGAAGCAGTCGGGGGGTTCGGAAGCACTCCTAATCTATCAGCGCGTTCTTATTCCAGAAGTCGATCGAGGGAAAGCTCGCGAGGAAGAAGCGAAAACAGGAACGGTGAGGCTCCGGTCGATAGCGCTGAAGACAATACAGCGCTAAAACCGACCTTGAAGGAGGTGCCGAGGCTCAGCTCCTTCGAGGAAGACACGAAAGAAGCAACAGAGGTAATAGAAGAGGAGGAAGAAATTGATTTCTGGGGTAACTCCGGGGACTAGCGGCTTGGAACCTAACGCACGACGCACTGTTGTAAGCTTCTGAACCTACGAGCATGACTGAACATTAAACTATGAGACCCCAGTTTGTGTTTTGTTTTTGGCAGAACCCCTAGCAATAACTTGTGTCATCCTTCTTGACAGGAACATGAGATGAGGCTTTAATTTGTTTGGCTTAATTAGAAGGTTTTGTTTTTTTATAAATCGTTCTCAGTTTTAAGAAATCTCCGATACACTTTGCCCGGACACATATTTGAGACAGTATGTTGAGGCTCATCTTATTCTTAGATTTTTAATTGGCTCGCTTCTGTGATTACCGGTTAATAAAGATTTTACTGGCATCTGAATTTGTACTAAAATAGAACAATTATTAGGATATAAACGATATTGTAAAGGCCAGTATAATTCAAATGAACACTAGCTTCTATATGTAAATGTTTTGTAAATGAAATATAATATCTATAATTATATTTCATTTACAAAACATTTTTGGTAGTGCATTGTAATGGAATTTCGAATTGATTGTAACTGTCTTTAAATTTAGGAATTATGTTTAGACGTCCATTTTGTAGGCTGATTCACTGATTCCGGTTTTTTTTTTTTACTACTATTATTATAGTTTCTGAGAATATAATGTGTGATGTCTACTCAGCATTACTGAGTTTTCCTTAGACCGACTACTGTCGGTACCAACGTATAACTCATCATAATAGATCTGAAACATTTTTTTTATGACAAACATATATTTTATATTTTCCAGAAATTAATATTTAATGATTGGTAAATCAAAATAGTTGCACAATGTGTCCAAAAATACCCGAACCGAAGGTCCTCGACCCAGATGTGTCTCATTAAACATGACGCGGCGCGAGCGCAGACTATTCGCGACCTTTGACGTAATGCCATCTAGCGTCACCATTGAGATATTAAGGGATTTTTTTATAGCCAGTTATTAATATATGTGCCACTCGTTGTAAAAGGCATGTTCTACACTATCCACACATAGAAATGTTCTGGGTTATTTCCAAAGGTTTTAACTTATCTCGCCATCACTTACTCGCTTGGCCTCACCATCGGCGACCGCGCGCCATCAGGAACCCAATTAGTGGTGCTGTTTGCCCAGCTTTGCGGGCTCATGCGAAACAGTCACTAATGTGAGCAGGCAACACCCTTGTCACTAAAAAGTACTAGAAAATAAAATACTAATTCAATATTAGATACAAACTTTACCGAGTTAGTCAGACTCTGGTATACTCGTACGTGAGTAGGTATTTGAATTACAAAGCTAGGTTTAGTAAAGTGTGCATAACTACTCCCACTTTACAGTTTAATGAAAGTTATAAAACAGAAGCACACCAGTGCTTTAATTGTGCTAAATAAATGAACATAAAATTGAATAAGAATAGGCAGCCCAGTCCTCAGAACCAGCGCCCGTACGCGAGGTTGACTTGAGGAGTGGCATCATTCCACTGCAAGACATCGGTCTGCTCCAATGACTTCCTTACATTCCGGTCCACCCGCGTCCACATTCCTCCTATAACGCCTTGGATTTCAGCAGTCCACTTTGTGACGGGTCGTTCCACACCGTCAAATATTAGTCTTCGGCTGGTAAAAATAATTAATTATATACCCCACAAACAATTATGTTAAGCCCTTGCCTACAATATTCACTTTTCATCTCCAAATCCCTTTCATTCACCCGAATTAGAAGATCGCATCAAACAAGTAGCTTAATGAGTGGCTAATACAGAGGCCGTCAAATCACAAGCTGCCATGCACAGTGGGCGTAGGAAGACGTCCCTAATTTGCAGCCAAAAAGTTCGTTAATGAAGCTCTATTCATTCGGAGACAAAAACAGAACATGGTCTGTTTGTATGTTTGCATTCGCGGCAAATATTTTGTTGTGAGGCTCTGACAAGAAGATTTAAGGACCTAATGTTTTGAGAGTTGCTTTATTCCTTCTGCACATTTTAATATCTGCAAAAAATTATTTCATGTGTAATAATTACTCGTATGTATAATTCATTGTCTAATTTTAGAAGAATTTATTCTTCTTGAGTGTTAAGTAATTTAGATAAAAGTTACTGATAAGCAATATAATGCCATGAGTAGAATATTCACTAAACATTAAGAAGGCCATACAATATTTTGGTTAGTATTTTGTTTTTGTATTGCATCTGCATTCACAAGCCAAAATAGTCTACATTTTATAGTTCCAGCTAAACCGCTCACAATAAGTATTCCGTGGAAACGCCATAACTTTTTTCATTTGAAAATCTATTCTTATTCTCATTGGGTCGGATTGTTATATTCAGATGATCTTCGGTAAGCAACACCTTTATTTTAATTCTGTGAGGATTTTACAAAAATGCAACAGTGATTGAGTTGTTGGCAAGTCATTTTGGTATGAAAAAAACAAAAAATTATTACTAATTTCATATCAATTGTACAGTAGATTATACTTGAAAATAAGTGTGGCATATTTTTAAACAATGTACCTTTTCCTGTTCATGTGGTTTCATTCATTCATGTGGGTTCACCATACGCTTTCCAACATCTACCTATACAGATATTTTACGACGGGAAATATGTCCTCTCGCTGTTTTCTTTGATATAACAACTAAATTTATGTGGTCCGGTTGGTCTTTTGTGTTTTATTCCATGTAGTCATTGTTTTTTAAATTCAAAATAGATTTTATTACCTACTCATTTAATGACTGTTATTTTTTTTGGATTATCAGTGTAGCTATGATTACATTTGGTTAGGAGAGGATGTGAGTTATATTCCACTGTTATCTGAAATGATGTGATGTTGTTTATTATTGCTCTATTTATCTTCACGGCGGTGTTGAGATTTACGGTTATAACGTTTCTTGTAAATCCCAAGATAATACAGGATAATTTAGGAACAACAATCGATACTAAAAAACATGGTTTTAGAAGCAAGAAATGGAATGATTTTATTGCTCTCACAAGACTTCGGCTTAGGCAATGCTTTAAATAGTAAATGCACACAAATAACATGTTTAGGTACTTTACCTAACAACTATTTTCGAATGTCTTTACTTGTCGGAAAAATCCTCACCTTCAAATAACCGTTGAGAACGCCACAATACATCATGCTCTAGATTCAACGTAGAGTTTCCAGCAAGTCGTTTTTCATCTCGCACGAAGAAATATCTACACAGATCTAGTGGATATGATACCCCTTTCTATTTTCTACTAGACCGAATATTCATGATTCTATAATTAGAAAAGAATCGCTGCCAAGCCAGTCGATACACAGTCGCGTAGAGTTTTTAATTTACCGATTCTTAGAAATACGATTATAAAATCAAATTATTTTTAATATTGTTTGAAATCGTGCGTGACTTGAAAGGCTTCGAATTACGTTGAAGTCTAGAACACTCGGATTTGTCATATTGGATGGTTGAATAATACGGTCAGGCGCATTTCGACCCGACCGAGCTCGTCCGGTGTACAAAAATTACGTCGTTATTTCGTCCGGCGTTAAATAATGCTCGTTTGTTTTTCCTGAAATGGATTCGATGATTTTTAGACTTTTGGCAAATTTTGTGCTATTGTTATTTCGTCTAACCCCTCATATTGATGTAAAAATATAAAGATAACATAAATCGGTGTGAATGTCTTGTCAGTGCCTACGAAATGTTTACGTTTTCAGATTTCCTTTGTCTTTTGACGCTTGATTTTTAAGTTAATTGTTTTATTATGTGCCACGAGCACTCGCTTAATGGCTATTAGACGGTTAATTACAAGCTTCAAAACTTACATTCTGGTATGAAAGTAGTGTTGCCTGTTAACATTCTGTTGCTGTTCCTGAGAATGTACACCATTTTTTATTCATTTAAAAGCCATTGAGTTTCTTGCCGGATCTTCTCAGTGGAAGCAGCATTCCGAACCGGTGGTAGATTCTGACTGTTCATAAATGCTTTGTTGGCTTACATGTATAAAATAATTTTGAGTTTGAGTTTGGAAACACGTAAGCAGAAAATGTACTAAGTCTGCTGCTCTTTGCTTGCTTTAATCCACAAATATAAATAAAAGTTATCGTTCATTTGATATCAGTTGAGATGTCTTGACGTGTAGGTTACGGCCGTTTAGTTATATTAATTAACAGATCAAGCCAGCCGTTTGCCAAACCCGTGCTGGCACGCACTAGGACCTGCCCAAAGCTCGATTAGATAAATTGATAACGCCATTGTTTGTCACTCCGATTTGATGTTGATAAATTACTATACATGATTAATTAGACCTCTTTTGACGCTCGCTTGGCGCAGTGGTTCAACCGAAGGCCGCTCCGGTAACTACACCGGGTGATTGCGGGTTCGATTCCCGTCAGGATACATTTTGGAAATGGCCTTTTCGTCATAATACCTGGTCTGCGAGTCACTGAGATCGCCCCCAATCCATTATACGGTACCTACCCATGGTACAAGCGTTACTTAGTTTGGAGCCATACAGGTGGTGTGTTCGTCTGGCGATATTTATTCATTTTATACGTCTGAGAGGTCAATTAATTACCTATATATATGTCGCCGCCAACTGGCTTAATCCGCCGTTCAATTAACAGCCTAGGCACTTTACTAAACGGCGCCGTTCAACTAACGGCCTAAATGATATTCAGCCGTATAGTCTATTACAACATTTAATAAATTGGCTGGCTAATGCTTAGGCAACTGGTTGAAATTTAAGTACTACAAAACTTTTTCAAAATACTACCCAAGCAGAACGACATGGATGGGTTTAGGTTAGGGTTATTTTTTTTATGACCCCACAGAAACCCCACCCGGCAAATAGATTCGGTGGATCTAAAAAAAATCTTAAAAAACCTAAGTACCTAATAAAATTATACCATCAAAGTTGTTGTTTTCCGACGCCATATTGACCAAAGAGAATATGGAATATAGAGATATTGACAGTTTGGTGAGTTTCGGCGCTAGGTGGCAGAAAGTTGAACTAAATTGAAATGAACAGGCTAGGCAGGTAATTAAACGGCTAGGCAAGTAGTTAAACGTCATCGATCCAAGTCATTTGCCTAGCTGTTTGATCAAATGGCTGAATATCATTCAGGCCGTTAGTTGAACGGCGCTGTTTAGTTAAATGCCTAGGCTGTTAATTGAACGGCGAATTAAGCTATTTGGCTGCGACATATATACCAACAACTTAAGATAAACAGTGAGAAATTTACAGGCCTGAAGTTAAACTCCAGCTCCCTTATTAATACATGTGGATTAGGGGTTGTATAGTTACACCATGCTTAGTCTTCTTCTCTCGAATGTCAAATTACTGATGACAGAAAGAGATAGTTCGGTGTGTAACTATTCGGACGCTAAGGGGATGTAGTTTTACGCTAGTAGAGCGGAACTGTAGCCGTTGACTACAGCCCATAAACGGGCTGACTTGAACGGGAAAGTACCACCGTCGCACAATAAAATCGTTTCGTACGATAAGTGAGACAGCCAGTAGCCCAATCCCCCTCGCTTCCCCACCCTCTGGCTCACTCCCCTTCGACTCGGCACCGTGCGAGTAATGCCATTGGTCAAAGAAACTTCCTACCATATAAATTATACAACTATTTTCATCTTTAATACTTTATAGCCGGTTGAAGGTGTTTAGTAAATAAATAAATATAAATATCGCCAGACTGACACACCAACTGCACGGTCCCAAACTAAGCAAAGCTTGTACTATGGGGACCGTACAATGGACTGGGGGCGATCCCAGTGACACCCAGACCCGGGCAAATTACGAAAAGGCCGTTTCCAAAATTTGCCCCGGGCGGGAATCGAACCCGCAACCACCATGTGCAGTGAGCCAAGCGGCCTACGCTCGAACCACTGCGCCAAGCGGTTGAGTGGTTAAGTTGATGTGGCATTAAGTTCTCGTCAGCTACCTTAAACCAAAGCGGACATTAAAAATGCCTAAGAATACGTAACAATTTTATTGTAAGTACCTAAATATAAATAGGTTTCTAAAACTGCGCGGTCATTATCCTAAGTGTTTAGGATGTTTTTCAACGTAAACATTTTCCCGAACATCATCACAAGATCAGACAGATGTCCTTTCAAATGATTAATTACTTCTGCAAATGTACAAAGAAAGTGCGCGTTTTGGCATGAACATTTTTCAGCAAATAGGCGTCATTGGTATTTTTTGTTCATATTGAAATGTTAAACAAAATAAGTTTTATTTTCGTATGAACTATTTTTGGTTTTAGACAGTTTTCAGGCAGACTGAAGGCCTCCGACATGCCTTGGGGACTGTGATAGAAGGGACAGACAGCTTAGGGACATTTGGATCGCGAACGGAAATGTTCTGATGTAAATGACACCAGCGGTCACCCATCCAAGTGTTAACCGCTACGAGCTCAACTTTTGTAATTTGTTACAACAAAGTGAATGGCTAAGCATAAATTCAAATTCACAATCAACATATTTCATGTAGGCCAACAAAGCACTTTTGAATAGTCAGTTACTCTTTTCAATAGAGCAAGCGTCACCATAATACACTAGTAACTCAATATTACCAAGCTAATTGAGTTTCACCCGGAAATAGGTATTTCAATTTGAAAGCGAATTGAAGCGAAAGTGATTCATAGCAGCAGATTTATATAAAAACTAGTTTATGCCCGCGACTTCGTCCGCGTACACTTAAGTAAAGTATTCTATGTGTTAATCCAGGTTATAATATATCTGTGTTCCAAATTTCATCCAAATCCGTTCAGTAGTTTTTGCGTGAAGGAGTAACAAACATCCACACTCACAAACTTTCGCATTTATTGGCTTAAACTTAAAAATATTGGCTTCAGACTACAATGTTGAGTATGTCGTAAATATTTAGGACAAGGTCAAGCGACATTTATTTATTGGTGTAGCAGGTACACCAGCGACAGGAACCCAGATCAACACCCACAGACGTATTTCTTAACGCAACTATTATATTTATGCAGTAAAATGATTACTTATTTAAATTTCGAGAACAGTAGATATTATTTATTTAAAGTTAAAATAGAACGGCTAGAGGCCAATTACACTAATTAACTACTTAACTAAAGATACATTATAATTTCTAAAAATCATTCATCCTTCTCACAAAACCTTAAACATACCAACAAAATCTTCGCCCATTCATCCGCAAACAAATCCATGCATGCGTTGGCATCCAGGAGCTTGTTAAGTGCAGTGAGGGTGCGTGGTGCTGGCGACTTAGCTCGGGCAACGGCACGACAAGCGGGGACAGCAAACAACTGCCGCTTCCTGCCGCGACAGTAGTTGTTAGGTGTATATATTCTCAAAAACAAATTTAGTAAGTCAGGTGTAATTTATCTTGCCGGATATAATTTTGCATGACGTTATAATTTGGTCGAACGCTCTTCTAGTTTGAATAAGATGAATAATATATTCACCATCATGCCTTTAATCCGCGCAGCGGTAGCCAGTGGTGCACTGCAATGGACCCACATTTCGCGGATGGTATTTTGGCCAGACTATTGCCATTAATTATTTTTTATATAAGAAAGCTCGGCAAACATTCTTACGGTCCGCCTTATGCTAAGCAAGTATCTTAGCTTATACCATTGCAATACCAAAGGCATAGCTCGCCCGTTGCCAACGTTGTCTGAAGGGAAGTGGGACAAAAGGAGGGCAAGGTTTTTTTTTAATGGGACTGGTCCCACCGCACACTCCCACCACTGTCACTCCTGTAAACCAAGATCAACAATGGCGACCAATAATGACGTCGAGGTTTTACCCTCGACGAGTCCCGGGGAAAAGTTAAATTGTCTGGGAACCCGCACGAATTTAATCGAAATAAATTATAGGATAGGGCACGGGATTGTCTTCCATTACCGATACACATACAGTACCTACAGTATGAAGCTTTATAATAATTTACTATTTACTGTAAAACTGTCAACCGAAGCGTTTGTCACGATTTCAGAAGTGTCTACTGACCTACTTACTAAAATAATTCGGATCACCTGGAATTTTTCGCACAGGGTTGTTTTAGACGACAGAGAAATGAATGTCTTAACTCTTTTAAAGTGTACAGTAACAAACTTTATATTCAGGTGTTTAACTTATCTATGTTCCGTCCTTCTCGAATCAATTCTTAAATAAGAATGATGTATGTGAGTACACATTTCTTAATGGCGATATTGATTACGTGAGGAAATACAGCTATGGAAGCTATTTTTATGACGTAAATTGTAAAAAGATGTAAGAAGATATAAATTATACTTAGCCTTATTTACTATTATTACACCAACCGCCATAGTAGAAAACCTGTGATTTTTGCATCATTTGAACTCTATAATAATTATTCCTAACCGCCAATTATTTCTGTTATGCGACATTTCCTATAAACTAACAAATCGAATGTATTGACATTTCAGAATTAACAATTTCTTGATCCTTGACATCAATATTCTTTACGTTGTTGTTTGGTATAATTAAATTACAGTGAGTAAAACGTATCAAAAATTAATAAAAGAGATCCTTTCTAGTAATCTTATAAATTCCAAATCCCGAGCCCTACAGCATCCGTATTTCTACATCTGCAAACAATTTTAAAAATGTATCATCTCATGGTAACATGGTAACATTGACCAAGACCTTGTGTCGAAGGTCTGTTAAGCCATCGACCGCGGAATACCAAAGTGAAGGCCTACGTACTGAGGAAGCTACTGGGATCGGTCGAGTGAATGAGCGTACATTGAAACCGTGAAACGATTCTGACAACGTGTGTTTTATACACTTCCTCAATCATCATCTTGCGATAAATTAGGAAAATAATTGTCAAAGATGTTATTTTACTAAAAATCGTAAAGCTGAAATTTAGGATTTCTGAGATTTATATACATAGGGTAATCTCTTTATCTGTGAATTTATCTATTGATACTTTCTGCTCACTTTTATTTATTTAATGGCACCGTACTACATTGCGTGTGGTTTAACTGTCTCTTGAGATTTACGAATTGATATAAATTTACTTTTCCTTATGCGCTGCTATAGAGATTTCCCATGACACAAATTGCCCCAATTCTGTCGGTACACAAATGATATTTAATTTAGCACACGCATTATTAATACTTATAATTCAAGTGTACCTCTACCGCAATATCAGGTGACGAAAATCAATTTAAAAATGCAAAATAAGTATTTAGAATGTCTCCTAAGAATTCGATAGGAACGATAATACCCTTTCATAGAATTCAACATCCATTACTCCGCCCAACGATTTTATAGACCATCATTTAAATATTCCGAAAATGTACTGATAAAAGCTTACTGAATACTTCTAATGAATGCTGTTTTGAATAATATTCCAATGCCGAGAATTTTTCATAAGTTATTACAACCACAAATTAAATTTACGTCCCAGTATGAATATAAAAGCGATCGATCACGCACCGTCGAAACTATGGCTTTCAAAATGGAATACCATAAAATATTATGGAAAACAAATTGCCTTTGAAGAAGTTATGTTTGTTGTTCCAGCTAATAGGAGCTCGTGGCAGTAAAAGCTGCGGATTGTTCAAATACACAGGGGACGTTTCTATTTGCTCATCTACTTGCATTTTTGCACACGTATCCATATTGAATTATATTGGAATCAAGTATAAAGCCAGCCCCCTATTTAATAATAAATAAATATCGCCAGACAGACACACCAACTGTACGGTCCCAAACTAAGCAAAGCTTGTACTATGGGTACCGTACAATGGGCTGGGGGCGATCCCAGTGACACCCAGACCTGGGCAAATTACGAAAAGGCCATTTCCGAAATTTGCCCGGCGGGAATCGAACCCGCAACCACCATGTGCAGTGAGCCGAGCAGCCTACGCTCGAACCACTGCGCCAAGCGGTCGTCAAACAAACGTGGATTACCGGCTGTATAGTTACACCATGCTTAGTCTTCTTCTTTCAAATGTCAAATTACTGATGACAGAAAGAGATAGTTCGGTATGTAACTATTCGCCCGCTAATCCACGCTTATTAATATGGGGATATGAGTTTAGGTCCAATTAGTTAAATTAAGATCCGTTGTGCCTTACAACTGATCTGCCATCAGCTGTTAGCAGTTTTACTTCTATGGAAATAACCATTCTGGTCGGTAATGTACAGCAGAGCCTATATATGGTGTTGCATGTACAAGCTACGGTACCTGCTTAACATCAGGCGGGTCGTATGCTTGTTTGCCGATATTGTTATATAAAACACCTGCCTATTAATCGATCCTGGGTTGGCGTTACTGAGATATTTAGGGCTTGGCCTTTTGACATTAATTCGCCAAGTATCAATCTTCCTCGAGTTTTAGAGTCGAAATTTTCATTTAATAATGTTCCCGTTCATCTTTCCAGTTGGTTAAAGGCGTTACTAACTTGGGTACAAAAGGTACAGCCTAAACTCTGGTATAATCTCTGTCAGCCTTGAATCAGATTATCGACATTACGCTCCTAATGTTTTAATTTAATTACTTGTTTGTTGACACGCAGTCGGCAGTGAACATCTGTCCTGCGTCAGTCGATTGATTACGTTGCTTTATATCAATCATCATTAAATCTAATTCAATTCTCGAATGTGCCATCAAGATAATCGATGGTTGTTTTTAATGAGGAAGACAGATTTGTCTAATTCTACTTGTAGGTTATATAGATTTCTATCGCTCGGTTTTTGAGTCGTGAAACTCAATATATCAAAAGCTTGGGATATGTATCGATTAATTAATCTATGTCAAACGCATCGGTATAAAGCCGGCCAGTTCATGCATGCAAACCATTCAGGTTTAATAGTGCATATAGGTCGCGGCGTGTGTAAATTATGATTGTTCTTCAATTATGAACCTAGTCGGAATCTCGGACAGGCGATAAGGCGGCGTCAAGCTAAAGCTTAAAAGATATTCACGATTTCCTCGCGGTAGGCGGCGTATCGTTTACAAGTCGCGGGAAGGATACCGGCGGATCTTGGATAGGAAAACGCGCGGTTCTCGGGTCGCTACAGTTCGGAAACGCCGCCCGCGCACCTGCCCTCTCCGTCACTCTTCCAAATTTAAATCCCAAACTCCCCCCACACCGTCCCGTGCGCTAAACATTCTGGAATAATTCCTGCGATTCGGCCACCGTTGCTCGCCATTCGAATTCGGGTCGCGACCGCGTCCGGTGATATCGTATCCTCGCATAAACCGACACCACCGACAATCGCCATGGCCGACGTTGACGTGCAAGTTCAGTACACCACCACGGAACGCAAAACCAGGAAGGTCAAGAAGACCTCCAAGCGTAGGGAGTCCAAGGATGGCGAAGTCACCGTCACCGAAGTCGACCAGACCAACTCGACGACCACCAACGACGATGGGTATGTGTAGTGGTGGCCAACTCCTTGACCCTGGTGCGCAGTGCGGTGTGACGGCAGTGTGTTTGCGTCAACTGAGTGCCGATTACCGATCTCGTTCGACCCCAATCAGTGACATTATGTGTACATTGTTTATGTACCGTGTTAGGCGTCTCTTGGCCACCCTCACATACCCGACCTAATTTAAGGTATCTATCGATTGTTGTGAAACGATAAAACGTCAGAATGCTAAATAATACAACACACAAACTATATACTAACTTCCTTTATACCATACATTTTATTAAAAGCGCAAAAAATATTAGAGCTGACACAAATCTGGTAATTTAGAAAAAAAATTAAGATTCGCTCTCGAAATATTATGATTGTGACTTGACTGTAGACTTTTGCATCTTTCAGAAGAAAACTGTCAATTAACTGACCAAAAGTATACCAGAAAAGTGTTGTCCAGTTTTTTTTTCAATTCAAATGCTCTAATTATGACTTTCCGTTGTCCACAGCTTATTTTCAGTGGCGAGTACACCAAGGCAATGAACAAAGACTGGCACAGCGGTCATTTCTGCTGCTGGCAGTGCGACGAGTCGCTCTCCGGCGAGCGCTATGTGCTCAGGGATGAGCACCCCTACTGCATCAAGTGCTACGAAGGCGTCTTCGCCAACGGCTGCGAAGAGTGCAACAAGGTCATCGGCATCGACTCTAAGGTAAGCTTTATAGAGATCACTTTCGATTGTAGTCTCAGTATCGCCGATTATGATTATGCTACGGGTCCAGTCCCCGCCACATTTCAAAGTATAATTTACTCTGTTTACATATTTACTCAGTTTTCATTTCTGGTGTTCAAAATAACTATCTAGAAAATTGAAATGATAAATATTATTTCTCATTTTTTTTAATTTCACTGTGACAATTATACAGTTAGTGTTTTAGTTAAATAGTAATGGCGTTACAGACAAGATAATCCTTTAGTAAATGAAACAACAAACGAGAATTGGCAGAACTCTCGGATTGCGACAATTTGATTAACAGCCTACTGTAAATATCTTCACAATTAAATTTGAGTATTGGTTCAATTGGTTCTGTAAATGCAAACACCCCTTTACCAACAAACTCGTAGTTAAGACCGCTTAAAGCTGTATTTATATCATTGACACATAATCCAATGTCACTATTATATGTATTATGAGTAGGATTAGAGACCGCGGCATTCGTTTGCTTTGTTTGTCCGATCAAATTTAGTAATGTCACTCCAGCCGGCCCAGATTCTTCGGACGCACCTCTGCACACGGCCCCAGGCAGACCGCTGCCAAGCCAACATAACGTTAACGTTACGCCAAACATTATACATTTATCTCTACCAACAAATGACTGACTTTTCCCCTCCCATAAAACAGCTATGAACGCTCATGTAGAAACCAACCGAGTTCTTGCGAAATGGAAAATATTCTCAAGTTTTCATAAAGAAAACAATTCATCTGAACACTATGACGTGGTAATAGAACTCGAGTTTGGATAATAATTCAAACTTGATTACATTACACAGTTGCAAAGTGAAAAGTTATGCCAATCTGAATTGATATAGGTATATAGCTGCCATCTTCGATTAGTGTCAAGTAATATATGATACATCTGATAAATTAGAGTGTATTTATGTTATTTATTACGTCAGTCGAGAACACATTAGCGTCATGTTTACTTGCGATGAAACAAACACTGGCGAAATTGTTAGCGTTATTTCCAACTGGCCGGTCGGCGCGGGACTCAAACAAATTGACGAGAGTTTACACAAAACAAATCGCGTGTTAAAGCTAAGCTATTTCTGAGTCGGATACAGTGTTATTTTGTTGTTTTCGTTCGAAGCCAACCTTGAAAAGCCATGGGTGGATCCGTCAGACGATTCTTTTAAAGATTTACGCGATACAAGAAGCTTTAAGAGTTTCGTAATCGGCCAAAATAAACATTCATATTTTATTGACATTACGACATTCAGTTTTAAATGTACGGGCTCGGTCCTCACCGCGCCAGGAATAGAACCCAGAATGAGGGGAGATTTATTTTGAAACTTGAACTAAACACGCTGAATGCACGTGAGGGAATGTAAGTATTGGGATTTTTTAACGCGGATCCGAGAGGTGGCCGCAATATGTAAAATAGTGAGTAAATAGAATGCACTGAGATTTCGGCCGCTCGTTATTTGGTCAGTGAACTTAATACAGATGATACGAATGGGATTCGCGTTCAAGTGTTTATACGAAATTGTGAATAAATGAATCATCACGATCTAAAATTGTTTAGTAGCTCCAGTATTAGAATTGAATTGTTTTGTTATGCAATATAGACAAACTTTGGTCGTGCAATGACAATAAGCAAATGATAATGATGTCCGTATAAGTTGAAACACGATAACAATTGATTAGATCGCAGTATCCTCATCAAGTTCAAGGCTAATTACCGCCCACTCGACTGCCATTAATGCTAACATCTGTCGTTTGGAAAAACTCTTGTTTTTTGCGCTTAGCGACTCGGAATTTCCGTCTAATTGAACATAATCTGATGTAACGACACCTGATTAATGGTTGGTCTGTTAAATTTGAACAGAATAGGAGATTAAGTGTTAATATAAATCACTCAGAGTAATTGGCTTCACTACATCTAACTAAACTTGCCGATTAGCTGGTGACTCACTGGTAATCTTTTGGAATGAGTACCTCACTTATAATAATCAATTATTCTCAGTTTCCGTTATATATATCTCCTTTAAATTCAACTTTTCATATTATCTGACCTACGATTGAATACTGAAAAGTTCCACTTCCTACAGACTTATCAAAGGCTGGCAAAGAATTACATTTCTCATCAATGTGCACCCGAAGCTATCAAAACTACATTGGTCTCCGTCTACCTAACTAACCCTTCTTCTTCTTTGCCTGCCAGGATCTGTCGTACAAGGATAAGCACTGGCACGAGGCCTGCTTCCTCTGCGCCAAGTGTCGTGTCTCGCTGGTCGACAAGCAGTTCGGCTCTAAGCTGGACAAGATCTACTGCGGCAACTGCTACGACGCGCAGTTCGCGAGCCGCTGCGATGGCTGCGGCGAGGTGTTCCGCGCTGGTGAGTACACACCTTTATTTATACACTCCGATGGGAAAAGCTCATTACTATATGATTGGTCAGTAGGTTGTATGAAGATTATGGTATATCTACTTAACGGAATGGGGTAAACAGTTTTACCAAATGAAAATGAGGGTAGGTTCGCTTCGGCGTGTTTTACCTACCTCCACATGTAGTATTAGGGGACCGTAATTTAGGTACCCAAAGTGTTAAGTAATCCGTGAATTCCACATCGTGACGGTATACGTTTATAAATAATTTGTGACAATTTATGGACCAAGATGTCACGCATTTACGATTCTATGGCCCATTATTATAATAATGTTGGCAAAACAAATCAAAACATACACATTTACATGTAATTAAATTAGAGAAGCTTTCAATAGATGTAATGGTTTTGTTATTAAATTTAACTGAAAACAATGAACCGCCTAATAGCAGTAAGAATGTTGCTAGCATAAAACAATCTCGAAATATAAATCAATTTTTTTCTCATACTAAACAACCATAAATATAGATACCGATTCTCGTCATCCGTAGGCTTGTCATCACCATATAAAGCGCGTCATTACCCTCACCCCATATGGAGGTGTAAGGCAACTTGGAAAAAAAGCAAACCACTGCCATTGCCGCGGCCTCGGTACCGCACTTCCATGTACAAACTGGTGATGAAATTTTGCAGACTCCCCATATGGTATCATCGGTCGCCTTCAATCTGAATTTCGGTTACACCTGTTGCTGTCTTTTATGTTTTATGTATCAGACTTTAAGGCCTGTGATATGAGATATTTTGACTTGGAGGTCAATTAAAGTCGATTTAATTTTGTTGCACCTATCTTGCTCGGTATATAGTTGCTTGTGATGGATCTCTGAAGCGAGTCTCTCTCTAAATCTGTCTAAGAGAGTGATGTTGTTTATTAAGGTATACTCAGCCACTGCTTACATAACTGGTCTGAAACAGAACATTTTATTTATTTAGGCTTTACATATTTTTAATATGCAATATTTTTTATTTTATTTTTTTACCGGTTTCAAGAGGAATTTTAACATGTAAGCCAATAAATAAAGCACTTATGAATAGTCAGAATCTACCACGCTTTAAAATAAAATAAAATAAATAAAATTATATTCACACATAGTCACCATATTATAATATTTTACACACATTACAATATTTAGACATAATTACAGGAGATGAGAACCTTTTTAAACGTACCTTTAAAATATGTCCTAGACCCTGGGCTTAATGAACCACAATGGTTGAAGTATTGCTGTCAGTCTCATACAAAAAATGTGACAAGAGAATAATTAGTTGCACCGCAAACCTGTTTATGAGCTTATATTATTGGCCACACAATCTACACTAAACTTTTTACGTACATTATAATAACAATCAGTTCGGTAATAAATAAATGTCACATCTCACCTTTATTACATTTCAAGGAGATTGATAGATAAGCAAAAAACGCATGATTCCTTGGTAATTTTTTACTTTGTTTAAAATGTACATACATTATGTTATGGACAAGAAATCCTCCATTAAACCGTGTAAGAGATTGAAATACTCGTAAATTGAACCCAAACGACCAAATTACAAACCGGGCCCTGTGATACATGTGTCTGATACTTACCATACAATTACAATTTGTATGGCTTCCGATGGAATTGATTTCATTAAAAGAAGGGTGTAAATTAGTTATTGTGGGGACCGTTAGTGGGGTGTCGCGGAAGCCATAACACTTCTGATTAATTCGGTAAAGTATTGGCAAAATGTGGTTCTGCCATTTTTATATAACAAAGTCGGCAAAAACAAGCGTACGATCCTCCTAATGTTAAGCTGTTATCCTAGCATATACTACTTGTAAGAAGGGGGGCGAGGAGAAAGAGGGAGGAGTATGTACGGGGGGGGGGGGGGGGGGGTAGGTTGGGCTTCCGGCTCACTCAATCATCGTACGAAACGCAGCTATAATAATAGCTACTTTATTCCGAACTTCTGTCACAGGGTGGTACTACCCCGGTCGTATATGAGCCAGCCCGTATGAGCTGTAGTCTGTTGAATGCAACTTGGCTCTACCACATTACTCATCCATCCATTACTATTGATAAAGATCGTACAGCTAAGTAAAAAAACCGCTGTGAATAATGGAACAATATTATTTTATAACCACAAAACGTCAAAAAGTACACCTAATAGAAAAAGTTACCGTTGCCTCTCGAGTCATTAATATGAAATTGACCTTAAAACTAATAACATCCTTTATACGGCTAACGGAACCAGTAACGATGTTCAGTGGAGTTTTTGCCGCAATTCTGACGATGAATAGCGCCCACTCAGCCAAATGTAACGATGACATACGCGGATGACACAGCCGCCGAACCGTTGAATCGAAACTGAATCATTTGAATTAAGTAGTTACTGATAGCTAAATTATTGTTCTCTACGACAAAGGGAGGTTTCTCTATGAAAAAGGGTTTTATGAATTGTGGTTTTGACTTTCCTGGACGTCTTTAGCATCTCCCAAGTAGGGTTACAAGATCGAATAAGGATATTACTAAATAATCTCACCGAGTAACCGTTTATTATTTTTTTTGTGACTAGACTGGTTGTTCTTTTTCCATTTTGCCCCTTTCAATGCATGTTTTTCCCTGTTTCCCAGATATTAATGCCAAAATTTTGGCCATGTCAGGATGATTTCTGTAGTCTGGTTACCCTTCTCCCAAGGGCCTCTGAATCAAATGATTGGCGGCCTTACTCACAACCATTACTTGTGTAAATGAAGCACCAATTTTCTAGAAAGATTGACATTACCACGGAGGAGGACGACATTACTCAATGGGCTGTGAGGTTGCCCGGTCGCGCGCACTGTGAGACATCATAACATCATAGTAATGTTTGTGAATAGGGGCGCTTGTCCCACTTATAGCTGAGACGACGTTTAAATGTGTAATTATTTGTATGGCGCGACTAAGTTCAAAGTAAAGCAGCTTTCAAATTTAAGTTACTGTCTAGTATTCGACAGAAACCACGTAATTACAATAATTTAACATTAAATTGGCTAATTAATTCTAAACTCGAAAACTTACACCGTTATAATAACGGTAACGAGAAAAGGCACTTACCCGTTACAATATCCTTATTTAGAAGCGGATTGAGTAATGATCATGATGATGACGCCATAGCATTCAATAAACTGACGCTATTCACTTTAGATAAATTTGTATTTTTTGGGAACACAATGAAGGCTTTAACTGCTTATGTTTTGGAGAGACGATAAAATATGAGATTATAATTATTCAGGTACCTAATGCCAACATCTATAACCATTTCTCAATTTGAAGATAAGCATCAAGAAGGAACAAGATGCTTTTAAAGCACACGGTAGTGTATTATGCCAAGTTTGAAGAAAATGTACCTACTTACTTGTTTACTATGCAGTTCCACGACTGGTTTTTCGCAAAAGGTTTTTAATTATATGTGGTGCTCCTAAATATTGATTTATTTGAATTGAATAATATGTCAGATCAAAAAGATAATCAGCTAACTACGAGTCTATAATTTTTTAAAAATATTTTCATTATAAAACTAGCTTATTTTCATTAGGTTATTTTGATCGCGGTGACACTATAAAGGTTGAGTCACACCGAAGGCGGCGAAGTACGCGATATTTGTTTAAAATTTAATGGCAGGCCATCAATAATCCGAACGTTATGTGTTTTACTACAAAACTAAGCGGCCTTGCTTCGCTTGTATGCCCTTATAGGATACATTTCACGATCGCGTGTTAATATGATTCATCTAAGTATTTTCTCATCACGCTACAAAAAAAAACACAAACCTGTTAATTTAAAATAAATTGAGTACAATTATTACAAACAGATAATAAATAAAATGACTCAGACTCCCATCAAAATAGAAAAGTAGGAACGTATTATACGCTTTTCTTATTATACAAATGAATAAATAACGTACATACGAGTACAGACTAACATGGAACCTCCTCCTTTTTTGGAAGTCGGTTAAAAGTAGATTACCGCCTGTTCCATAATATTCATCTATATAATATATAACTCAAAGGTGACTGACTGACTGACTGACATAGTGATCTATCAACGCACAGCCCAAACCACTGGACGGATCGGGCTGAAATTTGGTATGCAAGTAGATGTTATGACGTAGGCATCCGCTAAGAAAGGATTTTGATTAATTCTACCCCCAAGGGGATAAAATAGGGGATGAATAATCCTGAAATTTTTGTTAAGTTAAATTACACTCGGACGAAGTCGCGGGCACAGCTAGTTCCATCATAAATGTATACTAACTTTTAACACTCCTTTATTAGGTCGACGTTCTTTCATAATCAATTCTTCATAGATAATACTCGTATTATACAAGCCCATTCGAATGATATATGGCGCCAAATAAATATTAATCGTAAACGTAATCGAATCCATTCAATTTTTACGATGCCTTTGAACGCAACGAAGTTATTAGACGTGCACTGCGCGTATTTCTTCATTGAATTTGATTAATGTTATGTAACCTGGATTCGAATAAAAACTTCATTTTAAAACTGACATAATTTAATTTTAGAGAATAAAGGTCAATGAACTTTTTGAACTTCAAGACGTTCACGACTTTTTGACGTTTTTTACTTTTTTCGTGACAATCTCAACATCTACTTTATACTTAGACCTTTTAACTATGGACGAGTTTTACATGATCATTCCCCTCTGCCAAGGTATAAGACCAAGAAGGTCTAACACGTTTATAAAAACTGTTTACGGAATCGATTTTATCAAAGTCAACATCGTTTTCGCGGTGTAAGGAGCTCCGTAAAAAATGCCGATCCGTGCTGTTAACCTGTGCAAGAAAAGGTCAAACACCTATTATCTACAAAAATACACAGTAACGTTTCATATGTAAGTGTTTTTGGTGTAATTAATCCCTTTTTTCTAATAAAACAATTAAAATATAAAATGTGATAAAAATCGAAAACATTATCGATTAAACAATCGAGTACGAAATAATTGAAAAGTGTAGTATGGTATCTCGAGTTCGCCATTTTGAATAGTGCTGTGGCAGGGATAATTTATGATTGCGGACGGGTATCGATAAAATTATATTTTTTTGAGTTTTATTATATATTTGTTTTAAATTATATATAGTAAAAATATAATTACTTATTGTTATTTTTTTAACTTATCATTATTCCACTATTTTTCCTGATTTCCCAAAGATCCTCAATTAAAACCAAATGGGAAAATCTTGCAATAGAAAGAGGGGTTGGGAACCTACTCGCACAAGTATTATTTGTTCGGTACACTTTGTTTCGTCGCAATTCCAATGTTTATCTAATAAACGACGAAAATTAGTAGATAATGCCGTACCAATATTATTTTTTAGCTGATGCCGTAAGTATTTTATTTATACTTCTACTGACATGATTCTAAAAAAATATTTCACTGAAATAATATATACGTGAAGTGTTTGTGGTGTGTGTAATATTTTGTGTAGAAATATTTGTGACTAGACTATGTAGTAGAAGTTTCACCTTGTATATTGTCGTTAAATATTATTTATTTTAAATGTTTCATTACCACAGCGAGGGATTTTTTTTAAAGTATTGCATAAACGATAAACCATCGTACTGTATAAGATACCATAATATACAAAATAATTCATATTTTGTATTAGATGAAGAAATGCACACGTCTATGCAATATTTTTGTGATGATGAGCAAGTAAAACTATCGATATATCTAATTAGAAAAATCGATATTGGTTTCTCCCTATTGCACTTAGTGTCTTACACTCGTAAATTCTTGCATGTTGACGTATTTGACCGATTAGTGTGCGTAAAAGTTACTAGTGTTGAATATTTATTTAAGTGTGCATTCATAATGACACAATTTTTTTTTAGTAATTGTGCATCATTTCTTTGTAGTGGTTACCTCGTCCCCCCCAAAATCTGACAGAATTTTTTATTAGTAAAATGAAGCACGTCACGCCTCCTTTAGTTAACACCTCTCTGACTTTATACTATCCGATTTTAAACATAATGTTTCTAGTTATACCGTTTAAGTAATCATTACATTAGTAGGTACCTACTTCTAGTCAGGAATTTACCTGTAGGCAGCAATGCCAAGTTCCTAGGTCTCAAGAACAATAAAACAATTAGTCCTTACTCGTTTGCTGAATCTCAAGAACATCTTAGCCATTAATTTAACATGTGTTCAGCCGTTTCCTTTAGTAATGGAAATACAAATCATTAGGGATTTGAATGTGAATTTAATTTTTTTTTTATTTTTTTGACGACCGCTTGGTGCCGTAGTTCGAGCGTGGCTGCTCGGCTCACTACACATGGTGGTTGCGGGTTCGATTCCCACCGGGGCAAATTTCGGAATTGTCCTTTTAGTAGTTTGCCCGGGTCTGGGTATTATTGGGATCGCCCCCAGTCCTAGTACGGTACCCATAGTACAAGCGTTGTTTAGTTTGGGGCCATACTTTTACAATTTTACACACGTCATTCATTTACTTAAGTTTTTGTTACTTAATTGGTTTTTGAACTGAACACATTACCTGAGCAATGCATAAATTATTTTTAGCATACATGAAACATTACTAATAAAAAATTTTTAATCAAAAAAATATGTTTACTCTTTTAAACAAACATAATACTGAGTGATACTTACCTACCTTACGTTATTATATCCCATTTAGTTTACTGATCGTTTGAACAAATAAAAAATATTCTGATGAATAATTTATATAATAATTATAAAATAGGTATCATATATTTCATCTAAAACAATCAGTCACATTAGGTATCTAAATCCATCGCACTCCTTTAAGGTATACTTAAAACAGAGCGGCATCTTAACACAAGCCTATTCTGACAATCAGCACTCAGTTTCCTCGTCGAGATATCTCCATAGAGAATTCGAAACATTGCTTATGGTATACTAACAATTAAGTCAATCAGCAGCCTACATACTGCCTACGCGGTCCCTCCGTTCGTCACCACTCAGTACCGCACCGCGAGCCGCGAAGCCTGCACACGTCGCGCCATCCGAAACGTCAAACTTGGCGCGCTTTTTACTTTTTAAAATTTTTCAAACAACCGATATTATTAAAAAATATAAATCCACAAATTTTAATTTTTCGTTCAGGGAAATTAATAACTGTTTGGATCCTAAAATGTCAGCGGACGTGTTGAGTGATGATTTCAAATCTCGTCTACATTTAACAACAAAAACAGTTGGACAAGACAGGATCAGGCGGGCGCGGGAAAATAATGAAGATGTGGCTATACTGTCCATGTTTCTACCAAACGCGACCGCTGAGAGGGAGAACAAAAAGTTTTGTTGTGCCCTAAGAGATCAGTGCCTTCTTGGTGACCCCAGGAAAACATCTGCAGGTGTATATAATTTTTTATTAAACATATATTATGCTTTTGGCTATCACTCTTTACATGTATAACTTTTTATTTATAATAAAGTTTTTTCATTTTAAAATTATGGCCTGAATCCTCCTCATAGTGAGGGGAGGCCCGTGCCCAGGAGTGAGACGTCAAAAGCGCTAAATTTATTATTATTAATTTTTAAAAAACGACCTAACTGATTTAAAGTGTTACTTATATCAAAGTTTATGTGATCAAGGAGATAATCCTTGACATCTCCATTTTGACGTAATTTCTAAATGATCTCCAAAACGTCTTTTTTATGGACTGATATGTCATTTAAATAAATATTTATAAATTATAGATTATTTAAATACTTCAAAGTCTCAAAATATGTATTGGTTTGTGTCTAGTTTAGATTTATTATAAATCACGGTATAGTGGTAGCTTTTAATCTGTAAGGCACACTTTCCAACGGGTTTTATTAATTACGTCTGGTTTAATGGATAGCGGTGTAGTCTAGATTGACCTCTTCTAAAGTCTAGAAAAAGTTGTATAAAAAGTCTTTTAATACGTATTCATTATGTTTTCTTCTCTAAAGCACGTCTCGCATACAAATGTATGTTTGTACCATAAATTATAATGATAGTGAAAATCGTGACTTGAAAACGTAACATTTAAAGATTTTTATCACAATTTTATTAAAACATATTTGACGATATGTGATTATAGCGTGCTGTCTTCAATCTTATGTTAAAGCAATTTCAGTAAATTGTCTAGCGGCTTGTTTTGATTTGGCCCAATTTCACAACGTTATTTCAACTGAATTATGATTCGTCTAGACATGTTCTGCTATTTATCAAAGAAATTTAACATTTCATTGCATTGTACACGACGACAAAACACAAAAATATTAAATAACAACCTCCATTGTTGTAACTCATTGATGTAATATACTACACAATATATTGATTGACCTAAAATTACTTGATAGACAAATTAAAATAAAATACATGGGTAATATATACAAAATATAACGACCACCGCTTGGCGCAGTGGTTCGAGCGTAGGCCGCTCGGCTCACTGCACATGGTGGTTGCGGCTTCGATTCCCGCCGGGGCAAATTTTGGAAATGGCCTTTTCGTAATTTTTTCCTGGTCTAGGTGTCACAGGGATCGCCCCCAGTACATTGTACGGTACCCATCGTACAAGCGTTGCTTAGTTTGGGACCATACTATTGGTGTGTTCGTCTGGCGATATTTATTTATTTATTGATAAGTACTATAAAGCTCATATTTATTTTCACTGAATATTCATTCAGAAGACAAGCCCTTTTATTTAAACCTGATTCCATCTGAATTAATCGGATTCATTTGCATTAATACAAGGTAAATTTGAGCCGCGATATCCATTAGTTCATTCATTAGTTGAATGAATGAATTACTCTTATAATTTTATTCCATTAATTTTGTCATACAACTAAGGTCGAGTTTAATTCGATCAGAATATAAAGTAACATACCTATACTGTTCGGTATGTAAATGATGAAACACACGCCTAATTGTGTATTTACTTACTCACGATTTTTTCATCATTACACTACACATGAATACAGTAAAAATATTTAATATGTACCTATACAGGTTGAAACAGAAAGGGTATACTTTTTTTGAAAACTTAACTTTGTAAATCTAAATCTTTGGAGGAAACTTGAAAACAAAAGGCGTTATAGGGATACAGCCGTTGACAGATTTCACAAGTCTACAAAAGCTTAAGTACTTCAACTGTCCCACAAAGCCTATAGTTTTAGATTTACAAAGATAAGTTGCAAAAAAAATTGTATAGCTTTTTTGTTTCACCTAGTATAAATAAAACATCCGATTAATTTAATTAAGATCGGATCGGAAACTATAAAGAGATTATGACGACAATTTTTCGCCAATACAAAAAAAAGGTGTCAAATTCTTAACAAAAGAGTATATTCCATATTTGAACGTGTTAAACAACGCATTGACGACGGCGATGCTTTGGTTGCTGTTTGTTGTAAATGTTAACAAGCTTTTATTTACAATCTGACAACCTTCACCTGAATTCGCGAATTCCTCACAGCATACTTATGACTTTTACATCAACACAAATTAGCTTAAATTTAGAGGTTATTTGAAAGAAATTAATGTAGATATGTAAGTACCTACTCTACCAACTAAGTTTTCCGGCGCTTTGTTTTGTTTTTATTTTTTTCTTGTCTCAAATATAGATAAAAATTAAAAAAAAATTCAAGCGCGCACCTAATCTTAATACGAGTACTCATTTCTCAGCAAATAGACACTATTAGAGAAAGCTTTAGTCTAGGTAGACACCTAGACTAAAGCTTTCTCTAATCGGTATTTACTTTCATTACTAGTTTACGATTTAACATCTATAAATAAATAACATATTTGCTCTTCAATCTGTGTGAGATAGCCAACGAGGTTTTAAGTACTACCGTGAGATAGCTATCCATAACCTTAGTCAAGTGCATGTCTCTGTCTATAACTAAAAGCCATAAAAATCATAGAGGATTTGAATGTCGAAGTTCGATGACCTCATTTTTCGGGGACGATATTGACAGACAGGTTCTTGCATTCAAATAAACATTAAACTTATGAAAAAATCACTTAAAAGTGGCATATCTATGGTCCATTTTTAGAAAAAAAAACAGGTAACATTAAAAATCCCTTTGAACATCGAACATAAAAGCGGAGCGGACGGTGCAATGCGCTAGACGTCAAGTTAAACAACTCGGAAACGTAACGTTTCCCGTATAATTCCGTAATATCCGTTTGCGAAAATGTTTTTCCGCTGAGCCAGTTCTCATTGCCAGTACATTGAGATCTACGCGGCGTATTTTTTTTTATTTCAATATCTCTACGGATCCATCAATTAGTATGAATTAGTATACTTAGTATAGACTATATACTAAGTAGACTATATATGAGTATAGACTCATGTACACTATTCTGTAGGTATAGATATTTGATGATAGTAATAATTGTATAGGTAAGAGTTAATGAATCACATCGTTTGTATTAGTAGAATATTAAATATTCTCTGAATAAACCATAATAATAATTCAATATATAATGGTAAACTGACGTCAATCGACATCAATTTTATAAGAACCCGCCCACTTGTGCAATTAATAAATGTGTTTTATTAATAAATATGAGTACGTTCATTTAATACTTATTAAATTAAACACAAAAGTGTATAATTTAGATTCTGTAACAAGAGCAAGGTGGTTAAGGGATAATAAATCTATATTTTATTGGCAGTTCTGAATCGTAGGCGTTAGTTAATCCTTATGTCAAGCTGAGATTTAAATATGGAATCTTCTATTTTCTATCTTCTATTTGAACAATAATAATATATTGTCCGCAGGGCATAAACGAACCCAGCTTTTTTCTTTCAAAACTTCTTGGTCTAGGTTCTGAATGAGTGAATGCAACAAAAATACTTAAGCTCCTTATCCAGCTTTCTACACGATAAAATGCAAATAAATTGATTATTTTGTTATGACGCTATTTACGGCAGTAACAATATCTGACCTACATGTTTTAAGGTGAAGGCGCCTGTCTAGCCCGCGAAATTCAAAATTTTCGAGTATTTTTATAGTTTATCCAAAATCTGAAAACATTTAAGACAACATTTTGTGATTTGCGAAAAACACAGTATGTAGTGCGTTTATTAATACATTTATTTTACTCTAAATATTATCACGGTGGATATGATACTAGTAAATCACTCAATATAAAAAAATTGCCAGATTATCTGGATAGCTCTCGTTCTTTAAATGTTTTAGAGTAAGTTGGATATATTAATAAATGCACTGCACACGGTCTTTTTCGCGAATTACAAAATTTGTCTTTTATTATTGTCAGATTTGAAAAATTTCTAAAAGAACTCAAAAAATTTGAACTTCGCGGGCTAGATGGGCGCTTTAGCCTTAAGTCATAATAATTTGTCGGAATGCGACGATTTACGCATAAAGTTAATCGAGTGTCAATAAAAAATATATGTCAAGGGTTCCAGGTTTAAATTTATATTCGTTTAATTACGCAAGGTGTTATTGGCGTTTACATATCTTATGTTTTGAAAGTTCGTAGGTATTTCTAATTAATGGTTACTTACTAAAATATATATGACGACATTTTAGGCACCTAAGCCTACGCATATCCTTGATCGAAATCTTACTAATACGCGTGAGAAACCAGATCTTTTGTGTTTCAATTGATTATAATAGTACCTACCTACCTACTTATATTTTTTGCAATATAGTTTGAATGCATCTTCGTAGACAGCCAGTATGTTGTCGGTCTGCCAGTCTGCCACGTAGATGACAGTTATTTCTCCTAAATTTCACCAGAAGTGGATTTTATTCGTTTACGAGCTTGCTTGTTCATAAGTTTCTGAGTCGAAAAACAGAACTCTAAAAAATAAGGTATTTACAAGTTTTTTTTGTGTACTTACTGGATACAAAACTCGATAGACACACCTATGGTATTTAAATCACCATAGACCACAGACTTGGGAGCTCCACACCACACACCTGCCAAATGTGATTAACCTCGGAATTAATTTTCGGTAGGTAATCTTCCCCGGCGCCATTAACCTTATGGAATTAACATGGCTCCATGATTGTGGGACGGGACGCTAATAGCAGTCTACAAATGAAACTTTAACAACTTTGCTAAATTAAAGTCGTCTATGGTTATGTTGTGATCTATACTTACATCCTTTTTTTTTAGTTTGAACTTTTGGACAAACTTCTCTATTTTTGAGTTATTTTTTGTGGAGCCTAATATTTATTTACATAGAGCGTGGCATAATAACTTTGGCAAAAAAACATGATTTAAAAGTATTTTAAATAACTACATAGGTATACCTACGTACGCCTTTTTAAAACTTATAAATACCTGCTTACCTGCCCACATAAATACGGAGTTTTAAAAATACCTGAGTTTAGATTTTTGAATTGACTTTTTTTCTGATTTTTGTTTCTTTTTTTCGAAACCTGATATTATAGCAACATTCTGACAGCAGCGTCAATCAATGAAAAACCATTTATCTATAGAAAGTTGGCTCTCAAAACATAATCCTTCATCTCAAACTCTCGACACACTCTCGTATCGCCTCAAGTCGGGGTCACAGTTCAAGGTCCACGCAATTTCTCACTATCAATTAAATCGAAATTACCATGACGTCATACTACACTATCACGGCAAAACCAACTTTATCACTTAAATGTAAGATTAAAATGCACTTGGCAGTGATGTGTTTGCTTTATAAGGCGGTGGACACAGATGGTGGATCGCCATGACCTTCGGGTGCCTTATCTCGTTGCTTTTTAACCTCACAAGTCATGTCATAGACAGCCGATGGGATAGACAGGCTCTTATTTATTACTGTCCTCGTGATCAGTTATTTCTAGTCTATAATGAGATCAAGAAGCTTATAAATATGGTCGCCACGAATACTAAACATGTTTTGGCGTTCCGATCCGGTGGTAGATTTACCCTCGCCACCTCTTCTGGCAGCGGCCCAAGCCGAGGTCGTGTCCCTTGTGGGTCGTGCCCCCCTGCCCCTCTGGCTGGAGCGCACTCGCGCTCGCCCTCTGTCCGGGTGAAGTTGTTATGGCCACTCTGGCCAACAACATATAGTCCATTCAAAAAAAAAAAAAACTAAACATGTTTAGTCGACGTAAAAAAATAAATATTGAGTAATTTATTAATTAATTTCATTATTTTTTTGAAATGTATGATAACTGTTTATTACGTAAAATTCACAGGTATTGTGTGATAATTTAATTTCCTAAGCCTCTCACAGGCTATGCTTTATTTATGAAATATTAGATTAGGTAATTATATACCTACCTATTATTTTTATGAAATAAACAAAAGTTATCATTTACTTATTACGTTAGTAGTTTTATTTCTGAAATTGACTGTACTTTGAATGTGCACTTTTTTGATGACAGTGACAGTTGTAAAATATTGCATTATCAACTTTTAAATTGTCTGTCAATATTTGCGTAGTGGTGTAGGCCCTAATATCTTTACTTGACGTTGGCGAAATACTTATTAACTTGGGTGGGCCATATTTTTAAAGAAAGACTCCTTTACTACCGTCAACATTGGCAGAATCACATTGAGCCTGACCCAATGGAAAGAGGCCGTTAATATAAAAAATATATATCTTTTATCCGATTGAATATTATTTCTCAACTAGCTGAGCCCGCGACTTCGTCCGCGTGGAATTTAACTTAACAAAAAGCCCGCTCCCGCGTTCTGAACCCGCGCGACAGGATTAAAAAAAATGTTAAATTTTGTTTTTCTAAAATAAAAGTAGCCTAAGTTACTGCTTATAACATCAGCTATCTACCGGTGAAAGTCCCGTCAAAATCAGTCCAGCCGTTTCGGAGATACTCTTTGATTTCATGTGTTTTTATGTTTTTACGCGGAACCCTAATTGTTTTTCTAAAATTAAAGTAGCCTAAGTTACTCCTTAAAACAGCAGCTATCTGCCAGTGAAAGTTCCGTCAAAATCGGTCCAGCTGTTTCGGAGATTACCCGGAACAAACATACAGACAGGCAGACAGACAAAAGTTTTTTAAATCGCGATTTTGTTATAGGTGTCGTATGTACTTTCATATGCATTTAGTGAAAAGGTGTTATTTTGATATTACAAACAGACACTCCAATTTTATTTATTTGTATAGAGTTATACTAGTTAGCGTTGAGACCGCTTGCTAAACACGGAAATAATGAAAGCGGACGTATCAAACACGGCACCCATTTTATGGTGACAGGTGGGGTAAACTGGGTCGCTTCATGTTTACTACTCGCGTAGTTACTCGGTCGGTTTACGACGCAAGGTCAAGGGCGGAAGAGCGAGTCTTATGTCACTATGATTTATTAAAAAACAATGGAACTCGTGTAAAAAACATACCTATACCTACTAAGTATTTTATAATAAGTGAAGAATCTTAGCATGTTACCCGGAAGACTATATAATATTTGTACTGAATGTACTTATGCTGTAGGTATACAATCAAATGTAAAAAGAAAATAATTCTAAGTACTTAAACGATTTCCAAGCTTCCCGTTTAAATTTCTTCGGGAAACTACAAGTTATAGGTAAGTAGGTATTATATAGCTTAATTTATTTGCAAAATTTATACTTACTACTCATCAGAACAGGATCGGGTGAACAAAACAAAACATTAAAATTTAATTATTAATTTAAAATGACGAATAAGTCCTCTTATCAGATCACATGCGCTCGCACGTGCCCGATAACATTTTACCGCCAAACGCTGTAAAGAAAGTAAAATGGCCGCCCGCAGTTACCGCGCACAATTCGTATCGAATCAATTATTCCCATGCCAGGGTTTTATTTCAACGCTTGTAACGCTAGTTAAGATAATCATGAACTTTCCAGAAATTACTTTAAAAAAACTAAATAAAAAGGAAAAAAAATACGTTTAAAAAATAAATGCTAAGTAATATAAAACTGGAAGCAGGATGTTTAAAATAATATTCAAATGGTTGAAAACAAACGTCTCATCGGCCCCTGACATTCCTCATTAACCTCACCTCGATCAAGATGACAAACACACGTGTTTGAAAAACTATTAGTCACGGCGACAAGCACGTTGTCATGCTCGCAAAATAAATCAGCCGTTCATTATTAGCCAAATCGATTCTTATAATAACACTTAACACAAGCACGTAAAAACTAAAATTGCGTAGAATATAAATGTTTAAAGTTCTCGGTTCGTTGCGTCAATGCTAATATTCATTAAACAAGTTGTTTTATGAAATAAGTAAGTACTAATATCCGTAAGTATTTAATATCCGTGATTTCAATACAGGCTAAGGTTTACTAAAAGGCCGGCACCGAATCTACTCCCCTCAAGTTGTAGGGGCGACGACGGACACTACTTACCATCAGGTGTACCATAACAAATTGACAACTGTAATAATTTTTTTTTTTAAGGGACTAGTCCCGCCACACACTCCCACCACTGTAACTCCTGTAAGCCAGGATCGACAATGGTGACCAATAATTGACCCTTGACGAGTCCCGGGGAAAAGTTAAATTGTCTTGGAACCCGCACGAATTTAATCGAAAGAAATAATAGGAGGAGTTGGAAGAAAATATTTCCACTTCCCTCCGGTGCAAAGCGGGAGACAAAATATATGTAGCTGGTATGGGCTAATTGCCATAGAAACAAGACTGTTACAGCTGATTGAAGACCAGTTGTAAGGCACCACGGATCGTAATATGACTAATTGGACCTAAACTCGTGAGCTGATTATACTTGATTCCAATAATAGGTATGGCAAAAGCGCTTGAACGCACGGAAATTGTCCCTAGTTTCCACAAGGTCTGTGTAATAAACTGCTCCAGATGTCACTTGCAGGCTATTTAGCATAGTAGTCCGTTCGTTGTGCCAGAGACTGCACTCCCACAGGATGTGATGTGCAGATTGTTCATGATTGTTTTGCGGCGTCGAGCATTGACAGAAAGGTGAAGGAACTAACGTGAAGTAGAATAATTTGCTCCTAAAGTTGCCATGCCCAGTCAGAAATTGAGCCACACAGTGGTCCACCTCCAACCACGCTCTCTCCAGACGTTCACGAACGCATGGAAAGAATTGGTGGAGGTGGCGGCCCTTAGTTGTTGTATCCCATCTGGATTGCCATTCGGTCAGAAGATCTTCGTAGACGACAGATATCGGACTAAATAATCTAGCGATTTTAGAGCGGTCTCGCGGTTTAAGGAACTCGGTGTTCATGCTCTCTCGAGTAGAGTAGTAGATTGCCGCGCGTCTTTGGACCTCCAGGTCTACTGGGAGCACACCAGCGAGAACTGTAATAATACTTAGAGTGGTCAATATGTCACGAACTCAAGAGCGGACGGTGCTAATATCTATGTAGGTTGGGTAAGTATCTAATTCCATGGTTTCAAAGCATCATAATTCAACTGCATCATAAACAATTCAAATTGAAATTCTCAATTTGCGCTGTTCGTCCGTTTACGAGCAATAAAAATGTGGAAAATTTCTTGGAAAACTCGATTGTTGAACTAAAGTTGGTTGTTAACTCTTTGAAAAATTAGGAGGATGAAAACTCCTAAATATAGGCCATCATAGCGTCAAGCTCGAGACTGGTATTTCTCTAAAGTGTCATTTAGTATCGCTTCGCGTTGGTGGTGGCGCGTGGTGGCGCGTTGGTGGTGCGTGGTATACGATGGATGAGGAAACTGATAAAAGCTAGAAAATATTTTCGTTTGGTATATTATTATATTCATTACTAGTTTCTGCCTTCGACTTCGTCCGCATAGACTTATGTAAAGTAGGCTATGTGTTAATCCAGGTTATAAACTATCTGTGTTCCAAATTTCATCCAAATACGATCAGTAGTTTTTGCGTGAAAGAGTAACAAACATACATCCACACTCACAAACTTTCGCATTTATAATATTAGTAGGATATGACATAATATGGATATAAGTTCTATGCTTAGTATACACTACAGGTTCCTAATAAGCGTACTCCTACAATGAACCGGTGTTTGTACAAGCTGCCCACACTTGACCGTCTGACATCACCAGCGGCCTTCGCCTGTTGATCTTAACCATACGGCAATACCATTAACATACATCGATGCACAATGTAACCGATCGGTAATGCGGTGCAGCAAAGGTTTTTCGACAATTAGAGACTTAAAAAAAATGGTTTATAGAGGTTTGAATAGCGCGCGAGGGAAGGGTTGTATGTTAAACTGCTGTTTTTGGGTGTATTAAAGCTCGCAGTGCGAGGATAGAAGTTTTACCTACTCCGTAGTCTAATCAAACATTAATATTAATAGTACCTAGGTGGTACTAAATTAAGATGTCTTTTACATTTAGGAATTAGAACAGGTATCAACAATAACTATAACAAAGGTTAACTTGACACATTGAACAATGTTTTTATCCGGGCGAAGTTTGAATACCTACACTATAAATAACAACTTCAGCATGACGTCATCTTCAAAGTTCTCAATCAATTGCGAGATATCAAAACGTCGGTATAACCTACATCTGCCTGCATTAAATTTTATACACCAGCGTTCGTCCGTCCGTCCGTATTCAAGTGGAATCGAACATTAAAATGATTATTTAGGTTAGAAATATCAATTTTCCTCTGCCCACGCGTCGTGATTGGAGCGACTTTCTCAGCATTTAGGAACGTGATAGTCCATTTAGGAACGTGTTCGAAATAAATTGATTACGAATGCACCATAACTGCTCACTGTTAACTCTCGCGTTTACATAGACGAGGCGAACTTAAGTAAATAACTTAAAGGTGATGAAAAGCATCTGGTCTGAACATTTAATGGGAAAATTAATAACAAAACCCTTGTACCAATAATTAAATAATCATCGATACTTGCAACATTTGTAAAAAATATGATAAGTCAATAATTGAAAAGTTATTATTTTAAAACATCTTTAATGAGGTAATGAGGTCAACATTGATTTATGAATGAATCATCTTGTCATTTTGTGAACAATATTGTACTCAAGTACTTACTAGTAACAGTTAAATTTAGTAAACCTTCACAAATGGACACCACACTTAACTGCACTCATTTGTAAATGAACTAGCCTGGTAACAATATCCGATTGCAGCTGGCGTCAGGCAGGCAGGACCCTTTCACTACGAACAATAGCGGAAAAGTGGAACGATTTAACTGTGCACGTGTGTACGCGGCTTTATGTATCTACCTGGTGAGAAAGTGTTAGTAGGTATGTGAAGCTGCGTAGTGAAGTGTTTCTGTTTTTGAATTCAGAATTGCTACCTACACGAATATTGGTCGGCCGTTATTAATCGATATAATCTTGAGAACGGATTTGAGTAGGTAGTGATACGCTCTTGAGACGTCATTTTGTACTAGACTGACATTTCTTAGTTCGCTCGAAATCGATTTATTAATCGGCTTAAATTTTCGTATGGCGCGCTCAAATTACTCAGCCCTCAGCATTCACGTAACTTTGTTATGTAGCCTACAATACATTTACTGATTTGGTATTCATCATAAGTAAACGAAGGTGCATCGGGTATCGCATCGTAATCCGTTCAAAATCGATACGATAAGTCTGTATTTCGGGTTCGTAGACCCCGCGGCTCGCTGCAGATATAATTCGATGCGAAGTCACGACACAATAGTTTCCGCCGCAGGGACACGCGATATTGGCGAAAACGATTCTATCTCGACCATCGGAAAAGTTTTCGCATTAAATAGTAGAAGGCATAGTGATTTGGATCTTTCCATTTTACTGTTTTCTCTGCGCCCAATCAATTTAAACTGGTAGGGTGAATCACCTCAAAGTCTATAATAGATATGGCTCACCCTAGGAGAAATAAAAAATTGCCCAGCGTAACCCCGCTCCTGTTTTTTTTATTGAAACTAAAGTTTTTGAGTTCAGAGTTAACAAATTAGAATTAATTAATCCATCTCTATACCGTTCACTGATGTATTTCACCGTTCTAACGTGATTAGTTATCAAGCTTATGTTTAGGTATTAGACAAGCAACATTATAGAAGAATTACTTATTAAGAACAATGGCCTCACAAATCGTGATAGAAACCGAGTAGGTACCTAATGTTTTTACTGACCGTTATTAGCTACGTCCTACACACGGTATTGTTATCGAGAGTACGTACTACATAATGATAAAAAATATATTATGTACAAGAGAACTCACTCCTACCTAAGAGTTAATACCTAGTGCACATTTTGGATACGACAAAAAGTAATAATACGGTAATGTTTAACGGGCAACCGTCAATTCTGTAAATTTTACTAATATTTTGGTACAGGCCTCCATTTTGGTTTTCCAAAGTGGACGGTCACATTTTTTGTATTGTATTGTTATTTAATGTGTTTGTATTGCTATTTGTTACTTGACTCTGGCGAAATACCCATTAAACTGGGTGGGCTTATTTTTAAAGAAAGTAGAAGAAGGTACATTTCATAACAAAATCATTTTTTTTCCAAAAAGTACTGTACCTTACCTACTACGAAAACAATTAAGATAAGAGTCGATAATACGAGTATCAGTAACACGGTATAGCAATTCGAAGGCTTTTATTGTGATACCATCAATAAGGGCATTTTACCCCATCCGACTGCCTGCCGGTACTCGATACTTACATGGTCGAATAATAATAATTACTGGCATTCAGCAATATCGTTGTAGAGTTCTCAATGCCGTCCTACATGTTTCATGATTTTACTGAATCATAATATGACTTGTTTTTTTAGTTTTATTTGTTACAAATAATTTACTTATAAAAAGATAAGTATTTTTTTTACGAAAAATAAACATGTGCCAGAAAGAAGGCACACAAAAAAAACTTGAAATTTTTACATTGGCTAAGGCTTAATTATTGCAGGTATCTATCTACCTTCAGAAGATTGTAAAATGATCAGAACATCTATGTGAAGGTACCTGTACCTGTATCAAGCTTATTCATTTGTTCGATGCATATGTTGCGTGCATCAGACAAATATCCCCTCAATGTCACATGCAAACCAAACCAAGGTTGCGAAAGTCATTTGGAAGCGACGATACGATAGGTACCTATGCAGTTTACGAGTTTACGACCTCGTAAAATACATAACACGAGTGAATGAACAAATGTTGTCGTGTCGGTGTCACAAAAGAAACCTGCTAGCTGGTAGCTATCAGTCACATCGATATTTTTTTACGGATAATAAGAATTGTTTTAGGTCTTAAGAACTTTGATCTAAGATCTTTCTATATGCTTGCAATAGGTACCTAATTTACGCAATAAAAAACAACACTTACAAATTTAAAAAAAAAAAACTATTCACATTGGCTTATTAAACCTATTTCAGAACACAAATGCCTTGTAATGAAAAATCCACAATTTTATTGGGGTTCAGTGGGTATTTGGTACCGAAGATAGCGCAAGTAGGTACACGCCAAATTTCAGCTATTCGAAGCTATTCAGTAGGTAGGAACAGCTTCGAATCACTGAAAATTGGTAGTAGAGTGTAATAGGCTGCAATATGTTTGGGTACCTACCCCAATACAACCTCCTTTGCTATGCATTACCATATACTTTATCGAGGTATCTCATTGATTAATCCACTTGGGAGATAAACCAATCATGGAATGTGCAATAATCCCATGCTTACATATCGTCAAGTCGTTACTTCCGTGACACAAGCAGCCTTGTCGGAAGAAGATAGCCGCGCGAATGCCGCGCCAAGGCCGGCCGACCCGTATCCACATTACATTCTATTGTTCCTCAAATTGAACTGTTCTGATCGCGTGATTACGATCTGTATGTCTAACTAAAATATCAAATTCGGTATTGGTTCCGTGGTTCGCAGTGAATGTGTTCTTATAAACATGTTTTGGGTAATTTAGGGTGGATGTAGGATGGAAATCATTTACGTTCATCCATATCCTTGCCTACCTTATTTCAGTGTGTAAAACCAATCATAGTAATGTGGTAGTAATGTGTAAAGGTGTACTTTGTATTGTACACTTACTGTTTGTATAGTCCCAAAATATGCAACACTGTCCTAAGGGTAGTACCGTAAAATAACTGGGTGCGATCCCAGTGGCACCCAGACCAGGGAAAATTTCGAAAAGGCCATTTCCCTAATTTGCCACCACGGAAACCGAACCCGCTACGTATGTATGACATCTAATAAACTGGAAAAACAAGTTACCTATCTAGATGGACGACCGCTTGGCGCAGTGGTTCGAGGGTGGGCCGCTCGGCTCACTGCACATGGCGGTTGCGGGTTCGATTCAGGCCGGGGTAAATTTCGGAAATGGCCTTCTCGTACTTTGCCCTGGTCTGGGTGTCACTGGGGTCGCCCCCAGTCCAGTTTATGGTACTTATAGTACAAGCGTTGCTTAGTTTGGGACCATACATAAAGTCGGTGTGTCAGTCTGGCGATATTTTTTTTATCTATCTGAAATATACAGTCGTGTAATACTACTTGCCCAACACTTGTTACGTGACAATTCCACTAAACTCGTCGTCTCTTCGCGCAGGCACCAAGAAGATGGAGTACAAGACGAGGCAGTGGCACGAGAAGTGCTTCTGCTGCGTGGTCTGCAAGAACGCCATCGGCACGAAGAGCTTCATCCCCCGCGAGCAGGAGATCTACTGCGCCGGCTGCTATGAAGACAAGTTCGCCACGCGCTGCGTCAAGTGCAACAAGGTGAGGGCAGACCTGTCCATTGCCTAATATCCCACAGCCAAAGAGAAGCGATACGAAATGGTATTAATGTTCGCGTTTCAATTCGCTCACGGTAGGTAAGGCTCGCTAACATTTGGGTGGCCTTTTTATAAAATTGCGGTTCGTTCTGTGACGGAAACCGTAGTCTCACTACATAGTATATAACAAAGTCGCTTCCCGCTGTCTGTCTGTCCTTATGTATGCTTAGATCTTTAAAACTACGCAACGGATTTTGATAGTTATTTAAGAGGAAGGGATATGTATAATACATGCATAATATAGCAGAGAAACACTGATCATTTTAAAGGTTTCTTGCACCCGTGCGAAGCCGGGCGGGTCGCTAGTTCACTATCAATTAATTAAGGCGAAACGTTAAACTACAACTAATTTATTAGAATAATATTATTTTCATTTTCGTATCGCTTTTTGATGGTCGTGGTATAGTGGTGGCTGCAGCCTAGGGCGACAGATTTCAGAGGGCATTTCACATTTAGTAGGGACGATGGGTCGGCATCAAGTGAAGTGATCTAAAGTATAAATACAGCCCTGGGTGAAGTCCTATAGGGTTAAGGAGTCTGAAAACCTACCTCCTGAAACAAGATCTCGAGAACCTGTCATCGTATCGCTCTCAAAAACCTACCAAAAATACCTATTTTGAAACGGTGACAATATTATATTTACGGGGATAAACTCATTGCAAAAAAATGCAATGCCTGAATGTTCCTGAGGATTCACCAACCTAAATGTAACAATTGGCGCAGTGGTTCGAGCGTAGGCCGCTCGACTTACTGCACATGGTGGTTGCGGGTTCGATAATTCGTAATTTGCCCAGGTCTGGGTGTCACAGGGATCGCCCCCAGTCCATTGTATGGTACCCATAGTACAAGCGTTGCTTAGTTTGGGACCATGCAGTTGGTGTGTTCGTCTGGCGATATTTATGTTTATTAATTTTTGTTCCAGATCATAACGCAAGGTGGCGTGACGTACAAGAACGAGCCGTGGCATCGCGAATGCTTCACGTGCACCAACTGCAACACCTCGCTGGCGGGCCAGCGGTTCACCTCGCGCGACGAGAAGCCCTACTGCGCCGACTGCTTCGGGGAGCTGTTCGCCAAGCGCTGCACGGCCTGCGTCAAGCCCATCACTGGTCAGTGCACGATCAAGTCTAGGGGGTCAAAAGTGGTAGAGACAAGTTGTAGCTAGTTGGCTATAGCTCATATCTGAGCTGGCTCGGTATTATCACCCTATCATAGGAGATAGACGTAAAGTAGCTATTATAGCTGCGTTTCGTACGGTGAGCGAGAGAACCGGAAGGCCAACCAGGGGGGGGGGGGGGGGGGAAACATGTTGAAAACGTGCCATGCCTTTGGTGTTGCAAGCATTTATAGGCTACGGCAACCGCTTAACATCAGGCAGATAGTGCGCTTGTTTGGTAACTTTGTTATAAAATAACCCCCCTTTTTATTTCGTCGGGGGTTAAAAAAGGCTAGTAACGACCACCCTTTTGACGGCATAAGTTTCTAGGACAAAAAGTTTCGTAACACGTACGCTTAATAAGATGTATAAAATTAACGACCGACCAATCACAAGGCGGGGACTCCACTCCGTTGTCTAGTCGTAACAATCTGCAAGGATTTGATTTATGCAATCATTTCCTAGTGTAGGAAATTTATATGTAAGGTTTTTTTTTTTTCGCGTCAGTCTTTCTCATTAGGATTAACATTTGGTAGTTTAATATGAACAGTTATTAAAACCCACCTAAATGACCTGAACTGATTGTAAAATGCATCGTCATTTTTAAATAGATCTGTGACTTTAAAAGAATGTGTATCTGTTCCAGGCATCGGCGGCACCCGCTTCATCTCGTTCGAGGACCGCCACTGGCACAACGACTGCTTCATCTGCGCGCAGTGCAAGACCTCCCTCGTCGGCAAGGGCTTCATCACCGACGGACAGGACATCATCTGCCCAGAGTGCGCCAAGCAAAAACTCATGTAAATACCCACCACGCCTCGCCACTAACGAACCGACCTCTCGGCCGAAGAACATGAGAATACTATCAGCTTTATTCATCATTTAGTCGACTTTAGTTTCGAAGGAAATAAAAATCGACTATTTCTCGTGTGTACGCATGTTTATTATGAAATGTGACTAATATATTTTTGTGTGCTTTGTAGCGAAAAAACCATTCTACCGTTAGTCGCTAATGCCAGAGACTGGTGCGTGTTGAAGGAAACAACCAGCGACGTATTCGACGGCACTGGTAAAACCAAGTGGCAAAAGGCCAACGTCGACCTTTAGAACGTGCGTTGACGAATAATTTTTGTATCCAAAAAAAAAACAACGAAAATCACAAAAAAATGTGAATGCACAAACGTGTTATCAAGTATTTAATTTCGCTTTTTGAATAAAAACATACCTTATTTATATATATTGACTGTTTAGTTCTGATCACTAATTCAGATTATATTGTTGTTATTATTATGTATATCTACGTGCTAATTGCCATATAATTTCGCTTTGGCTGTTGTATTAGTCCTTAGATTTATATTGTCAATTTACCTAGTGCGATTCACACGATGCCTTAATAACATATCTAAGTCAATTTTGAGGGTATATATATATTATTTCTCGTTGTAAAACCACCTTAATTATAAATTTTGCGATCACACTCTTGCCTTTCATTGTAATCTTAAGAAGGACGATCTATTTCTCCAAGATTTATAACTAAAGAGGTCCTACAACACGTCTGGTGTTGCCAGACCGTTATTTTTCTTATCTACTAGAGATCATAATGGATCGATAAGTGCTTGTCATGTAACATAGTGTGTAAGAAATTTATTGACAGAGTAATGTACGTGTTTATATTTTAAGTATTTATTTATACGGGAGTACGCACTTATTATGCGTGGGGACGCCGATGGTGTTGCCGTGTCACATTAAACAATGAGATTTTAGATGTAGTGTTGCCATATACGCCATCGGCAGGTCGCTGCCTAACACTATATTAAGTGACATCTAGTTTTACTAATGGAAATTAATAAATATAAAAATATTTTTGTTCTCGAATAGGAAACAATCGTGTTACAATAATGTAATTGAATGTTATCGATATTTTTACATGATAATAAAATATTTTGGTAGCGTTTAAAGTCGTATATAATATACTAAGTGAGGGTAACATCTGTGTTTAGATCGCTCCGGCGAGCCGACCATTCAATGATTGGGGATCACTTTATAAACGTTAATTGTTAAGGAATAAATTATTAGAATGTTGAACTATTAATTTATATTAATGTGTACACTTAAATCCAACCGCTTAGCTGTGTGATCTGATCTAATTAAATACCTATTTTTATCTATCCATAGATTGTAAACTATGAAACTGAAAATAAACGATTTAAAAGTAATTTTATTGTGCGTTGTTCATTTGTGTTATACCCGTATTTAGGCAAAACAAAATTAAGTACGAAAGGCGCAGCATATAAAAAAATATTATGACGTGACATCAGTAGACGAGTAACAGTCTAAAAATAAGACTTACTTCCAGCCATTGCACGATAGATGTCACCAAAGATGTACCAGGGCCACATAATGCTGAAGGTAGTCAATTCTTAAACTATGCGCCATCTTTAGTCCAATAGCTGATTGTAAAATATTATGGAATCATGATTTTGACTGATGCAATATAGATGTCACTATAATAATATGATCACACTATAGATTAATCTTAAGGCTAAAGCGCCCATCTAGCCCGCGAAGTTCAAATTTTTTGAGTTCTTTAAGAAAATTTTCAAAATCTGACAATAATAAAAGACAAATTTTGTAATTCGCGAAAAAGACCGTGTGCAGTGCATTTATTAATATATCCAACTTACTCTAAAACATTTCAAGAACGACAGCTATCCAGATAATCTGGTATTTTTTGTATATTTAGTGATTTACTAGTATCATATCCACCGTGATAATATTTAGAGTAAAATAAATGTATTAATAAATGCACTGCACACGGTCTTTATCGCGAATTACAAAATTTGTCTTTTATTATTGTCAGATTTTGAAAAATTTCTAAAAGAACTCAAAAAATTTGAACTTCGCGGGCTAGATGGGCGCTTTAGCCTTAATAAATAATAGGCATAAATAATTTCAGCGATCGTATAACACATGTCGCCCAAAAGTACCAGGGCAACAGAGCATATTAGGAGTTTGGTTTTATAATATAAAAAATAATATCTTAAGCACTCAAAACATAAAATTTGTAACAGGGCAACATGACACAGTAGGATATTTATATGACAAATAGAGCCATATAGATGCCCCCATTTACTGTCATCGCTCGATTAAAACTACCAGGGTAACCGAGAATGTTAGAAGACAGGTTTTAGCAATATTCAAAATCCCCTGTAATGTTTCACATATTGCAGAAATCGACACAAATGTACCAGGGCATCATAATACACAAGGAGGTTAGAACATAATAGCCAAAACAGTTTACGCTATTCCTTGATAGATGTCGCTACAAACAATCGAGAGACGGAGCAATAAGATAGAAAGAGATAGTTGCCGTCCGTCCCTTTCTTAAAGCTCCGTCTCTTTCTGGTCGGTAATTATGGTATTATGCTGAATAGTTTTAGCTACTGCACGATAGGTGCCACCAAAATTAACGCAGGTACTACAAGATGTTCCTCAAATTACCAGGACCGCAGATATACGAGGAGACCAATAGCTATGTAAAATAGTTCCAGCTATTGTACGATAGATGTCAGGAAATAAAATTGTTTCACTTGTCAGTCAATTACCGACTACCCTCAATGATAATGAGAACTACCTGCTGGGTTTATGATTGTGATCTAGTAATTATGTCATTGGTATATATTTCATGAAGCCTGGTATGTCGTCTACCATATATTGAGGCATTATTCAGGCGCGAAATCAAAGGACGACACGAGCCTATGCACAGAAATATCTCATGTTTCAAACATCTTTATTTACAAATGCATTAATTTTAAATATTAATGTAATACAGTTCTTGGTAGTTATATCACAAAAGCGTCACAATTATCTTTACAATAAATATATTTATTTTACTTAACTCCTAACTCTAGAGATTATATTTTCACAAAGCTTTCCATTTATAGCCATAGCAATTCATTGATAACATTACATTTTATACAAAATTGTATCATCACAAACTCTTCAAACCTACGATACCGACTGATTTGAAATATAGCATTCGGGTTCTTTTCGGGACCTAGGTATTTTCTTATAAAGGATTTTCTCTCTGCTGGCGGAAATCACTTCGACACACTCAATCAATAAAATAAAATGGCTAACATAAAAAAAGCTTCGCAATTAAGCACACTAAGCCTCAAACTCGTCCTCATATCAGTCTGTTCCGAAGTACTTCTGCCCGAAGTGGTTGGGCGCCACCGGGTGGAGTTCGGAGGTGAGTATCTTCATCTTGGGCACGTAGTCCACCACCGCCTGCGCCGCGGCCGGCGTGCAGAACAGATTCGACAGGATGATGCGCTCCTCCTTCACCCCGTGTTGTGTTAACACGTTCACCGCCTGGATGTAAGGACAACTTCAGAGTCAATCGCCCAACCAACTGCATGACACTAGTGCAGGTGGATGTTGGCGACTGGCAACGCCAGCCGCTATTTCCCAAAAGTTACTGAAGATGGGAGGAGGTATTTTTATGTTTTTACTAAAAATATAGTACGTATACCGGATACACCTGTATTCACTAATAGGGTTGGCAAGGGTGCATTGCACTGCGCACAGTTTCCGCCGATGTTATTTTGGTAATTAGTCAGTGACAGTCTTTGGTGACAGTGCTTCATTCTAGAATAGGCAGCGTAACAACGACAAAGGCTAAATTTTTCTTGGTAAGTAGCTAAGGGCGGATACACACGGCGTATTTTATAGGCGCCCACGACGCGCATTGCACGAACGCTCGGCAAGATCGCGCCTCCAGTGGTTAAATCGTCCTAGGTTACCGTCGGCCGTGGTAAAGACTAACTTAAGGCGTCAATAGGGGCTAACGGGAATACTAGTAATGTGATAAACTCACATTGCTAGTAATCTCTAAAAAGTGCTAGTGTACCCATCTTTGGGTTTGCCCCCAGTACATAATACGGTACCCATAGTAGAAGCGTTGCTTAGTTTGGGACTATACAGTGGGTGTGACAATCTGGCGATGTATATTTTAGTGTGGCATATGGCTGACCTGTTTGACAGTGTTCCCAGTGGACATGATGGGGTACATGAGCAGCACCTGGCGGCGCGCGATGTCCTCGGGGAACTTGGCGTACACCACGTGCGCCTCGTGCGTGTCCGTGTCGCTCTCCACCAGGATCTTGCCGATGCGGATCGAGCGGCAGCAGTCGCGGAGGCCCTGGTTCCAACACAAAAAAGTTAAGTCTATTCAAATTCATAGCGTTTATTTTGTTTAGACCTACGGGGGGACCTACAAATTGTCAATTTTACACTTTTTAGGGTTCCGGACCTTACAAGGAAAAACCGGAACCCTTATAGGATCACTTTGTTGTCCGTCTGTCTGTCTGTCTGTCTGTCTGTCTGTCAAGACCTTTTTTCTCAGAAACGGGTAGAGTTATCAAGTTGAAATTAATACCAAATATCAAATGCTATGGTCCCTTGTGGGTGTAAAAAAATTAGGCTTCTAAGTCAACGCAATCAAAAGATACGGTGATTTATGTCACATATTTTGATACTTTTCGCAAATTCACTTATCAATACAAAGGAATCAACGCACAGCCCAAACCGCTGGTGTTAGAATCATGAAATTTTGACAGTAAGTACCTTATATACCGCAAGTATCCACTAAGAAAGGATTTTGGAAAATTTCACCTCTAAGTGCATAAAATAGGGGGTGAAAGTTTGTATGGGGTAAAAAAATTAAATGAACCTAGAGACATGAAAATAAGTATTGAGGCTACTTATTACAAATAAAAAATTTTAATTTCAGCGTTTTGTAAAATTCCACCCCTAAGTGTGTAAAATAAGGGTTTGTATTGTAGTTTGTATTCAGTTTGGTTGCAGTTTGTATTGGGTCCCGAATTTGTTTAAGCATTTTTGGGAACTATTTATTATTAAAATATTTTGCCGTTATCGATATTGGAATCCAGGAATGGAAAAACTATCTAAAATCATAATAAAATATTGTACGGAACCCTCAGGGCGCGAGTTCTACTCGCACTTGTGCGGTTTTTTTTTCTTATATCTACAACCGGATCGGAACGCGTCCTCAACTGATAAAATCCGGCAAGAAACTCAGCGGGCTTGTCTTTTAACATTTTGTTATATTTCTTATTTTCTTTTTATCATCAGTTGCTATGGGTTCATCAAGCTTTTCTTTTACTGCCAAGTGACTGACAGACGGTCCACTGATGGTAAGTGGTAACAGTTGCAGAGGACACCAACTTCAGGGGAGCAGATCGGTACCGGCCTTAAAGGGAACTGTAGACTTGCCTTTATGAAGTACCCTATGTTGTAATTTGTATGCAACGGATAAACTTTAGGAGGGAGAACATACACAACTTTAAGCATTAACACTTTTTAGTAGTCTATACTGAAAAATAATTTACATATATAAATAAAATAACTACGCGACAGTGATCTGACGCTTGACTTGTCTCTCATTATTTTACAGAGATCTGGTTGGTGTGACGTCACGCAAAAGCGTAGATAATGCTTAGCCTATGTTGTGCTAGTACAGCAGAATATTTAAAAGAATTAAAGACTTTTTATTAGGATTTCTAGGTAGGTACTATGAGTATTATACCCTTATCTCCTTTGAATAAGCCAAATGCTTATACTAAAAGTGGGCTCACATCACTAGTTTTATGGCCAGAATAGGGGTTGAATCCAGAACCTCTCAGTTATGAGTGTGGCCCCTCAAACACCAAGCCATTGATAAGATTACAGATGAGACATTTTGGTAAACAAAATTCTTTAAGACCAGTGAAAGCCGATTGATTATATACGCGTCTTGCGGGCACCGGGTCCTGTTTTCAAACCGTGGCTCACACTTATGGGTTTTTCGAAATCAATGTGCGAATCATAATTTCCATTGATTACACTATGCACTGACTTAAGCAACTGATTCCATATGATAACCACTTGCTTATGGTGAAGGAAAAACCTACATGCTTTTTATGTGAAGGAAAAACATCGTGAGGTAAGCTGCTTGTCTTAGAAACTATAACCAATTTTCGAAAGACATGCGATATGCAGGATGGTGTGCACTGGGTCAGCGTGGTGGATTACGGCCTGGATTACGTGCCCAGGAGTGGAACGCCAAAAAGGGCTAAATTATTATAATACTCAACCGTTTCTCACCTGTTCCATAGCCTCTCCGGATCTAACAATAGACACGCCACAGTTTCCGGCGCCATACTTGAGCCCCTTGTACAGCGCGCCGGTGGGCGTGACCACCTCGCAGTCCGTGAACGGCAGCTTGTTCAGGCTCTCCTCGATCACGAGGCGGATCAGACGGTCCGCGTAGAACTTGAAGTCACTCCTGGATGTGTTTCTGATGATAAAGAAATATTTTTTCAGTACAGTTGATGAAATGTAACGAGAAATGATTAGGTAAATTACCTAAATGACAATTCATTACAATGTAAACTCTTTTTAAAAAGTCATGAACTGGATTGTAGCTCTCACATCATGTAAAGTAGCCAGCATCATACGGTGGCAGTGGCCGTAATCATATTATGATGCAGTTGTATTTCAACAAATTAATTAATAAATAGAATAAACTAGACAAAACTAGTAATGTGATAAACTCACATTGGTAGTAATCTTTAAAAAAACCTCTTACAGCTGTTGTTACTAGATTATAAAAAATAATTGCTCAGTGTGGGCTTTGACTGCAAAATGTACCAATGGAAGATCATAAAAACATAAGTCAAACTGAAACTATAGGTTTTGCTCTCTAAGTACAATTTCTGGGTGGAAGTTAGCAAATTGCTACAGGCTTCCAATAATTAGAATTCAAGTAAGTGTAGCCAGTAGCAAAAAATAGACAAGATACAATACACACTAAACCCGGGCTGACCTACCAACAGAAGCCCAACAGAAGACAGAGCTGGATGTATGAAGAAATATAATGCAGTGTATTTTAACAGTATTTCTTATAGCTCTCAGTTTCTATTGTACTGTAGTAGAACCAAGCTGTAACCAATTGCCTACAGCTCATATACGGGCTGGCTAAAGTAGTACCACCATCTCACAAAAGATTGTGGTAAAGTTAGAAGCTATTATACTTGTGTTCATAAGTGACAGAGCCGGATGCCCAAGTCCCCTTCCCTTGGGAGGGGCTACATGCTAGCAATGCCTTTGCGAGCATCTAATAGACTACGGTAACTGCTTCACATCAGGCGGGTCGTCCGCTGGTATGCAGACATTATTATAAAAAAATAAAAGCACTTCACTTATTTAAAAATATGGCTTTCTTAGGTAGTCGATGATTTTGCCAACAACAGAGTTTGATGACACTGATGGTCGGTATGAGGCTTTTTTAAAAAAATGATAATCTAAAAATTTTGAAATTGGATTGTACCGAAAAATAAAAGTAAAGCAATAAACTAAACTTTAGATAGTGTCCTTCCGTCATAGTTGCAATTAATAGTTAAAATGTTGTGTTATCAGGAACAGTCTTATAAAAAGCATAATAATAAGGTCGTAAACAAGTCACAAGGTGCTTTAACCTAACTCACTTGTCCCTTAGTATTGTCTGCAGTTCCTTGATGTTATCGTTGAGCGGCAAAAGCGTCAGGTTGTCTCCAAACTGCTCCTTGATGTCCAAAGCGTCCCACTGCCTGATATCGGTGTCGATCAAATCCATTTTAGTTGTTTAATTAAATTTATAAACAAAGTGTGAGTACGTGATCTGAAAAATTGACAGATAAATGTCACTGTCAAATAAAGAGGCACATGGAATGTCGTTCAGAAACTGGAAAAAATAATATTGATTCCGAAACGTGAAGCCAGATTTATTGTTTTTTTACTTGGTATTATTTTAAGTACTTTTCACTAATATGTCTGTTTTCACAGCATATTCTCCCCTTTGTTTTTCTATATAATATCAGTGAATATCACTCTCGGTCTATATTCTTCTATGCTCTGATTGTATCTCTCACGAAGGGCAGAGAGCTGAAGAGTCTTACTTACACCTCACAGACGAGACTACCTTGACGAAATAAATAAATAATCCAGAGGTTCATGAGTACTAGTCCCTATAGGAGTAGGTAATATCTAGGACCATGGATGTGTGCGAGAGCGTTCCCGTCGCACTATTGCAAGGCGGGAGTAGGTTTGCCGCCGGATTTAGCCGGTAAGTTCGGCATAACCCGCAGGCCTTCCCCGGAGCGTGCAGGTTAACCATGAAGATTTCCCCAAGTAAAAAAAAAGATAAGTAGTGTTGTAGCGTAATACTGTATTCGCTTCCATAGTAGTTAGATAAGTACTGTTTTAAAATGAAACACACACAGTGATTACGCATAACTCTTTATTGCCCAGAAAATACAAATTAATGATTGCGAGAATATTTTCACTTGACGTTGTCGATTACAATGCTCTGTCGCTATTCATTATTTATAAATTACCCCGCGCTCTGCATGTTATAATCACAAAACTTTCACAAAAATATATTTATTAAAATATTCTATTGAATATGGAACTGTGACCGCTACAAGTTATACGCAGAAAGAACACTTACAACAGTTTATCTTTTTGTAAGAAAATAAATAATAAATGACGACAATTACCTACTATGCAATTAACAATATTTTTCTCTAGGACAGGCTTACATCGTAATCATGGCTAAGTAGGTATAGGTAAAAGACTGCAACAGACTTAAAATGCGGTTAAATTCGTCATACAAAGGTGTTCAACATTCATCAAACGAAAAAAAAAGAACAATCGAATGTTCCTAACTTTTAAAATTTATTAATCAATTGTACAAACTTGGAGCTAAAGCAACAATAATTTAACATCTAGGTACTTACTTACATCTTATATTACTAATGGGTTATAAAAAGTTATAAGCATCAATTCAAATTTTCTTGACGCCGCCGTAACAACTTTATTCAGAGGATAGGGTTAAATACTCAAAGGTTATTTATTTAACATTTGGAGAAGAGGTATGTAAATGGTTTAATGTTAATTATAAATGCTTAAATAACGTCTACAACGTTCAACATAAAAATTATCGTGTAAATTATTTCCATTTCAGGAATTTCCATAATCGTATGCATCAACATCAAAATGAAATAAAAATAATAGCAATATAAATTCTTGGCATTGTACCATAGTATTCCGAAATGGAAGGTCTAATTGAACCTCAGGTAATTATAACATCGTTTAGTTTGCACTAAGTACTTATCCCCGAACCCTATACCTATGTCATTCCCCACCTAATGATCCGAATAAGATAAATTATTTTATCATTACCCACTACAAATATCTTAAAACTCACCGCAGTTAATGACAAAGCCATGTACTGGAAAAATAACAGCCTAAGTATCAGCCGTACACTCAAACGCTAGGTACTCAAATACATGACTTGAGGCTTCATTAGCCTCAAAATCTATGAGTTGCGTTTGAGAGTTAGACCATATTTCAAATAGGGATCCTATATTAAATTGTGACTTCTATTAATCGGTACTAGACAAAATTGACTTTCGCTAGAACTATACTAATTTGCACACTGACTCGTGAAGCCCGGCCTTTGGAGCTAGGTTGTGGGGGCCTATTATAAACATGAGGTGACTACAGAGCTTATTACACCATCCCGAAGGCTTCCTGGATCCTTTCCAAACTAGGAAACTAAATAACAAGGGTTATTTCTCGACACCATCTTAATGGTGAATGCGATTACACCTCTCAAAATTCGGAAAAATGTCACATCTCTGAATTAAAAAAAAATATACTTACCCGGATTTAGAGAGATTATACTTCTCTAAATTCGGACATATTAGACTTGACCTGAAATCAGGATGACACTGTTCTTATCACTAGAGAATCTTTCTCGATCCAACGAAGTCACCCTACCCTGTACGTCCTACTAATTGTCGGGCGATCATACAATCTCGTGTTGCAATATAAACGTGCGATAAAACTACTGATTACAGCGCGCGCGAGCTTTCATCAGAGTACTCTACAACGATTATTATTCCGAGTGGCATATATGGTAAAACCGCCTGCCAATTAGAACGACGCCCTTAATGGACATTTGAATGGGTCTATACTGGTGGTATTCTATACTAATTTTAGTAAATATAGGCGATTGGCGATTGCCCAAACACATTACGATTTTGCTGTCGATCGGAACGCATTGGACATAGTTTAACTTATATCGTAATTTGTATGCGTCCAATGTGACGGAATACCTATATCTAAGTCTATAAGTTTGTGAACGAGTTAACGTTACGTTAAGTCCGTCCGTAGCCGGGGCTTGCACGAGATTTTAACGCTGACGCAAGCGGTACAGATACCTTCACGAGCCGTGACTTGCCTCTGATTGGTTCTCTGAATGGGAAATTTAATTCATACTCCGAATTACGTATCTTCTGTATGTGTAATTACGACTTCATGATTATTATGAAGTCTGTGTGCAGGTCTACGAGGAGTAGTCCGCAAGAGAACCCTAGTTAGTAATTGGTTCTTGATTTAATCAGCGTGCTTGCGAATAGCAGTCTCACATGTCGTGTTGGTATCTGTAACGTATTGTCAGTGGAAGCGTTGATTTGAACTTACTATCGTCCACACAAACCACGGGCGCGTTACTGTACAACCTCCATGGTTAACCCATTCCACTCTCTCTCCGAACCAACGGGTGTAGTGTTTCAAACTGGAACCAACCTCAACGTATTTCTGCAAAGCAGAAACAACCCAAATACGACTACGCGTGGGTCGGTTCCTGATTGCACAACTACCACGTGAAACGACGTCCCGACAAAGCACTTCATATTTCGTGCATCGTCTACGTTCAAAATACGCGCCTCGTAATTTAATTAAAATCGACAATTAAATATTGCTTATTCCTATCATTAGGAATTACATAAATACACTTTGTGCACTTGTTTGACAAGCATATCAAAGTATTGCGCCCACGCGCCGCGTCCTGCGGCCCACAAGAAGCGCAACATATCGTATTAACACTTTACAAACTGTATAAGGTAAAACCTATACCCTTCAAAAATAAATTATTAAAAAAAAACACTATGTTTTTCATTAAGTAATAAATACGACACAATTAACAACAATGAAGAGCTTTTATACAAGTCCCGAGTGAGATAATAATTCAGGCGAGCGCGACCTGACCACAAAATACTATTTATCACAAATTAGTAAATAATAGTTCACAATATAAATCTCACACACTTTTTGTACTGGGAATGTGTCCAGGCTGACAATACGCTTTACATGACTCTTACAACTATTTAGAACCTCTAATTAAAACAATTCCATAAACCAACCCAAGTAAATAATACAATGTTCCCGGATGATATTTTTTTTTTTGTCGCTATGTTTGAATACATAGCCTGCAATCATTGTACACAGATGTATTTTATTCACCATACAATAAAACTGGGTAATCAAAATCCGATACTGATCCGACAAAACATAAGAGAATCTGTACTTAATAAACCCGAATAATTGTTCAAACAAAACCATCAGGCACACGCGCTGTGTATACATGAATTCATTCTTAAAACAACATAGGTTGACAAAACTGACCGCGACCCGCGCTCCCTTCCTTGCCATTCGGTAGGTGATAGGTAGTCCACATAGTTGGCATGTTTCTACACAGATACACTACTAACGAATTTGTGTCCATAAATTTTTGCATTTTTATGAATTAAATTTGCCCTTAAAATTTGTATGGTGAATAAAATTTACTCGTGTAGATACATTTACAAAAACAGGTAAGTAAGTAAATTATTCCAAGGGCACACGTCAACATGTAACATGAACATGTAAAAGACAATGTTATCTATATAACTGCATCAAAATCTCCAACAGAAATTAACAATCGAATTCGGAATGGGCTAACTAAACACAGCCAAGTAATTAGATGACAGCAAGTAAACTTTAGTACTTATTGTACCTACTTTATTTTTAATAAATAAATAAAACATTGAACCAATATCTATTACGGAAGTGTCAGATTAAAAATCGCAAATGAAATCTAGAGGAAAATGCGTCGCTTCGACGCGACTCCAATGAATGCAGTAATATATAGAAATTTGCAATGGCGTTAAAGTACTTTGAATGCCATCACAAATCGATTACAACTTTCTATGTTGGGCGTTAAAGTGCAAGTTTATTTGCCACAGAATAACCGAAATGTTTCTGACCAACAATTTGATGCAGACTATTGTGTGTTATGTAGCTCCCTAAATCATCACACCACAGATCCGATATAAAAGCGTGATCCACCACCGAGAGCACGTCGCCACGATCCATTGAAGCGTACATACCGATTTGATATACTGATGATATTCGTACTACATTCAATGTACTAAAAACATTATAATTTATGCATTAAATATTAGACACTAATAAAGTCAGTCTTGCAAGTTTGAAGACAAGTACAAGGATGATTCTGCAAGATTCTTGTGTCTCGTAGAATCAGCCTTGCTATACAATAATATGGTGGTGTTGGTTCTGGGAAAATGCAAGAATAAAACCGATGTTGGGCAACACTGCTTTGGAACTATTTGCCAGAATACTGCAGTAGAACAATACGCCGACTATTACAGCACTATAGTACAATAGTATACCTGTATAATAGTAGTAATCAGTATTACGAATATCGTCAGTGTTGAGTCGGTAGTACTAGAAGCCAGTTGCGGCCATGCAAACGTACCTACAGGCAATTCTAGCGTGGAATGTAAGTTATGACGTGGACAGCGCCTCTGGTGCGTTTGGCGCGATTTGGCACACGGCAAGTGGAATAACCTTTGACACTCATTACGAAAAACATATTCGAAAACGCCGAGTGGCGTACTATAAAGTATACTAGCAATGACGTCACCTTTTGTCAAAAAAGTTACTAGGAATATTCGAGTCATATAATGAAAGTTTTCGCCATGATCTTATCACTACCATTATAGAGTAATGTGCATAGCAAATGGAAATTATGCGTATTCCAGTTGGGGCTTGTAAATGAGCCATAAAGACGCTATTATTTCTAGTCGTTCTTCTGATTTATTTTAAGGAATGTTCGTGAGCAAACCCACCAATAATATCGCAGTATTCCTAGCCAATAGAAACAATGGAACAATACTACTGATTAATATTACCCCAGCTACGATCTCGCACAGCTTTCGTTCCAAAGTTTCTGTCTCGTAATCAGTATTAAGGGTCAACCAACAATCGCTGCCAATCACCGCCGAATATAACAGCCATAACCTGTACAATATAACTAACAGATATCACATGGCGACTAGTGGGCGACGACGCCGTTCCTTTGCCGCGGGTAACTATTGTAATTCACCTTTTTGGCGCTCGTCATCTCGGGCATGGGTTCAATCTTGGCCTTTTTACCGGGCTTGGTGGATAGATACGCCTTGTAGAAGAACTGTGCGAAGAGTACGAAGTATGAGAAGTACATCGCCATGGAGAGCTTGATGTTGATCTGGCTGATGTGGCAGGCGCGGGGGGAGGCATCGGTCAAGTAGTTGTGGGCCCAGATGTTGATGGTGCAGCCGACGATCATCTGCGTGAGCTGCAGCACGGTGATGGTCATGGCGAGGAAGCGCGGCGGATACCGGCCCATGCTCACCAGAGCGTAGTACGAGTACATGACGCTGTGGAAGAGACGCATACTGTTACCCCTCGTTTATACCGACGCAATACTTTAGCCCCCTTATTAATAATAGCCGTGTCTTCTTCTTTCGAATGTCAAATTACTGATGACAGATAGTTCGGTGTGTTCGGCCATTTCAACTTTTCAACTATTCGGCCGCTATACCACGTTTATTATTAAGGGGTAGTGAATTATGCTGTTTCTGTTTTATTACCAACTCATACAAGAAAAAGATATTGCTAAATTCCTTTGGCTCAAAAAAGATGACAAGTTTACTTGGAAAGCCCAGAAGAACCATCTAAAAATTACATAAATCATCCTATGCATTGTACAAAGTGCCTAAAATAGCATACCTTGGCCCGGTGGCGTCTACACTTGGTATGGTTTTATTTTGAGGACATTTAACGGATAGAGAGATAATAATAATATTATAATTATGATTTTTATAAATAACTTATGTACACAAAATAAATGTTTTGATTTTATTAGAGCTAATATAAAATGAGATATGTAGCTTCATAAATCAATACAAGTAACGCTTCAGTGTAAACGAGGGGATCGTGGTGTAAATAGTCAAAATATATTTTCTCTTGATACGGTAAAGAGCGATTAATTACATTTATAACTTATTGCCGGCAAATAATTTATACTTTCCAAGATTATTTTCCTTATGCAAGAAGTTATAGGCCCGCAACTCAGCCATGAAATACATATCTATACAAATAAATAAAATTGGAGTGTCTGTTTGTAATATCAAAATAACACCTTTTCACTCAATGCATATGAAAGTACATACGACACCTATAGCAAAAACGCGATTTAATTTTTTTTTGTCTGTCTGTCTGTGTGTTTGTTCCGGGTAATCTCCGAAACGGCTGGACCGATTTCGACGGGACTTTCACTGGCAGATAGCTGATGTTATAAGCAGTAACTAAGGCCACTTTTATTTTAGAAAAAACAAAAAATGGGTTCCGTCGCGCGGGCTCAGAACGCGGGAGCGGGCTTTTTTGTTAAGTTAAATTCCACGCGGACGAAGTCGCGGGCTCAGCTAGTAAATAAATAAACAGAAAGTTAAAATATAACATGTCACATCATGATACAATTATAGAAAAATATCGTTTTCGGGTTGGCTGACATGTGTTATTAATTGAAAACAAACACACAACAACGCAACAAAAATATAATATAATACAATATAACAATGCTATTTACCTCATATGTATACCTACCGGAAAGGACTCGGTATTGTAAACAAAGAAACGTGCTAGGTCGAAGTTACGTACGAACTATTTTTAGCAGCTAGCTATGCAATATCGAAATTCGTTATAAAGAACATATTTTTTAAATGAATGCCTACAAACGGTTAGTATGAGTTTTTAACGTATTCAAATCAGGGTTCGCCGATATATATCAGCGGATATATATCATGATATATATCAATAGATTTTTATCTTGTTATATATCATTTGATTTTTTCCTGTCTTCTGGACTAAAAATTTTGGAGATTAATGTTTACCCGTAGCGAAAATCTACAATTCAGAATAATTTCGATTGTTTCCCAAAATGGCACCTTCATTTAATGTTGGGGAAATCCCCTTTTATTTACCAGTACGGCTAGCTTTTTATTGAAATTCAAACTTTAACTTCATAACAGGTTAGGTACTTGTTTTCGTATCTTAATAATAAGTAGGTACTTGTTTATTTAAGTGTTCATTAAAAAAATATTTCTCAAATAAACACTAAGTAAGTAATTCTTTTGTTCCTTTTTTAAAGTTTAAAAAAATAAAAAATGTGGTAATTTGACACTTATATAATTTTACAAATTCCTTTCACATTTTTAAGTGTTTAATCCCCTTACAGAATGAAATTCGCTTCTTTATCTTAGTCTGGATATATATCCGATATATATAAAAAAAAATGTTTTTTGATATTTATTATAAAAATCGGATTTTTTCGAACCCTGATTCAAATACTGATGCGATCAAGTGAACTAATGTATTCAGGGCAGTGTCCTAGGTCCAAGCCTCTTATTAGTTTACATTGACGACCTCTGAAATTTGACTCTTCCTCGGTGTAATATTATGTCATATGCTGATGATACCGCTCTTGACTTCACTTCTACCTCGTGGGAACATGTCTATACCTACGCTCAAAGCGGCTTTCAATCAGTTTGTGATTGGCTAAATCAAAATCTACTCCCCTTAAACGTGAATAAAACGAAATAAAGGCATCATTATCATCAAGACAACTAATAGATTTGAGGTTTTTATTATGTATTTTTGGTAGTTGCGAGTTTTAATGACTTGGTCTTGGATGCCTACTATTCATACTGTTCATGATGGCTATAGGTCACCGCGAGTCAACTATATTCGTTTGACGCAAATTTGTCGACGGTGTCTTGGTTCAGATCACGGTAATGCCTTCCATGTAGTGATTTCTTAGCCCATTCATTGGTTTTTGTCTGTCTGTCATTCTTTTGTTAATTGCGTTGAGTATGTTTGTCTCTTAGGTTTTGTGGAGTGAGTTTATTGTTATTATAAGTTATTGCACTTTGAAGTAAAGCTGTGTTGGATTTAAAATGAAGGTGGATAACTGCTTGTGGTGGAGGTTTAGTATGTCTATTATACCTCTTCTACCTACCTTCTTTACGTGGCAAAGTCTGTTACATGTCTGTTTTGTATGTGTTTTTGGATGGTGTTTTCGGAATCGGATAGTTAGTACTTGTACCTATATATTGAGATGTTTTATGTAAAGTTGCTATATGAGCGTCAATTGTGGCTGGTTTGTTGGAACGAGCTATGAATAGAACAATTTGTTGCAACGCGATGCCGTCTATTCCACGAACTGAGTACTGTTTCAGAGACAGAGCAGTTGGCAGCCGTTTAGAGGAATTATGCAATTTTAATAATCATTTACACAACCAAGCATTTTCAGTATTCCTAACCAAAGCAGTACTAAAATGTGTTTCGATATGTTTCCAATTTCACATTTATCGTTTCGAAGAGATTGACTTCTTAACTTTCAAAAACTTTCTACATATCAAACATTCAACGGTATTTTTTCAGTAACTTTAATGTTTTCTTATAATAGCAATAATAATTCGTACAATGGAGATGCTATCATCATTTAAATGAAACTCAGCGGGTCGCTTCGTTTAATCCCATTGTGGAGAATCCCAGACCGCAAAAGCGGTTTGTTCGAAAGCAACTGACCAAGAGGATTTTAAGGCATTTTATTTTATATATGACATTTACAAGTCGCCGAACTGTATTTTTATATTGTTTGATCAGACTTTACTTAAATCTATCGAAATCCCTTGCAAGATATTATAGAATACTCTCGAATGGCGTGTACAGTAGGTACACTCTTATTCTTGCAGGTTGATACATTTTTCCGGTCTCTACCTTCAATTACTATTTACCATCAGTATTGTGAATAACATGTTATCTATTGCGGGATTTCCACGGGGAATTTGAGGAATTTGAGGCACGGCTAGGAGGAACAAATCAACCCGTGCAAAAATCCCCCATTAATCCGACTAATTTGAAAAATGTTCACAAAAAAAAATATATATCCCATCGTTTACACTGACTCAATACCTGTATTGCTTTATGCTGTTGTCCCCATGTGTCATTAAAAAATAGAGTCTATGTAAATAGTGCGTAAGAATCATAGTTATAAAATATTTGGTTCAAACTAACCTGTGCACACAGTAGTTCATGACGACGAACCAGCGCGCTGATGACGTGTACTCAGTGAACGAGTACCAGGTGTACAGCAGGACGGTGATGTGGTGGTACCAGTGGAGGAATATCAGCGGCTTCTTGCGCAGGACTACGAACACCGTGTCACCGAGCTCGGGCAGCTTCGACAGGACAAACATCCATGTCCAAAACCCGGACACTTTGTCTTGTTCGATGAAACTGGAAGCAATATATATGGAAGAATATTATTTTCCAAACTTTGGCTCAATGTCCAGGAGGCGATATATCATAGACTAGCTAGGGGTATAAAAGGCCCCTACTATCAAAATATCATGTTTTTAGAAACATGGGGCTAGCCCCAGCGATTTAGGTTGTGCGTTCATAGATCAGTCAGACAGACCCTTTCTACTTTTATATATACAGATCATGTAACCACCAGTTAACGCTTGTTCTAGGCCTGCAAATGATTTGAATGCAAATTAAACCGTGCCCGCTGGGAGTAAGCGTGAACCAAAACCGCTTTTATTTTAAAGTGCGCTATGTATATTCCCAAAAGTGGTTGAAGATCTTGAATTCGCAAGTGTCCAGTATAATGGATAAGTATACGGACGGATGGTCTCATGCATATCGCATTCTATATTTTTGCAAAAGTTCAGGGAGAACTTCATTTCTAATTCTAAATTTATTGCCTAATACCTGCTGAGCAGTTTCAAATTTATGGATTTCAAAGTTTATATTTTTATTCTGACGTTTTTTGTCCAGTCAAAGGCAAAGTCAAAGTCAATTCAATTAAATTTAGTTTTTGCCATAATTACGTCAAACATCCAACTTAATTATCATAGTTCGCACTATTTGCTCATGATATTACGCTAATTTACAATCATTACAGCGAACTCGTGAATAAATTATCACGCTTCATGGCACTCATAGGTATTGCCCAGGAAATTGTGGGCGACGGTGAACTGATGAGGTCGTAACACCAGATACATTGGCAAAACATTAAGGAAACACGTCATGCTAATTCCAATGCCATGTCGCTGCAATTGAAACGTAACATCAAACTAAATATAGACGATCGAATCGACTCTGCGAACGGATTCTGAGATAAGTAAGTATCTGTAGTCTGAACTATAAAAAAACCCTGGAAGCAAGTGCATGTCACTAAACTTAACATAAGAACAGGAATATAGACATTAGAATCATTGGTCGTAAAGCACAAATTCTTGTGAAATGAACGCGCACATGTTCCATGATTGCATATCGATGTATATGATTGATACGGACGGACACGGCAATTACCCGAGTTAACGTAGTATAAAAATCGCTAAACGATTTTTTGCAGTTGATAACAATACATCGCGTGCTCGCGGTAATGAGGTGAGTCACGCGAACCACGGGACGAGGCAAGATACTTCCATTGACAATGGTCTTGAGAGGAATCGCCTAGATTTAGATTATTCTCTAGTTCCTGGTTTAAACCAAATTGCATAATTATAATGATGTAAGAGCGGGAGTTCCAAATGCAAGTTATTTTTTTTTTGCGATTACTTAACGTACGTACTACTGGTAAAAAATGCGGCGGCGGTGCCACATATAAAATTATTTACTACATTATTTATTTGTATTTTTTTATGAACCATAGACTTTTTGTTTAAACGGATGCTTAGACAATGAAGGGCGAGATATTAGCACTAATTCTGTTGATACATAAACTAAACTAGACTTGACTAATTGTATTGCCATTCTTGTCATGGTAGTAACATATGAGCAAGACAGAAATATTTAAGATGTGTCAAATTTAGTTTTAAGTCGTGATTTGATGACATCGGATTTGGCACTATTGTCTGAAGTTATTGCTTTATTAATTCTGGAGTCGGTGAGTCTATTGACGAATCCTAACTTTATCCAATGTGCTCTCCGGAATTTGCGGTTTCCATGTGCGAAACTTATTTCGAATAAAGATTTTCACTCGCTGAACGGTGAAGGAAATACATCGCGAGAAGTCCTGTCTTCCGAACTGACGTGTGAAGTTCGCCAACCCGCAATGGGCCAGCCACCACCATAGTGGACTAATCCTCAATTCCTCTCGCATTAAGAGATGTGCCGAGTATAGTGGCTCACCCGCTATTAAATTGGAACCAAAATACCATAGGCGATATATGTATTGGTGCATTGCAGCAGCACACCTCTACCTACCTCTACATGGCTACAGTCGTGATGATACTGATATTGAACACCCAATTGCGATTCGCAGTAGTTGAATAGCCAATATTCTTATCAATGGTCATCATTTCAATGGAAAGCAAACCGGTTTGGTACGAACTCACTTCATCCGACTGTGACCAGGTTAATAGTCGGCTAGTATTCTACGCGTCACCGTCATGGTGATGGCATTCGCTGCGTCCGCATAATTTCCCAAATTACGTAATGTACCACTTTCTATTTCCAACTGGTGGCCACCGCGCGACCATCGTTCGAGGGACAAGGTGCTGATGTAATGTATTCGGCATAATATTTACTTGCTATGACGTGCTGATGGGGTTTCCATGAATAAGATGAACGGTGATGAAATATTGATTATCGTTTAAGAGGCTTCTTGTGTGCAAGCTAATTACATGAAGTGACACAAAATAATGTGTTTGCTATCTTCTATTCCTTTTTCACTGGGAAAATGTTTTTAGAAGTTCCTAGTACTAAGAAGGGATCTTTTAGTAATATGGGGCAATAAGTACATAAATATTTGCTATTATTACAATACTTTTAGTAAAAATACCAGAATTTACAAAAGAAATATTATGTAGAAACTTTGGACACTTGAGAGTAGTAAGAAATCATCGTCCGACGAGCTAGAGGCCGCGTCACCACGAATGTTTCTTTATAAAGAGGCTGACCAGCACCAATCTGTACCGGCTTATCGCACCGCAAACCCGTTTTTTGTGAAATCGCCCGAATCGTACGTGTGACACATTCAGACATGTTAACTGTCTAATTACACAATCGCAAATGAAGGTTTCCTACTGAGCTATCTCTCTGAATTTAGTATGAAAACGCATTCAGAATCTCAACTGTCATTCAAGAAAGGCGCTGTCATGTGACGTTGTGATCGGAGCGAGGGAGCCTAATTCAAGGAAGTGTAACGTCCGTAACTCTCAAAGAGACCTTATCCATTATCATGACTTACCCGCACTTCCTATAACTCGATCGAACAGGTAACCACTGACATCGTCCGGGGCCATAGATACAATAAACTCAGGAGGTCAAATTATGTAATAAATAGGTCACGCATCTATCATATGGATAGGCGAGATAGATATATGGCCCTGGGATGGACCATGGAAGTTAACATATGCTCGTTTTGGGATACTGTTGGAAATCTGCTGTAATTTTTTTAATATTTTACTTTAAAAATATTCCCGTTAGCCCCTCCAGCGAAGTTAATGCTTGTGTTAGGAGTGGACCCACATCAATAGTTTAATGGTCAGGATAGGGGTCGAACCCGGAACCTCTCGAATACGAGAGCGGCCCCCTCTAACCACTAGGCTATTGAGGCCTAAAATTCACAGACATAATTATGTTATTACATAAATAGTAAGATATAAAATATTTGCATATTAATTACACTTTAGTTAGTACAATACATACAGTACAGTTCATATATATATATAACTCAAAGGTGACTGACTGACTGACTGATATAGTGATCTATCAACACACAGCCCAAACCACTGGACGGATCGGGCTGAAATTTGGCATGAAAGGATTTTGATTAATTCTACCCCCAAGGGGATAAAATAGGGGATGAATGTTTGTATGAAACTTTGTCAATTAAATTCCACGCGGACGAAGTCGCGGGCACAGCTAGTAAAACATATAATTCCGCGTTTTTAAATGACGCAACACTAAATATGAAAGTAGGCTCCTGATTGGTCGTCTAGAAGGGAACTGTTATATCGAACGATGTGAACTTCATGTCAGACATTTATATTCTGACTATATAATAGAACACGTGCGATGCAATATAATAAAAAAATGGTATGGCGATACCAAATAGACCTGCGTGCAAGGCTATAGAGTTCCTTTAATCAGTACTGAATCCTTTATCCAAGGTTTTAGTAACATCTAAGATTAATCCATTTAAAGCTACATCAAGAGATAAATGAAAAGATATCCCCAGTCCGCAGATAAATGAACTCGTGTAGGTCTATTCTCAGTGGGCAGATTTCATTCCGATAAGTGTAAGTACGCCTCAAAAGAAACGTGTGCCATTCTTGTAGCAGTCTTATAATAGAGGAGTATATAATGTTGAGCCTTATCTAAATTATTTTAAAAAATAAAACAAATGATCAAAGACTACGTTTTTAAAAATAAAAGATATCTTATCATTTTTTCCCTCTTTATGAAATGACTTCAAAAATGCGGTTTTGTGTTCGGACCGATTTTACAATACCTGACATAATACGTTCTCTTGACCCAAGTCAACATTAACAATGCCTTTCCGAAGCGACGATAAGAAACCGATAAAGAATAATTGACAGTGATTCTGGTACACCAAATTAGTTATTTTTTTAAGACTACTCTTTTGAACACAACTATAGATATTTTAACTGTTTTCGCCCTTATGGACGCGACTCGAACTCGCCGACAGTCGACACTGACCCTGACTCCGAGACGCGGTCCGCAAATAGTGGCCCAAATCGATATTAAACACAGACAGAACAGGTATATATGGGCTGTAGGAATAGCAGCGTTCATGCGTGTATGATCACCCTATCTGGTATTCTATTGAAGCTGTTAGACAGTTTTCCCTTATTTTTTTTATTTAAAGAATGATCACTAGTATTCCCTTTAGCCCCTCCAGCTAAGACAATGCTTGTGTTAGGAGTGGGTTCACGGCAGTCGTTTAAGGGCCAGGATGGGGATCGAACGCGAAACATCTCAGCTACGAGAGCGGCCCCTCTAACCACTAGGTTATGGACGCCTATTAGGCAAATTTTTTTAAGTTTACTAGTGCAGTCGTCCCGTTAGCCCTTTCAACAGAGCCGATGTTCTTTTTAGAACCTCTCGGCGCGACGGCTGGATGTTAGCCCCTCTAGAGAATGGTTTATTGATTTAGTTATGTTTACCCACACCATACACCATACGAATTAGAAAAGGTGAAACCAAGTATGCCCTATATGTTTTTGTTAATCTAAAAGTACCGTCATTGGGAGGAATTTTAAGAATTAAAGGTGGTTTAGACATGAAATCCCTACTATTACTCCCTATGAATTCCCAAACCCTATAGTTTTGGATTTACAACAAAACAAAATAGTATACCATTTATGTTTTACCTAGTAGATTTAAAACAATTTATATTAACTACTACGAATCTCTCATAATGGTGTATTTGTGACGTGAACACATACAGATTGACAAACATTTAAATCAAGACAGGTCAAATGGAGTCAATGTGGAAAAGTGAAAAGTACCAAACTCCGTGCATATTCGGACGTGTGTTGGCCTCCACAAAAATAGTTGTTCAACTGGAAATAGGAGAGTCAACGTCCTTTAAGCACGACAAAGTTCAAATTGGTTTAACTCAATATGTATTTTTATTTTATTTGACATTTGAACATAAAACTTAGGCGAACTGTACTCAAGTAAGGCCCGTATTAATAAATCGGTCTTAAGTCTGAGAGCGATCTTGGAAATTACATTCTTATGCCATACAAATACAAAATGAAACGTCAAAAGCGTAGGTACTTAAGACCGCTCTCAGATTTGAGATCGATATATTCATACGGACTGAAGTAACTTGACCGAGATCTGACACGAGGAATGTCACTCGTGTGGAGTTAACAAAGGAATTTAAGTCGATGACATGCAATGCAGATGGGTGTTAGCACGCAAACATGCTTGGTCCAATAGTTTGGTACGCCAGGTATACTCTTTACACGATGGACCAAGACCGCGTCATGACTAGTGTTGTCATTGATTGACATTTCAATACAAATGAGCTACATCGCGAGATTGTTTATTCTTATCTTAAGCAATCCTATGAAAGGAGTCATTAAATATATTTTTCCATTAATGTGTCAGAGAAAAACGTGAGCCACGTATAAACCACCTCAAATATTAGCTTTACACTAGAACTGACGTATTTGCTTATTTATTATTATAATGTACCTATAAGATATTGTACGTCAGGCGGTTAAACGGATATCTAAGACATACACATTTATCCCAGGAACAAGATTCAACAAATCATTTCTATTAATATTTATGACAATATCAGACAGATCCGATTGACGTATGTTTCTGTGTGTTAATGTATCGTGTCGGTCGATTAGCAAACCATCACTACATAGTATAAAACAAAGTCGCTTCCCGCTGTCTGTCTGTCACTATGTATGCTTAGATCTTTAAAACTACGCAACGGATTTTGATGCGGTTTTTTTATAGATAAGTTGATTCAAGAGAAAGGTTTATATGTATAACTAGCTGTGCCCGCGACTTCGTCCGCGTGGAATTTAATTGACAAAGTTTCATACAAACTTTCATCCCCTATTTTATCCCCTTGGGGGAAGAATTAATCAAAATCCTTTCTTAGCGGATGCCTACGTCATAACATCTACCTGCATGCCAAATTTCAGCCGGATCCGTCCATTGGTTTGGGCTGTGCGTTGATAGATCACTATGTCAGTCAGTCAGTCAGTCAGTCACCTTTGAGTTATATATAAATAGATACATGCATAATATAGTATAATTTATATGGTAGAACAACTTCGCCGGGTTAGCTAGTTAAATATAAAAACACCTTTACAACCTAAAAAAAAGACCAATTACAGAGCACGTGACGTTGTTCGATTTTGAAGGACCAATTTTCCTCAAATGATGGCCCACAGAATACTACAGAGATATTGGTGCTAATTCTGTTGACACCCAAACTAAACTTGACTTCTCTTCGTCGGAACTTATGAGCCAGACTGCGATACTTTTACCGGAATACTGTAATATTGTAGATGTCGACATGTACCCACAAATACACACTAGTCATAGTTTCTTATTATGTGCCAGTAGTACTAATTCTGTGTGTAAAAAAACTAAACTAAATGTGTTAGTTGCCTTATCGATACCGTTATTTGTAGTCAACAGATAAGCGCTGTACCGACCTGTTATAATTAAAATGCACTTATTATCTCGACACTGATCAGCGAAATGTCAAAAGTGTGCATTGAGAACAATGAATAACCTAGATTGAACATAGAAAGTACAAAATATACCAGTCTCCAACCTCGCACAGTTCACGAATCGCGATTGCTTTCAAACACAGATACTTCCTAGAACATTTAAATCGAAATGACACTGCAGACTTTAGGCAATAACATCTTACTAAAGTCAAAATGATTTTGCAACTAAACTTGTACGTATTTTAAGTATAATTTAATTATAGTGCAAAATGACGTCGTTATTATACAGGTCTCACCGGGTAAACAACCCTATGGCTATGACGTAAAAGGCGACCTTTTGGCGTAGGTACATTACCTACTTACTGTTACTGCTCAAATACCAATTGGTCTGTAGGTAAATAATAATGATAATGTAAGCGGACACTTATATGCCAATTAGGTAAGTACTATAATTTATGCAGCAGAGCTAACACGCGAGCCAAAACAAAATTTTTGTCCCGGATTATGTCACAGCGAATCGCCATGTCTCTTACTTCATCGATAGATGAGAATGACACAAAAGCCATTTATCTCACGTTTCGTCATTCCAACCACAGCCGGCTGGTCTAGGCCTGCAGGTAAAGCCCTGAAGATCACTAAACTGCCATTGTATACAGGTTGAAACAGAAAGGGTATACTTTTTTTTTCAAAACGAAACTTTGTAATTCTAAAACTATCAGCTTTGGAGAAAACTTGAAAAACAAAAGGTGTTACAGGGATACAGCTGTTGACATATTTCATAAATCCACAAAACCTTCAGTACTTCAACTGTCCCACAAAGCCGATGGTTTTAGATTTACAAAGTCAAGTTGCAAAAAATATAGTATATATACCCTTTCTGTTTCATCTAGTAGATAAAGCTTCATACAGATATCTGCTGTGAGCCATTGGATGCTGCTGGAAAGTATTATACTTATTTGTTGTGTGGAGCAGGTATCATAATATAAATAACTCAGGGTCATCTCATGCCATGTTTACCTTCTTTTATTGAACCACTGACGTCAATTACGGATTCCGAATCTGAACGTGTAAAAAAGGTATAAACATTAATCGGTGCTGAACAATAAATAACTAAACTAATTTTATTTAAGTGGAAGCCTTAATTGTGCTATTTTGTTGTCTATCTAAAGAGAAGCCCAACACCTTTCGTTTCCCTCTATCCCAATTCTCACTCCCCTTCAGGCCGGCAACGTGTCATGTCAAAATGTAATGTCATATTGATGTATAATTCAGAATTATCTGCAGTTTGAGTTTTGTTAAAAATTTAGTTTATTCGTAGTGAAGTAAGTTATTTGATGTAAAAAAGAATATAAATGATGAGTATGCATTGATAGGCGATTATTTATTTGATATGAAATTTATAATATCCCTTGGTATTGCAAGCGTCTATAAGCTACGGTAACTGCTTAACATCAGGCGGATTGTACGCGTGTTTGGAGACTTTGTTGAAGAAAAATATGACTATCTTGTCTTGAATTAACATGAAATTGACCAGTGAGCCAAACAGGAACTCCCACGCAATCATATTGTCATCGAGAAACCATGCTGTCACCATCATTCTTATTTACGAAATATGCATGTCATTTTATATACCCATAGCGTTACGCTACGGTAAATATTTCGTGCTCGGAGCTTTGATGATTGTGGAAATCACCGATGTCCTTCACGCTCATAGGTCAGTACCTATGCGTACCAGTTTTATTTCCATGCCTGCAATGGTATCGTAATGGAAATAAAACCGGTTCGTATTTGCATACACTAGTGGTAACTCCTTAAAACTATAAACTCGATTAGTTGACCGTTGAGCTAAGAAAGGCCTCTTAATTGTTCCTATAGTTTTCCTTCAGCGTGTTTTAAATAACAACGCGTCTATAGTAAAAAACAAGATTAGATTGGCTGGCACAGGAGGAAACCATTCGAAAAGTAGTTCTAGTCCGATGTCATACATCAATGACAAGTAACACATTGACTGTCATCCTTTCCTAATAAGTGCCTGTGTGACTCCATTTTTGTTTTCCAAAATGGACGGTCACATTTTTGTATTGTACAATTATTAATTGTGTTTGTTATTGCAATTCGTTAATCGACATTGGCAGAATCATATTGGGCTTGATCCAATTGTAAGAGGCCATTAATATTAAAAAGTGCCTGTGTCACAATTGATTTTGGTTAAAATGACAGTCCACATGATATATTAAATAACCATTATGAACTATAACGCTGTAGATCTGTTTTAACGAAACTTGAATGCCAAATAAATGTATTTCCACGGGCTTCGGTTTTTTTGCATTATTTACCGAAAAAGTTATTAACTTAAAGTTTTATTCGATTCTGTATTTATGATATCGATAAATGTTGTGAGACATTAATAGCAGGAATGTGTAAAAAAATCCGGCTTTAAATTTATGGATAGTTAATTGTTTTGTTTTTATAGATGGAAGTTTTGTTGTTTCTAACCTATTTACTGTACACGCCTTGAAATGTACCTACTTGTCTCGTATTTTGTATACTATATTGAAATGTAACTGCTTATGCTATTTATCTTGTCGTGTCTCCATATATCTGAGCGTGTCGTCATTCCACAGTCGAACCAAGTTATTTGTTTTGTGGAGCATTGTTTTATATACTGTGGTTTTGGCGGAAATAAATACTTTTATTATTCTAAAACCACCTCTAAAGCTCTTTGGGGTTGTTATTTGTAATTTTTCTGGAACATTAGTTAATAATAATTACGCTCTATTATTAGCGTATTAAAATAATAATACGTACGTATCTTAAGTATACACATAAAAAAAATTAACGTAATAAAATATTGAAGTTATCATTTATTAAAGAGGGTATAAAACATAACAATTATACTAAATTACAGGTCTTGTATTGTACAATTGCTATAATTATTGGCATTAGCCAATGTCGGGAACAGGTTTATACAGCCAGGGTTAAAGACAAACCTACTTAATTATGGTCTAGGTATGTCATAGAGGAAAACTAAGCAATTTACTATTTAATAGGCTTGTTTAACCGCGCTATGTTTAGCCAGAATGGCAATAAAACATAACATGTACAATACAAGTAGGTATGTCATGTTAAGGATTACTACAAAAGGCGTAATCGCGTTTAGAATATATTTCAGGGTGAGGTTTGTACAAAAAATATATTTTAGAGAAGTTAGATGCAACCTTGCAATTGATATATTATTATGTGCCTAAAGAATAACTTCAGGTTTCAGGAATGTTCTATATAAAGACTAGATTTTTCTGCAGCTTGGTCATTCAAGCGATTTAAAACCCTATAATATATATTGTTAAATCAACCGTTGGATTGATCAATCGAGTAAGTCATACGATTCGCGCACAGGATATCGATTTAAATAATCGATTGCTGAATCAGCATAACTTTGGACGCACAGGCACGCGACCACGTGAACTTTCGCTCGGCGACGACGTCTACGGAATAATAATTGAACATGCGTGTGAAGCACGCGTTCGGAATAACTACGTGATAAGGAGCGGCGGTGACGGGATACGTGCAAACGTAACGACAATTGGATATAGTTTTGCAGAAAGGAATCAACCCACACGCGTTGTTGTATACCAAAACCAACCGTATGTTAGTGATTCTAGGTTGCTTTTAGTTTGCAGAAGTATGTATGGGTTGGTTCCATTTTGCAAGGCTACGTCAAAATGTGAACTCTATTGTTAAGTGACGTTTGATGATAAGTTAATCTCAACGCAAAAATAAAAAACTTAGTATCCAGAATAAGGGTTGGAGGTCGACGTCGAGATCGAAGTTGCTAAACTACTAGGTTAAGGGAAGAGAGATAAAAGTTTTTTTTTATTTATTACTAGCTGTGCCCGCGACTTCGTCCGCGTGGACTTTCATATTAATTATTCACCTTTTAAACCTTCTCTGGACTTCCACAAATAATTCAAGACCAAAATTAGTCAAATCGGTCCAGCTGTTCTCGAGTTTTAGCGAGACTAACGAACAGTAATTCCTTTTTATATATATAGACAACAAAAGCTGCAAAGCTAGCACACTCGCCAAAACAAGACTTTTGTCACGGATTGTGTTGCCCCGAGTCACTTTCTCTTATTCTTAATACACCGAGAATGAGACTAAATCAATTCGTCTGTTTTGTTTTGTCACAGTTGGCTGTGCTAGTCCCGCTGCTTACGGGCATTTCTATGGCTTCTGCACTCTGATTGTGATATTTCACTGTGATGTGTTAAAAATATTAAAATATATTTACTGTATACTCCTACAGACACCGTTCCAGGTAAAGTTTATCAAAGGAACTACCTATGTTAATCAGTAATCAGAGAATTACGTGAATGCAAATAAAATGCTAAAGACTGATGAATATTACAATTTGTAATTATATGTGCATAATAGTCGAATAGCTAAAAGTTACGTAAAATATTGGCATTCTATGCAAATGAATGTATAAGTATGTTACGTAAATACGTATATACCACACATAACTTTTAATAGATTATTCAACAGAATAGTGCTCTATATGTAGAAGCATTAGAGGCATTTATAATTGATGGGCTCCGAAACCGACACGACATGCGAAGCTGGTAAAACCGTCATTCATGTAATTCTCGAGGGTATAGGCAGAGTTGCACTGCAGATGATATTTTGGTCTCAAGCCTACTGTTGTTATACAGGCCCCATTCCCCCCAATACGAAGGGCCACAATCAACTACGCTGCCCTAGAGTGGGTTGTCAAACTTAGATTTTTTTCCAAAGACGTGCAGGGCCTCAACTCCATAGAGTTCATAGAGCTCTCCTACAAGTGGAAATGTCACCCCGCTAAAAAGAGAGAGGAGATGAAAGCCGGGTACCTGTCTCTCTCTATTGGCGAATTTGCCGACGCCACGTCGTTTCATTTAAAGCAAAGCGCGCGACTGCGCATGCGCCAATAGAGAGAGAAAGGTACCCGGCTTCCATCTCCTCTCTCTTTCTACTACGGCGACACTCTCAGCGCCGTCTTCCCTTCTCGATTCTTATACCTCTATGCTCAACTTCCCTCTCTCGACTCGCAACACGTCAAAATTGATGTAACTGCGTATATGAATACGTCAGTTTTGACAGATATTCAATATGAAAAGTGTCAAAACAGAATTATTCTCGAGTCGAGTGAGATGCGATCGGTTAACAGAATTAGGCACCTGGTCTCAGGAACACTCATAATGTTTTTCTTCACCTTTCAACACGTGATAATTTAAGTTGGTAATGAGAATCGAGACTCTTTTTATCAGCGGCCAACCTGGGTTCTAAGTGTATTCAGAAAACTGACCTGGGCACACAGATGGAGTGGTAGATGCCGTGGTTCCGCAGAACGTGGATGAACTCAGGCAGCGTCCGGCAAGCGCCCATGATGCTGAACGCGGCCAGCGCGCAATTCCATGTTATTAGAGTGCGCCGCAACTCAAATCTGGGGGCAAAATAAGTGATGCTTAGACATACAGTTGAGGTGTTGAAATATTTTAACATCCAAATACTGGAACGGTACTGGATTGTTAAGTCCCAATTAGACGTTTCACGTCCTTATCTGTATTTTTTTCATAACGCGTCAACATTAGCAGTAACTCTCAAATTAAAGTAACATTTGAATACTCGACTTCAATTTCACAGAAACATTTTTTTCGTATCTATACAAATAAATAAAATTGGAGTGTCTGTTTGTAATATCAAAATAACATCTTTGCACTAAATGCATATAAAGTACATACGACACCTATAGCAAAAACGCGATTTAAAAATGTTTTGTCTGTCTGTCTGTCTGTCTGTCTGTATGTCTGTCTGTCTGTCTGTGTGTTTGTTCCGGGTAATCTCCGAAACGGCTGGAGCGATTTTGACGGGACTTTCACTGGAAGATAGCTGATGTTATAAGCAGTTACTTAGGCTACATTTATTTTAGAAAAACAAAATTAAAAAAATGGGTCCTGTCGCGCAGGCTCAGATCGCGGGAGCGGGCTTTTTTGTTAAGTTAAATTCCACGCGGACGAAGTCGCGGGCTCAGCTAGTCCTTACTAAAACTCGAATAATGTAACCGCAATGTACCCGTGCGAAGCCGGCGCGGGCCGCTATAATTAATAATTACAAAGAGTAGGTACCTATAAATGTAATAGCTCCAGTGTGTAGCCTTTTGAGATTACCAAGAATTGTGAGCTACGTACACGTTAGAATACATTTTGTATGATATGTTATCATTATTATGACTATTCGTTGATATACAATATAATATATGGTTGTTGATTGCGATATTACTTAGGTAATTAACGTTTAATATTGATTGATATGAGTACACCCTACTGCAGCTTCGATAGGTAGCTTATTTTCTGGGTGTCTACAACAACATCACCTAGCGGGTCCAATATACGAGGTATATAGGTAGCTAAAAATATTCCAGGTGACCAAATAATAAATTGACGACCGCTTGGCGCAGTGGTTCAAGCGTAGGCCGCTCGGCTCACTGCACATGGTGGTTGCGGGTTCGATTCCCGCCGGGGCAAATTTCGGAAATGGCCTTTTCGTAATTTGCCCAGGTCTGGGTGTCACTGGGATCGCCCCCAGTCCATTGTACGGTACCCATAGTACAAGCGTTGCTTAGTTTGGGACCATACAGTTGGTGTGTACGTCTGGCGATATTTATTATTTATTTTATTATTTAATAATTTCCTTGTTAATTATAAACATATATGATACTTCGGCCCGTTTTAATAATTCGATCTCAAGTCTGAGAGGATCTTGAGTACGCCTTTGACATGCCATTTTGTACTGGAATGACATTCCCAAGATAGCTCTCAGACTTGAGATCGATTTATTAATACGGGCCTTAGTGACTCCAAACAAAAATAATTATACTTTATCCTCCGAAAAATCATTTTGGTTAGGTATCATTAACTCGGAAATAATAATAGGTATGCAAATTGTTCGATTAGCACGTAGTTATTACATCATAGAAGCCTGTGTCTATATATGACATCACAAAACCTTTAGAGTCGAACAAACATGTTAAAAATCGTTAGACGGTGTAAATAGTATAAATTTCTACACTATACGCGTTAACTGACAGCTATTTTCATGATTACGGTTCCGCAGTTCTGACTGCATATAAAGGTAATATACCTACACATGATAATGATAGTAGTTTTAATAACAAGGTCCGTTCTCCGTTCAACTCGCACACTATTCGTTGCGATTCGCGCTACAGCGAAAACAGTTTCACAAAATAATTTACGAATCGATTCGTTTCTTAACCGATCTCAAAAACAGGAGGAGTATGTCCATGAGTTTGTATTTTTTTTGTTACGAGGGATGCCTTTTAAGTTTTGTCGTTTGAAGAAAAAAACACAACTAGAACCTTATAGTACTTTTTATTGTTTTTCAAAGTATTCACCACGTAGCTTAATACACTTTTCCATTCGCTCAAACCAGTTATTATAACATTTATTCCACTCTAAAGTGGGGGTGTTCAAAATGGCTGACTTGAAAGCGTCGACTGCTTCTTCACTGGACTGGAACCTTTGACCACGAAGACTTTTCTTAATTTTAGGAAATGTAAAAAAATCGTTAGGGCTTAGGTCAGGACTGTATGGAGGATGGTCAAGAATTTCTACTTTTTCCTGCTTCAAATACTCAATCGTTTGACGAGCGCTGTGTGAACTTGCATTGTCGTGGTGCAGGATGATGCGTCGCTTTGAGTTAGATTGTCGAAGTTCGGCGATGACTTGTGGTAAACAAACTGTGGTATACCACTCTGCGTTAACCGTTCTACGATCATCAAGTGCAATAGTCGCAACATGGCCGGTTTTTCTAACGAACGTGGCCACCATCTTCTTTGAAGTGCTTCGAGAACGAACAACTTTAGTCGGCTTTGGCTCGTCTTGAAAGACCCAGATTGTAGATTGTTGTTTGGAATCAGGATCGTAGGCATAGATCCAAGATTCGTCACCACTGATGATGTCGTAGACGTGATTTGACTCTCCTCGGTTGAACCTTTGCAGAGTTTTCTTACACCATCTGACGCGGGCCGCCTTGTGATCGTCGGAAAGCAGATGCGGTATCCAACGGCAAACTAGCTTTCTTACACCAAGCGCTTCATGCAAGATCTTCTGAATGGTTGTCCCTGAGATGCCTAATAGAGCCTCTATCTCTCGATACGTCACATGACGATCTTCGAGAATTAGTTGTCTCACTCCAATGATGTTATCTTCAGTGAATGCAGATTTTGGGCGACCTTCGCGAGATTTGTCACTAACACTAGTATGTCCACGCTGGAATTCTAAATACCAGCATTCGACAGTCCGCAGACATGGGGCTTCATCCCTGAACACAGATATTAGCTCTTCAAAACACTGAAGCCGTGTCAGGCCTCTTCTAAAGTTGTAGAAAATTATTGCACGAACATTTTCCTTAGAAAGATTCATTTCCGTACGTAACCTGACAGATTCTAATCGACGCTGTGACTAAACAATAACATTAATCCTAATACATTCAACTGTTTTGAGATTCGAAATTTAAACACATTCGAATATAGAACAGTTCCAAATTCAAAATTGCCGGGAATTATGGAAACGACAGAACTTAAAAGGCATGCCTCGTATCTAAGGTTCGTTTTGATAAATCTATCTCAAGTCTAAGATCGATCTTGGAAATGTCTTTCGTAAGTCATACCAGTACAAAATGACTCGTCAAAATCCTACTTAAGATCGCTCTCAGATTTGAAATAGATTTATTAATACTAGTATCACCGTTATAGTGGTCGAAATTCGACCATAATTCATTAAAATTATACTTGTAAACGTCATTAAGGTTTTATTGTTAAATACTATTTGATACTGGCACGCAGAATGCACTATGGAAGTCCCGCCCTCCAAAAACTGTCACCGTTTGTCAGTCAGTCGGTGGGGAGGTTACAAATGGGTGTGTGTCAATTCATGGTAGTGTGTGTAATATGTATTTATTGATTTTAATGTACCTATTTCTAAGCATTATAAGATAAAAATATTAGCATTCTGCACTCCTTCTCGATGTAAACTATAAGTGTGCCAAAGTTCATACTCCTCCGTCCGTGCAATTTTCGTACTAAGCGGTTGAAAGTTGTTGCTTCACGTATTAATATATAGATACGGGCCTAAAACAATCGTTATCAACCTTTTGATTGATGGTCGGCCGGCAATAGGGAAGGCCGCGCTGACGTAGCGTAGTATCATTTATCTATTCCCTAGCGCTTGATAACACGTCTATCGTACTTGAACTTGACGATTATGAATACACGTTAACACCGGTTCGGTCAATAACTTCATAAGAACATAAACTGTTCGACGCTCGGTTAAGGTTAAAGATAAGTTGACCTCATTCATTTTACCCTAAACGTACCATTGATTTGTAAATTAAAGTAAAAATATTTGTTTCGTACGTATATTGATTTTACTGCACGTTTATTTAGGTAACTAGGTATTTGATCATCAAACAAATGTACCTACTTAGGGCCTATGCACACCACGTTTTTTAAACGCGCCGTCGACGCGCGTTTCTAAAACGCGCTTTTATTCTACAGAGCAGTTTGTTGTCGTTTGTATCGATACTCACGCGCGTTAGCATCGCGTCTGTATCGCTACAAAAGCGCGTCGACGGCGCGTTTATAAAACGTCGACAGGTGTACAAAGGTCTACAGGCTGCGTCTGCCTCGCGTGTGTATCGCTACAAACGCGCGTCGACGGCGCGTTTAAAAAAGGTGGTGTGCATAGGCCCTTACCTGTTGTTATGATAATTGTAATTAGATTTTCCCATACGATTGCCTGAATATAACATTAGCTTGCCAAGAAGTTTCATTGTACTCAGATAAAAAAAATATTAATCTTATTTTAATTATTGCCATATAAAAACTAAAAATAAACAATCGTCAGGGCATTTTTTTTTAATTGTATGATAATTATCTTTAAATACACTCCCTACGAATAAAAATACCTACCTACGTCACACACAGGTTGGAAATATCTATACAAATAAATACAATTTGAGTGTCTGTTTGTAATATCAAAATAACACCTTTTCACTAAATGCATATGAAAGTACATAAACACCTATAACAAAACCGCGATTTAAAAAAAAATTGTCTGTCTGTCTGTGTGTTTGTTCCGGGAATTCTCCGAAACGGCTGGACCGATTTTGACGAGACTTTCACTAGTAGATAGCTATTGTTATAAGCAGTAACTTGCTGTTATTTTAGAAAAACAAAATTAAAAAAATGGGTCCTGTCGCGCGGGCTCAGAACGCGGGAGCGGGCTTTTTTGTTAAGTTAAATTCCACGCGGACGAAGTCGCGGGCTCAGCTAGTTACAAATAAATAGCTACGAATAAACCATTAAAATTTAGTGAGAATCGACAAATAGCAAAAGCAGTCCGACATGTAGGTATACTGTTAAGGATAGGTAATTAAAAATTCGTCATGCAGTTTTGATAGAAAAATGATCGGCAATTTTGGAGGCCAAGAAAGAACGTCGAATTGGACGGGTCATCTCTGTTATTGCCAACATACGACCGTGGACAAGGCCACCGACAGATGAGTAGGTATTTATTTTCCGTTCTCCTTGAAACAAGGACTTTTGGAAAGGGTTGTGATGGAATCGAGGGAACAAATAGGCCAGTATCAGATTTACATATAGGGTACCTAGTTATAAAAACATAATTAAATTTGTATATAATATCATTAAATTGTAATAATTATTATAATTTTGTATATATAATTATCTACTAGCTGAGCCCGCTACTTCGTCCGCGTGGAATTTAACTTAACAGAAAAGCCCGCTCCCGCGTTCTTAGCCCGCGCGAAAGGACTATTTTTTTTGTTTTCTAAAATAGAAGTAGCCTAAGTTACTGCTTTTAACATCAGCTATCTGCCAGTGAAAGTCCCGTCAAAATCGGTCCAGCCGTTTCGGAGATTACCCGGAACAAACACACAGACAGACAGACAGACAGACAGAAAGACAGACAAAAAAAATTTAATCACCTTTTTGTTATAAGTATCTATCGTATTTACTTTCATATGCATTTAGTGAAAAGGTGTTATTTTGATATTACAAACAGACACTCCAATTTTATTTATTCGTATAGATGGATGTTCTTAGATTACTCCGTCAATTCTGGACCGATTTCGACCGACTCCAAATGAAAGAAATTACAAGATCCCTAGTAATTTCTAGCTTGTGCACCCAGGTTTTTTTGAAGTCAGTTTAATTATTCTTATAATATGTTTTGCGTGTATTAATAGCATGAGCCAAGCAATGAAGAAATCTCCACACCATTGAAGAAATCTGGATTAAAGCCCAAAAAAATACACAACAGAAATCGAAAAGAAAATTCCATATAGTATCAGACTTTTGATACTATATGGAACGGTACTATACGGATTGAAAAGTATCTCTTAGGGAAATTAGAAATCTTGGAAATTAACAAAAATGTATTAAGAATTACTTTATGGCTTGACAAAAATACAGCAATTCCTTCATTGCAAAGCTAGTGCTGGCATCTTCACGCTAAAAGCGTCCTTATCACGGCCGATAAGACCTTTATCATCGCATGATGCGATGTGGCGTGTTGATAACGATAATGTCGTTAACCGTAGGGTAATATGATGAACGGTAAAAAGTTATTATCTTGTTCCAAAGCTGTGGATTACGTTTTATAATTATGATTTAATACAAAGATCCGGGTTTGCGTAAAAAAATAGAATTACATATATGTAATTTTAATACACTTAACTGCCGTTTCGCTGTTCCGCAAAACGTAGCGAATTGGTAGTATTTATTGATCAGACTCGGTTTACTAATTTACATAGTATTTCTTACTTGTTAATTAACGCCACCGCTACGCTTAAAACTCCGTATAAAATAAGGTTATAATGTAAAAGCATGTATTAGAATTTATAAGCGCGCGAAATGCAGTTCACACTGGCTGAGCGCGTGCCGCAATAAACAGTGGCACGCTTTATACCAAATCTTAAATTCTTTTAACACTAACAAAATTACAAAACAATTAAGTAGTTCATAATAATACTAGGTGATACAAAATGGGTATACTATTTTTTTGCAACTTAACTTTGTAAATCTCAAACTATCGGCTTTGTGGGACAGTTGAAGTACTAAAGGTTTTGTAGACTTGTGAAATCTGTCAACAGCTGTATTCCTATAACACCTTTTGTTTTTCAAGTTCCCTCTAAAGCTGATGGTTTTAGAATTACAAAGTTAAGTTTTGAAAAAAAAAGTATACCCATTATGTGTCACCTTGTATAATGATAATAGAAAATTCACTAATTACTGAAAACAGTGGAGGCAGGCTAATGGAAAGACCTTTGCTCCGCAGTAGAAGCGAGGCGAAATAGGTAGACCCACTAAAAATATTTTTTATAAATTTTAGACTGTGTTAATGCCGAAACAACCTTGCTATGTCGCATCACCACAATACAGTAGCTACTCTAATATTATTAACGTGTACGTAATTTGTTAATTCCTATTTTTAACAAGCGATTATATCATTTACGTAACTAGAATGACGATCGCTTGGCACAGTGGTTCTAGCGTAGGCCGCACGATTTACTGCAGCGGATGGCTGCATGCATGGGTTCGATTCCCATCAGGACACATTTTAGAAATGGCCTTTTCTCAATTTACCCTGGTCTGGGTATCACTGCGATCGCCATCAGTACATAAAAATACATTAAAGTATGTAAAAATATTTTACTTTTATTATAATTAATAATACATTGTCGCCTTGCGCTCGTTTTTCTCGTATTTCTCATAAGGAATGAAGGTCAAAGTAAATAAAAAAATATTGACTTCAACATTATGGAGAAACATGACGTCATATTTATGCTACTGTTTTTTTGTTCTAGGTTCAATCGTCATTTGCCTTCAAGTATTTTCCTTTTACTTTACATCGATACTACGCTATGCATGAAATAAATAAGTAAGTACTATGATACTATCAAGTTGAACGGATGAATAATTTCCAACAATGCACATAAACAAACGTTCCGGTTAGAGTGTAGCCTTAGGGGCGCTATGACTTAGGTTTAGGTTAGGTAAGAACAGTGACCAAAACGCGCGAGCCGAGCGAGCGAAGCGAGCGTGCCGGGGCAGCGGCTGGCGAAGCGCCAGAATCCGAATGTGTGATTAGGTTATGTTAGTTCCCAGTTAGGGGGGCTATGGAGCCAGTACTTAGACGAATTTTCGAGAAAAATTTTTTTTCGTTTTGATCACTGTTCTAACCTAACCTAAACCTAAACCTAAGCTAACCTAAGTCATAGCGCCCTTAAGGCTACACAGTGACCAACGTTCCTTATATTAATAATAGTTACCCCCCAGTTGGTCAACGAAGTATTAAAATCGATAATTTTGAATTTTAATAACAAAAACACTGAATTCATTATAGCGATGCTTATGTAATATGAAGTTAATCTTTAAGATAATAGAGTTCGTGATTTGTTTATAATATGATTACGTGTAGCGGAGTATGCTTATACACCGGGCGCATGCGTAAATGTGAGTTTGTATTTATAATTTGAGATAACCTGCCATTATTGCAATGTTATGCAAGGCAAACATTCACGGTCTTACGTAAAATTTTGACACAATTCCTGTTTATCACGTGTTTATAATTTTTTATGAAGATCAGTGTGATCAGCCAAGAAAATTGCCATTATTAATTAAGCTACTGCTGTTACATCACCATCATTAAATTTACTTTGAATGCATTCTTTTTCACGTTCAAGATATCGTCGAGGTAAGCGAAGGTTTAGGGATAAATTAATTGGATATTACCATCCACAAACTCTCTTTAGGTAACCAATTAGAAGTGATTGCTAATATTGCGACCGAACTTACAGATGTTAGATGGCCATTGCTAAAACTAGATCATCGCTCCACGATATGAAATCGAACATTTTATGCATTGCTTGTAAAGCACATTTGGCCGAATGCCAACTATCATCCATAGATAGGGCAACTGTTACTTTGAGGGAGCCATTTAATTGGACTTGTCTAGAGATTACATCGTTTTGTCATGCATTAACACAATATTGGTTTCATAACATGGCCATGTAGAGAAAATGAGTTGGTGACTTAATTTTAATAATGAGAATGACCTCACGCTAAATTGATTAAAATGAACCTTGTTTTAATTTTATTAGGTACTTGTTTTGCTTTTTGTGTTGTCAGTCTGTAATGATACGATGTCGGTTTAAAAAGTAAACAATGTTCTTAGAAATTGCATCGAATTGTTTTAAGACAATAGTAGAAGTTTTAAATGTATCTACTTGCTAGGTGTTGGCGCTAATTCTAATGTCGCCTAATTACGACTAAACAAAATGTTAAAACTAAACTAAAGTATATGCTTGTATTAGGAGTGGACTCACGTTAATAATTTAATGGGCAGTATTGGGTACCTTTAGAGTATCCTTTTAGTTAATTTGATAGCAAAATAGATTTTTATTTTAAGACTGATATCATCCAAAAACAGATAAAGTGAAATAACAATGCCCAACTGGGTCGTGTGAGCGATAATAGACCCCTTGTGCAGCATGATATCTGAATAAAATTAACATTGTTGGATTTTCTTCAATGGACTCGGATAATAAATCACGCTCGTACGTGATACTCGTAAATTCTTCGATTTGATCAGAAGCTTTAGACATAAATTCGAATGTACAATGTCTATAACTGCTCAATATTTATTTAGTTCACTGCGGAATAATTTATTCGCATCACTAATGACGGTAATCATAATATATAGGCCAATATTCCGAGCTGTTTTCGTTGTATAAATGACTAGGACGTAACTGGAATTTGAGGTTGCGCATCAAGTTCTAAGGCACGTATTAATAAATCCATCTCAAGTCTGAGAGCTAACTTGAGTACGCTTTTGACGTTTCATTTTGTACTGGTATGTCGTTGGAATGATATTTCCAAGTTCGCTCTCAGACTTAAGATCGATTTTTGAATACGGTCCTTAAAGAACTATCGTTGTGTGTAGCCTCAAGATGTCCAATGTCGTTATCAGCTATTAAACAGCTATTCGCACGGATTGAGGTTGTTGGCTTTATTAAAGCTGTGAGCCGTGTCGGAGGTTCTAATCCGATTGTGCGGTATCAAGTGTTTGACGGCAGGTTTGCGTGTCATGTTACGGCAGAAAAATAATTTTCTATTAAAGCCCTCGTATTGGATATCAAAGTCAGGCATATTGGGGATACTTTTTCATGGTTTGGTTTGAGCCTAATAGAACTTCCAGACATGGTCAGGGGTTAAAACAAACACGAGCCGAAATTAGTAGGCGGCATGATTTTCTATCGAAACAAATTAAAGTTTTGAACGTTATTTAACTATGAATAGATGGCCACTATGCAATGTGAGAGGATGAGTGAAAGTTGATTAACATAAATACGATATAACGAGCGAATTTGAGTGGGAGTGTAGGCAAAGAGTACCCAAGGAGAACTTTTCACGACCAGATTAATAGTCTTTGTCACAAAGGTCCAGTTCGTAACACTCTGAACCGACATAATGCATCAAAGATGTGGATGTAGCAAAAGACGTCTGACGGTATCGTAGCATGTGGCAGCCAGTGGTCTCTGCCTGGCCTACCCCTGCGGTATACAGGCGTATGTATATAAACGATCACTAGATGTTCAATCAAGGTCTACTAACCAAGTCCTATTGAAGCGATATAGATGAATATCTAATACAAGCATCTACTGCATTACGTAACAACATTTTCTGTAAGGCCCACAATAAATCATTGATAAATAACATCGAGAGATTACAGCTGGCGCGGATATACTGCTGGCGAGGATTATTTTAATGTATTGACGCAGACAGAGTAGGTATAGGTAAAACAATTGTTTTGCCAACGAATTAGGTAGGCTTTATAAAACAAAAAAAATACTTAACCAAATTGTATTATACGTAATTAGCAAGAGACAATAGTTATCGTAAGACATTTTCACATTATTAGAATAATGAGCTTACATTATAATCAGTCCATTTTTTACCAAAGCAAAGTAATTAATTAAAGCGTAGGACCTAGATATTCTTCCCAGCCTTTGGGACGCAATTAAAATCTTTAATGCAAATTATACCTAATTATTTCAATTTAATAAAAAAATATAAGTACCTACTATACAAACATTGCATAACGATCTTGAGTTCTTGTCCAGGCTCACCTTCAATTTACATTGAGACCCTTATATCATGGACGAAGTAGGTAGAAGAGTGGCAGTATGGATTTTCGGCCAATATTGCACAATTTCCCTAACCATTGGTTGCTGTATTGGGATCACATAACTCTAGACAACTGCAATTGGAGCAATGAATGAGATCACAGGCTAATATTTCAGCATGCATTTGTGAATGCACACGACCGTGCCGTTACGTCATAGCCTCGGTAAAATAACCGCCGCGTCAGAAGTATAACATCGATCAGAAACCATTAGTCTTCGTTATCATTTCTGTAGTAATTGCTTCACTTCAATCTCAAGACTGATTTCGTGAACATCATTTTTAATGAAAAAATATGTGGGAGGTCGCAATTAGAGAAAGTATTATATTTGAGTGGGGAAATCCTGGATACCTACAATCTTGGGGAGGTGGGCAGAATGGTATCCACATTACGGCGGGTTATATTGGACTTCTTACGATAGAGTTTTACGGTAGTTCTTCTCCCGCCTTGAAGCCACGGGAACGCTAGCCTCACCACGGAAAATCTCCAATGTTAGCCCGATTCTGGATTAGCTTAGGAAGTTTCCTTTGCTTCAGTTAACATAACACCTGAAATTTTTGCGTGCCTTCAAATGAAACAAAAAATAAGTAACGTAAAACGGTGTTTACACCATACATATAAAAAAAAAACGATTATAGAACCTGAATAATACCGTCTAACGAATTATTTAACTTGCTACGAGTGTTGTCTAAATACGGGCTTAAACTACGCCCGCAACGTGCTAATAAAATATTGTTTACATTGTCCGAACTATTTACGACTTTGTGAGCGAAGAACGTGCTACTGCTCCTTATTCTAGTGTCAATGTCAGCGAAGATTAAGAAGAATAATTGGAAACCTGAAGTAGATAGCCTAGTTATAAATGGCATAGGTAACAAAATAATAGCAGTAGGTAATAACGTTAGACCTTAATCTAAATGTCAATGATGCCCCCATACTGAGAAGAAACCTTATTAACAGCAATACCAAAATTGTTGTGCCTTAGCAATCGTTTTATGTAACAAATTAGCATCTCATAATACTTGATATTTAGCTCCAATTGGCATTCAGTGGAATAGCGCGCCAGAGAATCAGTTATGCCTCTCCAAAGCTTACGGATTAGGTACGTCGAAAATATATATGGCATTTGCCTTGACCTAGATGTTGCAGAATTTTATATTTTTTGCTGGAAAATGATAGGCAACGGACGTGACATAGGTTCACAAAATATCGGAATATGACCACTATTCACCTCGCTCTTCGGTCGTAAAATTTTGCCAAGCCCTATAAAAGCAATCTATATGAGTGACATGAATATTTTTTAACGCAGACTAAAAGTTTCAAACTTTGAGATTCATACAGAAAGTTAAAGAAACAACAAATTCGGACCTTAAAACCTTGCCGACTAATCTTCCAAAAGATGTATTGTATCATCAAAATGTATCCATGAATTTGTGCCAAACGATATTACGTAACGTTGCAGATCAGATGCGGCGTTTCATTCATGAGAGATCTCCCTCCTCTGGGCCACCTCCCGCCCTCCAACTTCGTAGGGGCACCCGGTCACCGACAGCCACGCTAGCATTATTCTGCGCGTTTGTAAACATTTATTGAATTACATAATCTACTTATGAAAACCAAATTTTCGTTTTATGAAAGCTGCTTTACAGAGGTGACCCAGATTTTGGTACGAATCCATGTTGATTTTGGAGAAAGCATTCTTATATAAATTTGGTTAATTATTATAAAAGTGATAATATACACCATCATGCCTGCATTCCTCAAAGGGAGAGGCAGAACTGCGTTGCACCCACATTTCCCTCGATAGTATGTATCTAGTTAGGTTTGATAATTATTGATTCTTTTGAAAGATGTGCATGCCTCCTGACAATGTTTTCCTTTATCGTTCAGTAAATTAGAGTCGCCCATGAAATCAAAATCCCAGAGGTGCGAGCCGTGATTTGGACCTGCACACCTTGTGTTCCAATCCAAAACATGTGTTTGATCCTGTGGTTTGACCACCAAGCTGATATGACTGCTACAAATGTTTGTATTAGTAGCTTGCTACTGCAAATGTTTGAATTTATTGTTTGAATGAAAAAATAATGATATATTAAATAGCATGGGATGCATGTGACACAGGACCAAGATGTGTGAGTTTCATGTTGGAAGGCCAATGTCCAGCAGTGGAAGTCTACAGGCTCATTGCTAATCCTCCTATTAAATAAATAATATTTAAAAGAAGAACTTGACATTGGAAAAATATGCCTAGGCATATACATAGACATTTACATACAATAAATAGTTAAATTATTAAAACCACCTTACTTCCCCTAATTTTTATCAGTATTCAGTATATATTTGCATATACACAATGTGTACTCTCATTAAACATTTTAATTACTGTCACATATATGCTAGTACCTATTTTTGCAAAAAAAAATATACCGAGCAAATTCCAAAGGTTGTGTGTTATAGTTAATTATTAAATAGTGTAAATCATGTTTTAGCATAGGCAGGTACGCACTAAGTGTAATTTACGTGAGCACAACGCGACTTATTTACGCAAATATTAAACAACTAGCTGTGCCCGCCGACTTCGTCCGCGTAGTATTTAACTTAACAAAAATTTCGGGATTATCGGGATAAAAAGTATCCTATGTGTTAATCCCGGTTATAAACTATATGTGTTCCAAATTTCATCCAAATCCGTTCAGTGGTTTTTGCGTGAAGGTGTAACAAACATACATCTACACTCACAAACTTTCGCATTTATAATATTACTAGCGGCCCGCCCCGGATCCGCACGGGTACATTGCGGTTACATTATTCGAGTTTTAGTAAGGATCCCTAATTTTTTTTTTAAATATATTATAGCCTATGTCATCCGGGGATAGTGTAGCTTCCCAACAGTGAAATAATTTTTCAAATCGGTTCAGTAGTTTCGGAGCCTATACATTACAATCAAACAAACAAAGTTTTGCTCTTTATAATATAGTATAATTGTAAAATGACTTAGGATTATACAATACATCGCTACAAAAGATCAGTAATGGTCGAAGTAGCAGAATGCCGCCCGAGCAGCATAGGGCACAAAACATAATAATTATACAATAACCATAAAATATATTGGAATTTCAATGACGGATTTATTTGTCATGCCATGTAAATGCATTAAAACTTTTAAATACCTACGAGAATCGGAATATTGAAGTGTTACTTCAATTTATTGAGTACTTAACTTAACTTTGGAGTACCTATTCACTAACAGTACTGACTGTTGCATATCTGACCCGCAAGTCCAAACTCTATTGGCAAACTATTAAGACTCATTATCAGTTTCCAATTCAAATTTATTACATAATTAATCAATACCTATAAAAGTTACTTATCACTGAGGGATATATCACCTATTTGATAAGTTATATAATTCCTATGTAGTCACGACATTTGACCCGGATGTGAAGAACAGTTAAATAATTAATGCAACATATTATCAGGAGCTTCAGAAGCACTTGACCCTATCTGCAGATGTCAATAAGGTAATAAATAATGAGATTTATGTATTGCTGATAGGTTGTATTTTAGGTAAGTAAGTCACCCTGTCAGTATTAAGATTATCCTACTAATATTATAAATGCGAAAGTTTGTGAGTGTGGATGTATGTATGTATGTATGTATGTATGTATGTTTGTTACTCCTTCACGCAAAAACTACTGAACGGTTTTGGATGAAATTTGGAACACAGATAGATTATAACCGGGATTAGCATATAGGATAATTTTTAACCCAATAATCCAATACTATGCAGATGAAGTCGCGGGGCACAGCTAGTAATCTATAATAACCTACTTGGGACTAGTATGCCACACACTCCCACCACTATAACTCCTGTAAGCCAGGCTCGACAATGGTGTCATATCTAACAGTGTAATTTCACTAATCTTTATTGCAGATTTTAGAGAAAGTAGATTTTATTAATTAATGTTTTTGGAATGAAAGTTCAAATAGATGCAAAATGTACTTTGTAGAGTCATTGTAAATGGAGTAAAATTTAAAAGTTGTGAGTTAGTTTTTGTACATATAATTATTTAGATTTTTTGGAATATTCACATTGGCAGTATTAATCATACTGTAAAAATAGGACGTCAGGGTTTTTTTAAATACATTGACTACCAGTCATATCAGTGGGAAAGGAAATACAGACTTTTATTGATAATAAACAGGCAAAGCCTGAAGATAGTAAAAGATAAGATAGATAATCACAAAATGTCAAGCATGCCTTAAATCCAAAAGAAACATAGGTAACCACTTGCTTGTAAAATGTATAGGCCTTTTTTCCAGAAATTTTGTCATGACTATCACACTGATAACTGACATTTTCAAAGATTCAAATATTTTTTACCTATAATTTTGTTTATTTTTTACCTATAATTTTGTTTGTTTTCTCTATGCACATAGATATTAATTATAAATGCTGGTGTTTATTTATTCTGCCACAGGCAGATGATTTTTTAAATCCAAACAGTTGCCTTTTAACACGTTAATTCAATCGTAAATACATGAAAGAGATGATAGTAACATGCTATTTTAGTTGACATGCTGTGTGTGCAACTACATAATAATAATTATTATTAGTGCTCCACTTTCAATATACTAATACAAAGTTACAAGGGATGCCTATAAATAAGACTGATAAACAGTCATTGTAGGTATTAGAGGGACATTATTTACAACAAGCAACAAGATAGGCAGGTCACAGTTGGTCGTAATTAATAAATAACAGACTTCAAATAGTGTCAAAAAGTTCAAACTTCCAAAGGCTTATCTTTTGAAATTTTAATACTATTCTAAATTCATAAACAGTGTACTTGTAATTAATAGAATATAACTTGAAACGGTTACATACCTGGGCCGATTCTGCATGTAATATTGGCCGCCAAAAATGAACGCCATATAAACCCCAACATAGTAAAAAGCCACAGTCCAGTTTTCTGTCATCCATTTCCTATAGTTGTAATGAATAAATTCATTCTCGAATTCGAAAATGTACGAGTAATTCGGAGTTATGTCCATTGCGTATGCCATTACCGGGGACTCCATTTTTTCGATTAGCCTTTATCGGCGGACGCGGGTAGATTACGCGCACAGTCTTTAATGATTTTATTAACTTGCACTGATCATCACATGAGGATTTTAACCTAAAAACTAACAGGATACCGCTGTATCGTTATATCACAGATGACTAAAATGTCAATATTTCGTATGGGCGGTGAGGCGTGCTGCCGATGTGAAACCAATTTGTGAAGTGGTCACGAAATATATTCGGTTTCTTTTTATTCCTAGTGACGATGTTTCGGGTCGAGCTCGAGCCCGCACTTATTTCAATCGCCCGTCACGGCACGAGAAAGAAGAAAAGATGAATGAACTTAACGCCACGCCGCCGTGTCTCGCCTTCATTTTCTATTTGACATGACATGACATACATTTTGTTTGACAGTAGCAAGCAGTGTTGCCAACAGTGAATTTAATGAAAAAAACTAAATTTAAAAAATCAGCTACTCCGACTGTACAACTAAATTATAAAACTGTCATACTAACGAACCCTTAGTTTCAAAGAGAATACAATCCTACCTTAGTTTCATCGTGTCCGTTCGTCCATGTCTGTACCTATGTCATAGGTTTTTTTATTCGGAAACCATTATTATTATAGGGCTTTACTGACAGAAATTCGGCACACTTATGGGTCCAACGGTAAATAAAATTTTGTAATTAATTATTAGTCCCCTGGGTAACCGGTAGGCGCTGCTATACAATTTACCAAACAAAGGGCAAAATCCTGGGCCCACGAGAAAACAGCTTATTTTACTAAGTTGCGTTGAGGAGGGAGGGATTATAGTTCGCTCATTCACTAACACGTTATGATACTAGCATCCATATGGGGCCATCCATAAATTACGTCACACGAATTTCACGATTTTTTGACCCCTCCCGTAAATTATTTTTCAATAAAATGAACGTCAAAAAAATGTGATGTCACAAAATTTGGGACCCCTCCCCACCCAATATCACACTTCGTCGACCCCCTCAACGTGTGACGTAATTAATGGATGGCCCCTAAGCTATATGGGCCAATTTGCAATAATTCACGCGTCTTCATGAAACAAAATAACTACCTATTTGAGGAAGCGTAGGCGTACTCATGATAGCTAAGCTAGTCATCAGTTAAACGAAAATTATTTGCTGAAATACTTTATTCCTAATACAATAATCGATACAGAGTTTATGTAACAGACATGTACCTATTATTGTCAATCCATATTCAAATAGTCAATCGTTATTATATTCGTTTGGTTATCAACAACTACATCTATTACCAAAGACATATTCAATTATAAACATTTATCTGAATACGTTTGGCCGTTTGTTTTATATATAAAATGCATCGAAATAATAAGTACAATGGGAAAATTAAAATAAAATGGGTAAGCAATAATGGGATTGTATTTAAGTAAGGTATTTCTGAAGGTAATGTTTGGTGTGGTAGATATCCAAGACAATATAAAAAAATATGGTCGTTAGAATTCGCATCGTTGTTAAAATGTTGCGCTCAAAACCTTATGATATTACAACAAAACATATACAACAAATAGGTAGGTACCACAATAAAGCAAAAACAAAACTCAAAATAAAATATTTATTTTAAAATAAGTAAATAAATAATATCAAATTAACAAACCAAAGGAACATTATTAAAATTAAAATGTTGAATATTTTTTGTGAAACACTCCATAAGAATTTCAGTTTTCGATCTATCAATCACATTAGTTATCATGTTAAATTAATAATATAACATCATAACACATGGCGAGCTTAAAACTAAATAAACACGGCTTTACAATGTGTAAAATAATATACAATAAACTCATGTCTCTCCAGTGGAGTTACAAAACTGCGAGTTTTATAATTTTTAGTAAGTTTTACATGTAAAAGTATAAGTTAAATGGTCATTGCAATAAGGATTGATGAATATTTACGCAAATAATACACACTTGATACAAAATCTATTTTTTTTAATATTAGTCAAGTTAAGAAATAAACGAGTTACCCATAAAATTGATTTGTTATAGCTACACATCCACTTCCGAGTTATATTTACTTTGCACCTGGAGAGACAAACTAATTAAAGATTACGTAGGAACTTCTACATATGAAATAATAATATAAACGGTACGATTTAGTTTCATCTATAAATGAATCTCAATTACCGTAACAGGATAAATCACAGGAAAGGATACAAATAAAATTATATCTTATACATTTTAATATACATTTCATTTTACGTCTTTGGGTAACCTTGAGCTAATTTGTGCTCTACAAAAAATACCATATACTAAACACACACATTAGACTTTATACATGGAAAATGAGATGTTTGTTTGGCAACGCTATTTCCATTTTACTTAATCAACTGCACTAGGCAAGACATGATTACTAAGGACTTCCAACACTTGCTCCTGTAAGCCAGAATCAATTTTAAACGAGACGACTCGTTAAACTATAATGCATCAAAATAACCTAGTGATCTAATCATCAATTTATCGATAACTTATGATTTGTGTGAGGCAAGTCATCTTGTCATAGTAGGACGTTAAATGGAAGGAGATGGAAACAAAGCGTCGCCGCCATCCCTCTGTATACCGCAACGCGTTGTGTCCAGACTTACAAGGAGCTCAGTGCGAGTTTTGACAGCATCAAATTCCTATCGAGTGAGTGGAATTAAATCGAAACATGCAAATTTATAATAACACAAATGTTTGGAAACTTTCAATCACTCGATCTGTAATACATTTAAAACTCTTACTACTGGGTCCAGATTACGTAACAATAAGACTAACACATAATAATATTTGTGAGAATATTGGCCATATTGTATGTGTATGTCGCCGCCAACTGGCTTAATCCGCCGTTCAATTAACAGCCTAGGCACTTTACTAAACAGCGCCGTTCAACTAACGGCCTAAATGATATTCAGCCGTATAGTCTATTACAACATTTAATAAATTGGCTGGCTAATGCTTAGGCAACTGGTTGAAATTTAAGTACTACAAAACTTTTTCAAAATACTACCCAAGCAGAACGACCTGGATGGGTTTAGGTTAGGGTTATTTTTTTTATGACCCCACAGAAACCCCACCCGGCAAATAGATTCGGTGGATCTAAAAAAAAACGTAAAAAACCTAAGTACCTAATAAAATGATTCCATCAAAGTTGTTTTTTTCCGACGCCATATTGACCATAGAGAATATAGAATATAGAGATATTGACAGTTTGGTGAGTTTCGGCGCTAGGTGGCAGAAAGTAAAACTAAATAGAAATGAACAGTCTAGGCAGGTAATTAAACGGCTAGGCAAGTAGTTAAACGTCATCGATCCAAGTCATTTGCCTAGCTGTTTGATCAAATGGCTGAATATCATTTAGGCCGTTAGTTGAACGGCGCTGTTTAGTAAAGTGCCTAGGCTGTTAATTGAACGGCGGATTAAGCTATTTGGCTGCGACATGTATATCAGTGGCATGAAAACCAACATGAGAATTGTTTAACAAAATAAATGCTTTCTTTTTTAATTATTTTTTTAATAATGTCACAAATTATCCAACAAGAAATAATTGTAGGTGCTTTTATGTTTAATGCAACAGTTAGAATAATGAAAAGGCTTCAGATTATATTGCAAAATAACTAAGTGCCTAGGTAACTCGTTAAGTAGGTTCTACATTTCGGAAGATTATATTTGAACATTCGTTATAGGTATATTTACGTATTTTTCATTGTAACAACAGCGTTTAAACTGAGCATCCAAACTCCGTTCGATATTAGTTATATTTATAAAAAAAGCAAAATTCCTTGAAACCGGTATTCGTCTACTAGCTAATCATGTTACTATATACAAACAAATAACATTAAAAACAATACAATTTACTCAACAATTGAAACGTGTGACATTTCGAGAGATCACTTATAGGTATGCCATCCAATGTCGGCGTGTCGCGAGGCAAGGTACTCAGTCAGTACGAGCCTGAATAAGTTATAGAAAGGTAGGTTCTGTGCGTTAAGTGTGGTGTGGGTTCTACGATCATTGTTTTATGGTCATCACTACCCTCAAGTGGGAATATTGTCACATTACATAGTTAAAGTATAATTAACTCATTGCATGATCACGCGCGCTGTGCCTCTTTGTGACACAGCCATATCGGCCAAATTACTTTAATATTTTAGGAGTACAGATGGCAACCTCTACTTGTAACCAACAAATTGACATACTATAAGTATAATAAATTCCGTGAAAACTCTATCCAAAATGTAATAACGACCAAAAAGTCTAGAAAACGGAATGTGATTATACATAAATAAAAAATGATTACTATCAAACAGTAAATACTATCTTAAATTCAATGTAACACCTACCATTTAATATTCGACAATCAACTTCATAAACACTTTATGGTAATACGTAGAATAAGTTAATTAGTTTTTTTTTTACTGCCATACGTCACCCGGGAAATCTGCAATTTAGGGGAAGCAAACGCGGCGTCGGCTTTTTAAGGGACCTGTATACTTGCCGTCTGAACAACCCCATGTTTTAATGAAATGGAAATACTTTGAGAGGGAGATCATTACAAAACTAGTTATTATTTAATAACACATATTCTAATTAGTGTTTGTTTTTGTTAACTGTTCATAAAATATTCATCATATTATGTACGTATCGGCATCACGTGTACGTTACTAATGCACGATTAAATTACGTAAATGTGACATTTTATTATACGTAATATTTATGATAAATAAATTGTTCCACTTTTGATAGCTGACGTCATATTCTCACATTAGATTGTTATTTCAAACTTTACCACTTAATAAATAAGGTCTGTTACAACTAGTGATAATAACGATGATGTTCTTATCAAAGCGTCTAAAGAACAGTCACTAGTGTCTACGATATAATACATAATTTCGCGTCATTAGTTAACTCTGGGCTTGAAAGGTATCACAGTCTACTTGCTATTTTAAATCCTACCTATCTCAGACCATCGATTTATTGTCTCATTTCCTTGATCAATGAATATTGAAATTTGAATTATTTTATTAAGATTCATTTTGCAAGGGTAGTGTCAAATGCAAGAAATAGCCTTGAAGGATGATGGGCAAAGGAATTCGTATCCTACTAAATACATAATAAGTCTTAAACTGCAATAGAGAGAAACCCTTTAAGTAAACCCTTTTGCATGTACATTTAAATCTTGTACCTAATTGAACTATCTCAATATCTAATACTATAAGCAAGCCACTAAGAAAACGAATTACATTTCCTGCAAAAACTTAGGTCTTCTTATCAACACACTTACCCTTTCAAGCCCATAGTCGTTCAATTCACCAGATGGACACTACATTTCATCTGTTAGCTAGGGTCTAAGTTGGCGAGCTGCCGAGTATCACACCGTACTTTACTTCGCCGCTTCAATGCTCGTAGATGACACCCCCAGGCCCGGGGAGGGAGGACTTGCCGGATAGGAAGGTGTCAACGGCTCGGGCGGCCTGTCGACCCTCGGATATCGCCCACACGACCAGCGACTGGCCGCGGCGGCAGTCTGCGCGGAAACAAAATTATGATACCAACTCAGTTGTAAATTGTAAACATCTAAAAATAGTAAATTTGATACATCTAAAATATGTCTGTCTTACTCATAAATTAAGGCGATGAGCAGGAGGGCAATTAGTTTAATTTATGTACCAACATTATCTGAATCACTGCGTGTTTAATAAACAAACACTGTTAATGACTACATAGTATAAAACAAAGTCGCTTCCCGGTGTCTGTCTGTCCCTATGTATGCTTAGATCTTAAAAACTACGCAACGGGTTTTGATGCGGGTTTTTTTAATAGATAGAGTGATTCAAGAGGAAGGTTTATATTTAAAATACATGCAAAATATATTAGAGAAACACTGATAATTTTAGAGCCGTGCGAAGCCGGGGCGGGTCGTACTTATATGAAATAGGTAACATGGTGAAGTCACGGTATTATTTTTAATAACCCGTTTATATTAAACTCTATAGACAAATGTTTGAAACAACTGACGTGACTTACTGCGATTATCTTCCGTTTTTAAGATAAGCATGTAATCATGGAGGTAGCTAATACCTACACATGCAATAATCAACTCTATACTCTATAATAATAACAATATATTTTGTACTTTACACGGTAACGCGTCGTATATGGGTATATAGAGGTTACCATCGCCCAGGCCATCGAAATCAATCTATTGTTTTATATACACCGGGGGGGTCCCCGGTGTATATAAAACAATAGATTATGGTTAATAAAGTCACGTACCTCCAGCTGCGAACACGTTGTTGACTGGGGTCTTGTAAATGTTGGATTTCTCGGTCTCGATGTTGCTGCGCGCGTCCAAAGGAAGATCTGCCAACATCATACAACATTATAATGAGGGTAAAAAATGTTCAGCTCACCAGATGTCACTTGATTGCCAGTGGCCAGCCCTCATCTGGTACTTCACTACCGTCAATGTCACTACAACGCTCGCGCTCTAACAAGGCGCCTCCATGCGATATTTATTACCCTCATTACCATAAGAGGATGATCCCAGATCTGTTTGATCGCTCTGGGTGACTGGCTAACAATAATGCCGTTTAATCAAGGTCTCATCACTTCCATTGACGACCTTTTGGCGCAGTGGTTCGAGCGTAGGCTGCTTGGCTTACTGCACATGGTGGTTGCGGGTTCGATTCCCGCTGGGGCAAATTCTGGAAATGGCCTTTTCGTAATTTGCTCTAGTCTGGGTGTCACTGGGATCGCCCCCAGTCCATTGTACGGTACCCATAGTACAAGCATTGCTTGGTTTGGGACCATACAGTTGGTGTATCAGTCTGGCGATATTTATTTATTTAAAGCAGCACAAAATAGATTGGTCCCGGATAGCAAGAGACCGGAGCTAGTGAAAACGTGAGGGGTGGCCTTCACCGTACAGTGGGTCTGTATACAGAGGGACGGTAAAGGACGTTAGAAAAGGGTACCGGGACCTCGAGACCTGCACTGCCTAGTGGCCCTGACATTGTTAATCCCTGACGGTATAGGCTACAAATGTATGTGTACCGACCCAGCTGGTTGGCGACGTATCGCTCCGGCCCCAGGAAGCCCATGGCCAGCAGCACGAGCTCGGCCTTGTAGACGCGCGCGGAGCCGGCCACCTCCTGCATCTCCCAGCGGCCGCCCGCGCCGCGCGTCCACTCCACCTCCACGGCCGACACGCCGCACACGTTGCCATAGCCTGCTCGTAATCATACAACCATTTTTGTATCAATAACTAGTTTTATCATTTTTGAACACAATATAGCGCCCAAAACACACATATCGAAATTCACTACATTATACAAATCCGCTGTATTAATCTTAACATTCTGAACGTCCATTGTTAAAGCGAATCAATGTTGTATCCTTACATTATAAATGAAATGAAACGAAATCGTGTTTGTTTGTAGTTTCGACGGGATGGGACTGAGACTACACACCGTTTATACATTTATGACAGGAAAATTATATTGAAGATTTTGGCTTACACACATAAATAAATGAAAATCATACGCGAATAGTAGCCGTACAAATGTACAGCAATATAATTAATTCAAAATGAAAAAAAAAAGAATATTTGCCATGCATGGTTCGGCTCATGGCTGTCACCGCCATTATACAAAGAAACCAGTTTATTATGACATACCGTCGTCTAGGAATTCCTTCGTGAGCGTGGAGAACTTTCTGGGATCGTTGCCGAATTTCACTTTCACCTCTTCATGGCCATAATCAACCCTGCAACATATAATATTGCTAAAATTGTATTTTAATTAAGTAACTTTTTTGTAACATAGACTACAACAATTTTTTCAAAAATGTTAAATAAATATTAGCTATTAGAGTTTAATAAAACTACTCCGTTATAAGTACTTGAAAGCTATTTTAGCCATACCAAAATAGCTAGTACTGTTTGAAACTAAACTGTACATATGCTAATTTTAATGTTATTTTGGAAATTATTTACTTACCTGAACACCCTGGGCCACTGCGGCCACGGGTTGTCTTGCCCCCGGTTCTTCTTGGGCTCGGGGAGGATCTCGAATGTTGTAATCGATTTAGCGCCCTGCCGCAGCGATGTAGCTATGCAGTCACATCTGTGGGAAAATCAACTTATTGTTTATAGTGTTAAACTATGATCCTGTAACGAAAGTAGCATGACATTATAGTTTTTTTAAGGTTTAAATGAGTGTAAACTAATTGCCGTTAAATAATGACCAATTTATATCTGATATCTAAAGACAAACTAAATTAATAGAATATTAAAAAACAATGAAAAACGCCAACAAAACCTCAAAAAAAAATTTTTTTTTGGCATTCTATATCGAGTTTTGCGTCAATATAAAGCATTATTCGACTATTCATTAATGTAGTACAGTGAACAGTCACCCCGTGTCGCCGCCGCCGATGACCAAGACATTCTTGTCCTTGGCGTTGAGCTCGGGCTGGTCCTTGGGCTGGTGGTGCGTGTTGGCGCCGGCCTGCTTCTTCTGCCAGCTCTCCAGGAACTCCATGGCGTAGTGGATGCCGGCCAGCTGCCGCCCCTTCAGGGGCAGGTCGCGCGGCCACGTGGCGCCCATGCACAGCACCAGCGCCGCGAACCTGCCCGCACACGCACACACACATTATTTGATATCGCCCAATCACATGATCGTAACTGGTAAACACGTATCAACAACCCTATGGACTCCACGCTAGGGCCTAGCTCAAGCTCATAAAACCTAGCTCAAGTCTGTGAGCGATCTTGTGTAAGCTTTGACATGTCATTTTGTATTGCGATGACGTTAGGATGACATTGATCCATGATCGACCTCAAACTTAAAGTAGATTTATTAATACGGGCCTAGGACAGTTTCCGAAACATTTACGCTTAGTAAAGTGTATAACATTTACGATCTACCAATAAAAACCATTCTTATTTGCGATAGACCAATCACAAAACGTAGACTCCGCTCCGACCCCGCTTTAACGAATTTATTGTAGTAAGTTATCCTTAGTTATACTTAAAGGGTACGTTCAACTTCAAGCACATTGCCTAGAAGCACAGTAAACATATTTTTTGGCTAACCAGTATTTCTAAGTAAAAAATACAAGCAGGACTCACTCGCTAGCCAGTTCACTGGCGGAGATGTCCTTCCCGACGTCGACGTTGCACTTGAAGGCGACGCCCTCCGCGGCGAGCAGGCGCACGCGGCGCGCCACCAGCTCCTTGCTCAGCTTCATGGTGGGGATGCCGTACTGCAGCAGCCCGCCCGCGCGGTCGTTGCGCTCGAACACCGTCACCGAGTACCCGGCCTGACCGACAAGGAGCGTTATACACCGCACCGCCTAATTTTATAAACAGTCCCGACGCCACTATGACAGCTTCGCGACGCCACTATTAAAGCGTAGCGATACCACATGTGAACGTCGCGACCGTATATGTCAGCGTCGCTACGCTAATATGACAGCGTCGCTACGCTAATATGACAGCGTCGCTACGCCAATATGACAGCGTTGCGACACTATCAGGGCGTTGCGACGCCACTACTAGAGCGTCGCGACGCCACGATCAGAGTCGTGACGCCACTATTAGAGCGTCACGACACCCTGCATTTGACCAAATATCGGTAACCAATATTATTATTCACTTCTCACTTAGTTTTTCCTAACAATGAAATTACCTTATTTAGTTGGTGAGCGCAAGCCAAGCCCGCCGGTCCGGAACCGACAACGGCTACGGTCTTCCCGTTTCTGTGCTCTGGTATCTGCAATATCAAAAATAGTGTTGAGACACACAAAACGCAAGGTGTTAACGAGTTAATAATGAGCTATTTTTTCATGCCCCGATTGTGTGTGCGCGCGCATATTATACAGGTTGAGACAGAAAGGGTATACTGTTTTTTTCATATCTTAACGTTGTAATTCTAAAACTATCAGCATTGGAAAACAAAAGGTATGACAGGGATGCAGCTGTTGACAGATTTCATAAGTCTACAAACCCTTTAGTACTTCAACTGTCCCACCGAGCCGATAGTTTTAGATTTACAAAGTAAAGGAGCAAAAAAAATTGTATACCCATTCTGTATACCTATTCTGTGTCTATTTCACCTAGTATACACATGTTTTACATCTGCCGGGCGTCCCGTGATGAACTACTTTTATTTTTTTAGTGGCGGGACATCTGTAGTTAAGTTAATTTTTCAGTGCAATATAGGCGGTAATAGGGTGGTAACCTCCGGCTGTATCCACCCGTTCTCGAAGGCGTTGTCGATGATGGCGCACTCGATGTTCTTGATGGTGACGGGCGGCTCCGAGATGCCCAGCACGCACGCGCCCTCGCACGGCGCCGGGCACACGCGGCCCGTGAACTCTGCACCACACCACACCACACGATAACACCTCACATTACTTGCACATCATAAATAAATCAATAATAAATATTGCCAGACGAACACACCAACTGTATGGTCCCAAACTAAGCAACGCTTGTACTATGGGTACCGTACAATGGACTGGGGGCGATCCCAGTGCCACCCAGACCTGGGCAAATTACAAAATTTGCCCCGGCGGGAATCGAACCCGCAACCACCATGTGTAGTGAGCCGAGCGGCCTACGCTCGAACCACTGCGCCAAGCGGTCGTCAATCAACTTGCCTTTGGCATTGGACTTTTTTTTTAAATGACTAAATGTAGTTGGCAAGAATTGCCATAACAACTTCACCCGGATAGAGGGCGAACGCAAAGTGCGCTCCAGCCAGAAAGGCAGGGGGGGGGGGGGGGGGGTAGGCACCTAGCTCAAGGGCGCCACAAGGGGCACAGCCTCGGCTTAGGCTGCTGCCGAGAGAGATGGCGGAGGTAAAACTGGGGAATTGAAAAAATGGGTCACGTAGTATGGGTACGTTCCGTTATTTTAATAGGCACAAAGAGCAAGTATTTGGTCAACATTGGCAAGTATGTGTCGCGTTTCAACACCGTTTGCTACAGTCGATGTCGCACCTGGGAAGTTGTTGGTCTGCAGCAGCTGGTGCAGCGCCTGGCGCCAGTCCCCCTTGAACACGAGGTCGTTCCACTTGGGGATGATGTTCCCGAGCGGGCAGCCGTGGCCGCTCTGGCAGAAGGGCACGCCGCACTCCATGCAGCGCGCCGCCTGCACGCGCAGCCCGCGCCGCACGTGCGAGCCGTTGTACACCTCGTCCCAGTCGCGCAGCCGCCGCTCCGCCGGCCGGTACAGCGACGTCTCGCGCGGGTACTTTATGAACCCGCTGAATATTCATCATAAATCAATATCGCCAGCCTGACACGACTGTATGCTCCCAAACTAAGCAACGCTTGTACTATGGGTACCGTACAATGGACTGGGAGCGATCCCAATGACACTCAGACCTGGGAAAATTACGAAAAGATCATTTCCGAAATTTGCCCCGGCGGGAATCGAACCCACTACCACCATGTGCAAGGGCAGTGAGCCGCGCGGTCGTCAATATGGACGCATAATTAACCTTTCTATTATGCTTATTAATTGGTTTTGACAAATAGTAATATTGTTGTCTAGCTCGCGCATCACGCTAATCATCGGGGCGTATCTATATATTGATTAAAATGGAAATGTGTTGTAAACTCGCCCCTTAGACTAATTTACCACTTGATTAGGTCAACTGAAGTTTGTAGCCTTTAAGTTTGGTTGGACTATGTTAAGAAACAAAACAAAGCTAAGGAGCACATTAAACCACTCACCGAGTCTTATCCAATATCTTCTCCAAATTCTTCTTATCCAGTTCCACGTCTCTCACAGTCTCCTCAATATCCATGACTCCATTCTCCTGCTTCCCGTTCCCGTTGGCCTCCACTGCGGGCGCCGCGGGCTGCTGCGCGCGCAGCTGCTTCAGCGCGCGCTGGTACTCGTATGGGAACACTTTGATGAACTTCTTGGCGGGTTCTGGCCAAGTTTGCAGTAGCTCCTTGGCGATAATTGAGCTAGGAAGATAACATTAACATGATTTTCCACCGATGGGTTATAATGACGAGAGTCATTTAATATTACTTAACATCTGGATTATACTCGCTAAAGAGGTGGCCATATGCTAGGTGAAACAAAACGGGCATAAAATTTTTTGCAACTTTACTTTGTGAATCCCAAACGATCTGTTTTTTAGACTTGTGAAATCTGTCAACAGCTGTATCCCTATTACACCTTTTGTTTTTCAAGTGTCCTCTAAAGCTGATAGTTTTATATTTACAAAGTTAAGTTTTGAAAAAAAAGTATACCATTTCTGTTTCAACCTGTATACACATTTGTCTAGTTTGGGAAAATCTAGATAATTTGTGTCATTTAGCTGCGTGTTGCAGCATAAGCTCGTGGACTATATCCGCCCTCAACAATCAACATGGCGGCCCTACCAATTTTGTCCTATGCTGTGGTGCGTCGCGTACCTCCCAGCATACGCATAGCCTAACTAACGGGCGGAGAGAAGGGAGACATAAGAAGTTTTGTCACAAGTTATGTATAGTCAACTAACCCGGTGTACTCGACGAATTCCTCTAGCATCGTCTGCACGACATCCAGGTCCTCGCGCTCCTGCAGCGGCAGCAGCTCCACCGTCTCCTGGTTGCACTTGCTGTGGAACGAGCCGTCCGTGTCGTACACGTAGGCGATTCCACCTGATAGACAACAAACACATTACTTATTTTAATAAACCATTATGACGAGCGCTTGGCGCAGTGGTTTGAGCGTAGGCCGCTCGGCTCACTGCACCGGGTGGTTGCGGGTTCGATTCCCGTCAGGACAAATTTTGGAAATGGCAATCGGCTATAGCATGTCTCTACCATCGTAAACCAGCCCATACCAGCTATTTCTGTCTCCCGCTTTGCACCGGAAGGCAGTGGAATTTTTTTCTTCCAACTCCTCTTATTTGTTCTTTCGATGAAATTCGTGCGGGTTTCCAAGACAATTTAACTTTTTCTCGGGACTCGTCGACCTCATAATTGGTCACCATTGTAGATCCTGGTTTACAGGAGCAACAGTGGTTACAAGTCCCACAAAAAAAAACTACCACGGTAAAGGTTAGTTCTGAATAATGGCATCAGCAATAGGTTATATAGGATGTGTCGCGTACCGCTCATGCCGGCGGCGAAGTTCCGCCCGGTGAGCCCGAGCACGAGCACGGCGCCGGCCGTCATGTACTCGCAGCCGTGGTCGCCCACGCCCTCCACCGCGGCGCTGCAGCCCGAGTTGCGCACGCAGAACCGCTCCGACGCGATGCCTCTGCACAACAACAAGCCACACTTCACTTGCACAGACCTGCACTTGTATTTTTATTGCACAACTAGCTGACCCGACAGACGTTGTCCTGTCTTAACTTCGAATATTGAATTCGAATTGTTCCGCTCAACTTTCTTAATATGATGTTTCATAAGAACCTTCCCCTGACAAAAATAAACACAACAAAAAAATAATTAGCGAAATCGTTCCATCCGTTCTCGGGTGATGACCAAGGAAATGGAGATTCATTTTTATATACATAGATTGGATATCGATATGCAGAATTGATCTCACCACCCATACTTCTGCAAACTGAAACCAACCTACAACCACTTCAACTGGGGTTGATTTTAGTCTGCAGGAGTAAGTGTGGGTTGGTTCCTTATTGCAAAACTATGTCCAATTATATCTCAGGATTACTAACGCCCGTATTAATAAATCGGTCTCAAGTCTGAGAGCGGTCTTGAGGTTCTTGGCCTAAGAATGACAATAATGTCAAGTGATTTGAGCGTAGATGGCTCGGGTGGAAACTAAAGTGTTATGTCCATACCTGAAATATGCGCGGCCGGAAGTAGCTCCGTACAGGCACACGTTACCCACGATCACGTTCAAGTGGGACTCGAACGGCGACGACTTGGGCGGGTAGATGATTACCGTGCCGCCGGATAAACCTTTGCCTGTAACATAATAATGGATAAGAATAGCCACTGATGCACAACACTACATATAAATAATAATAATTAATAATTTAGCCCTTTTGACGTCCCACTGCTGGGCACGGGCCTCCCCTCAACATGAGGGGGATTCAGGCCATAATCCACCACGCTGGCCCAGTGCGGGTTGGCGGATTTCACATGTCTTTCGAAAATTGGTTAGACCTTCTGAGACATGCAGGTTTCCTCACGATGTTTTCCTTCACCGTAAGCAAGTGATAATCATATAGAAATTATGAATCGCACATAGATTTCGAAAAATCCAGAGGTGCGAGCCGGGATTTGAACCCAAGACCTGGTGCCCGCAAGACGCGTGCTTTAACCAATCGGCTATCACTGCACTACACACACTACATATAGGCCCGTATAAATATATGGATCTCCAAGAGTGTTCTTGGAAATATAATTCATATTTTGTAAAGGCTTGCAAATACGTAATCACATATCGTAGATCCTACTAATATTATAAATGCGAAAGTTTTTGAGTGTGGATGTATGTATGTTTGTTACTCCTTCACGCAAAAACTACTGAACGGATTTGGATGAAATTTGGAACACAGATAGTTTATAACCAGGATTAACATATAGGATACTTTTTATCCCGATCATTCCGAAATTTTTGCTAAATTAAAATACTACGCGGATGAAGCCGCGGGCTACAGCTAGTATCCACATAATAATGGGATAGGATAGTATTGTGTTCCTTACTGCTGCGGGGGGACACTGTGTCCCATTTCTATTTATAATTTAGTTTTAACTTTTTTATTAACCTATTTTATTATGTCCCTTGATATCATGTCACAATCAGGCTCACAAATTTCCACTTCAATCACAATACATCACTATGGAGCAGCAATATGTGCCTGTTTATTCCCACTTTTCGCTTGCATTGTCCTACTCTATTAACCACTGGCATCTTGGTTGACTCGCAATTCATCAAAACTGTCAAAACATCAGTTTTGAAAGATTTTCCATTGAAAAACTGACGGTTTACAGTTGGGCCCCTGTTCGTGTGTAAGATAATAGGAGAAGAAATGTATACAAATAAATAAAATTGGAGTGGCTGTTTGTAATATCAAAATAACACCTTTTCACTAAATGCATATGAAAGTACATACCGACACCTATAGCAAAAACGCGTTTTTTTTGTCTGTCTGTGTGTTTGTTTCGGGTAATCTCCGAAACGGCTGGACCGATTTTGACGGGCCTTTCACTGGCAGATAGCTAATGTTATAAGCAGCACCTTACGCTACTTTTATTTTAGAAAAACAAATGGGTCCTGTCGCGCAGGCTCTGAACGCGGGAGCGGTTAAGTTAAATTCCACGCGGACGAAGTCGCGGGCTCAGCTAGTAAATAAATATAAATATCGCCAGACTGACACACCCACTGTATGGTCCCAAACTGAGCAACACTTGTACTATGGGTACCGTACAATAGACTTAGGGCGATCCCAGTGACACCCATACCAGGGCTAATTACGAAAAGGCCATTTCCGAAATTTACCCCAGCTGGAATCGAACCCGCAACCACCACGTGCAGTGAGCCGAGCGGCCCACCCTCGAACCACTGTGCCAAGCGGTCGGCAAAAATGGATATAATGTGTATGTATGTATGATGAACTGACCGACATAGTCGTTGGCGTCGCCCTCGAGCGTGACGCACACGCCGCGCGCCAGGAAGGCGCAGAAGCTCTGCCCGGCCGAGCCGCGCAGCGCGATGTTGATGGCGGCGCCCTCCGGCAGACCGCCCTCGCCGTATTTCCTAATCGCGAACGGACTTAGTATCAATAATGGAACTCACAGTGGTCATAAATTATAAAAAAACTAACGAAATTTGTTAATCTATGACTCGTATTTTGAAATTACTGAGGCCTACGACAGCAATCGGTCTTCTTTCTCTTTTTTCTTATAGTTAGTTTAACGGCCCTAGGTACAAGCCCTTTTGAATCCTAAATTATCGTTTTGACCCCAACGTGATATAAACCTTCTTTCTCTTGCTTAACTAGTGGCCAACTCTGGTTTCGCGAGTTTTCAGACCGCCCAAAGGCCTCTGAAATGGCTTAGCGAGAATGATAACCGGGAAAGATAGCTTAACGTGCCCTCCGAAGCACGAACGGAAATGTTCAGTTGTAAATACCACTAGCGGTCACTGTACTGGGATTCTGTTTTGAGATAATGGTATGCATTCATATATATTTTCGTGAGAATAGTTCATTGGGGCATGTCCGCTACCGGGATTGAACCTGGATAGTTCCCGCTGGGCTACCATTACCCGGTCATATTGTGCATATTAGTGGTTTTCCATGTTAATATTGTAAACGGTGGAGCTGAGACATGGGCGCTCACAATGGGCCTCATAAGGAAGCTTAAAGTCACCCAAAGGGTAATGGAGAGGACTATGCTCAGTTTCCCTGCGAGATCGAATTAGGAATGAGGAGATACGCAGAAGGACCAAAGTAACGGACATAGCCCGCAGGATTGCTAAACCCAAGTGTCAGTGGGCAGGGCACATTGCTCGTAGAACTGATGGCCGATGGGGCCGAAGAGTTCTCGAGTGGCGGCCGCGCTCCGGAAACCGTAGCGTGAGTAGGCCTCCCACAAGGTGGACCGACGACCTGGTGAAGGTCGCGGGAACCCGCTGGATGCGGGCAGCGCAACACCGGTCATTGTGGCGAACCTTGGGGAGGCCTATGTCTGGCAGTGGACGTCTTCCGGCTGAGATGATGATGGTAAGAAGTGTTATGGAACACTGACATGGCGATGTGGTAGGAGAGCGTGCTGGTGAAGGCGCGGTCCTCGTTGGTGATGCGCATGGTGACGTCAGCGCGGGGCTGGGCGCCGCTCAGCACGGCGCCGCACAGCTCGATCAGCTGGTTGTCCAGACGCTTCTCCAGCTGGAAGTCCTGCGACGAAGCGTTGATAACGTTAATTAGTTGGCCCATGTTTAATGGCTCGTATGGTCTATCATTGTGATAATGGTGCTGACTGGGGATTTTTTTTTTTACAAGAAAAACCAATGTATCTGAATTTCGAATCGGTGGCAGATTATGATTTTATAACCGCACTAGTGCAGACTTGTCCAATTTTCAAGCACAAATCAACACATTTAGAATATTTTGCTGGAATCAACCGATAGTCTCTTTCGTTGTATATGTCGCAGCCAAATAGCTTAATTCGCCGTTCAATTAACAGCCTAGGCATTTAACTAAACAGCGCCGTTCAACTAACGGCCTGAATGATATTCAGCCATTTGATCAAACAGCTAGGCAAATGACTTGGATCTGTCGCAGCCAAATAGCTTAATTCGCCGTTCAATTAACAGCCTAGGCACTTTACTAAACAGCGCCGTTCAACTAACGGCCTGAATGATATTCAGCCGTATAGTCTATTACAACATTTAATAAATTGGCTGGCTAATGCTTAGGCAACTGGTTGACATTTAAGTACTACAAAACTTTTTCAAAATACTACCCAAGCAGAACGACCTGGATGGGTTTAGGTTAGGGTTATTTTTTTTATGACCCCACAGAAACCCCACCCGGCAAATAGATTCGGTGGATCTAAAAAAAATCGTAAAAAACCTAAGTACCTAATAAAATGATTCCATCATTTTTTCCGACGCCATATTGACCAAAGAGAATATAGAATATAGAGATATTGACAGTTTGGGGAGTTTCGGCGCTAGGTGGCAGAAAGTAGAACTAAATTGGAATGAACAGGCTAGGCAGGTAATTAAACGGCTAGGCAAGTAGTTAAACGTCATCGATCCAAGTCATTTGCCTAGCTGTTTGATCAAATGGCTGAATATCATTCAGGCCACTAGTTGAACGGCGCCGTTTAGTTAAGTGGCTAGGCTGTTAATTGAACGGCGAATTAAGCTAGTTGGCGGCGACAGATCGATGACGTTTAACTACTTGCCTAGCCGTTTAATTACCTGCCTAGCCTGTTCATTTCAATTTAGTTCAACTTTCTGCCACCTAGCGCCGAAACTCACCAAACTGTCAATATCTCTATATTCCATATTCTCTTTGGTCAATATGGCGTCGGAAAACAACAACTTTGATGGTATAATTTTATTAGGTACTTAGGTTTTTTAAGATTTTTTTTAGATCCACCGAATCTATTTGCCGGGTGGGGTTTCTGTGGGGTCATAAAAAAAATAACCCTAACCTAAACCCATCCATGTCGTTCTGCTTGGGTAGTATTTTGAAAAAGTTTTGTAGTACTTAAATGTCAACCAGTTGCCTAAGCATTAGCCAGCCAGTTTATTAAATGTTGTAATAGACGATACGGCTGAATATCATTTAGGCCGTTAGTTGAACGGCGCCGTTTAGTTAAGTGGCTAGGCTGTTAATTGAACGGCGAATTAAGCTAGTTGGCGGCGACATATATATTAAATTATTGATAATGTTTTTTTTAATACAAATTCTTTCCTTACATTAACCCATTGTGTGGTAACTCGTATTTGTAAAAAAAACTGTATTTTCGTATATTACGCCAGATATACGAAAATACAGTTTTTTTTTAATAGTTTACTTTTTTCTTGTAAAAAATAGTGTCTATAATCTAGCAATGTGAATTCATCACAATACTAGTATTCCCGTTAGCCCCTACAGCTAAGGTAATGCTTGTGTTAGGAGTGGGCTCACGTCAATAGTTTAATGGCCAGGATGGAGATTGAACCTGGAACCTGGAACGGAACCACTAGGCTAATAACGCCTAAAATACTTATATATTCTCCACTAGCGGCCCGCCCCGGCTTCGCACGGGTAAATTGCGGTGACATTATTCGAGTTTTAGTAAGGATCCCTAATTTTTTGAAAATATATTATAGCCTATGTCACCAAGGGATAGTGTAGCTTCCCAACAGTGAAAGAATTGTTCAAATCGGTTCAGTACTTTCGGAGCCTATTCATTACAATCAAACAAACAAAGTTTTCCTCTTTATAATATTAGTATGATATACTCGGTATATAAGCGGTTCCGACCTGCGCCTTGGAGCCGCCGACGATGTTGACGCCGGGGCGCATGTGCAGCGCGTTCTTGAGGATGAGGCTGAGGTTGAGCGTGCGCGCCTTGGGGTTGTCGTTGTTCTCGCGCACCTTCAGCAGGTCCGTGCGCCCCACCAGCTCCTGGAAGCGGCGCACGCCCACCGCCGCCATGTGCTCGCGGACCTTAACATCCATTTAATAAAACATCGTAAACGTTACCTATATGCCTTCGACAAAAAAATATAATAAAAGTAGCTAGGGATTTTGACGACCGGACCGCTTGACGCAGTAGTTCGAACGTAGGCCGCTCGGCTCACTGCACATGGTGGTTGCGGGTTCGATTCCCGGCGGGGCAAATTTCGCAAATGGCCTTTTCGAATTTTTCACTGGGATCGCCCCCAGTCCATTGTACGGTACCCATAGTACAAGCGTTGCTTAGTTTGGGACCATACCGTTGGTGTGTCAGTCTGGCGATATTTATCATATCTGGCTAGGGGACATATCTGGTAACCCCTAAAGTGTCGCGAGCACCTACGTAGGTGTATAAGATTTGAATGCTCCAAGTGTCGCGTTCCCCAACGGGTGAGTATAAGACGCGAACGGCAATAGGTTGTTTATTTGCTAGGTTTAGTAACACGTTAATGATAAAAGGGTTTCATTTATTGATTATGTCAAACCTATCTGTTTTAGTATCGATTCTTGTATAAAACGTAACTGATCGGCACGAACAAAAAACAATATTTTTCATACTTTTAAAATATTGCGACCCTTGGGGCAGAGGGCGCTCGAAGGTGGGGATCATTGGAATTGAATTTAAATCATGAAATTTAAATAAAACATCGTGAAAGCCCCATAGGCCTTGGAGAATAAAAGATCACCCTACCGAACTCTAAAACCGAACCCCGCGCATTTTCGAGTTCGGTAGGGGAAAATTGAACCAGCTTGGGGTGGTTGGTGAAAACATCTGTCTAGTGCACGCACCTCCTCGGCCAGCATGAAGAAGTAGTTGACGACGTGCTCCGGCTTGCCGGCGAACTTCTTGCGCAGCACGGGGTCCTGCGTGGCGATCCCCACCGGACACGTGTTCAGGTGGCACTTGCGCATCATCGTGCAGCCTGCACAACACACACATCAGGGCGGAACTGGTCAGGTAAAAGCACGGACCAACACACCAAACAGCGGAAACGCTTTACTTTTTCAAACTCTTATCTCAAAAAAGGTAAGTTTTTAAGAGCAGAAAAAATCATTCGATATTTATTTTAATTCATGTTACCTAAACCTGGCGATGCTTTGTTGTGGCTCATAATTAATAACTTCCCGTCCCTGTGGGAACACCCGGGCAAAAAGTAATTAAAAACCCTCCTACATACGAAATCTATATTTATACTTACCGTTGCAATTGAAATGTCAGAATTTAGGAATGATTATCCATTAAATATCCAAAAATTAACACGTTTAATATGAAAATAGAACAAAATATATAGAAGTTAACATATCTTACCGAGAGCAATAAGCGGCGCAGTACTGAAGCCGAACTCATCAGCCCCCAATAAAGCAGCCACCATAACGTCGAACCCAGTCCTAATTTGTCCGTCGGCTTGGACCACAACCCTGGAAGAATACGTCACTCACTATACGTTCCCCAAAATGAAAGCGATCGAATACAATATGAACGGCGCGCACTTGAATCATGTTCATCCAAGCTTTCATCGTGAATGGGGACTAAATGTTTCATTGTTTTAATTTTAATACTAGCCATGGGATTTTTATAGCAATAAATTAGTGGCAAAATTTACTTCAGTAACTTTAATCCGCTTAGAATAATATATAATAATAATAAATATCGCCAGACGAACACACCAACTGTATGGTCCCAAACTAAGCAACGCTTGTACTATGGGTACCGTACAATGGACTGGGGGCGATCCCAGTGACACCCAGACCAGGGAAAATTACGAAAAGGCCATTTCCGAAATTTACCCTGACGGGAATCGAACCCGCAACCACCCGATGCAGTGAGCCGAGCGGCCTACGCTCGAACCACTGCGCCAAGCGGTCGTCAAATTATTAGAATTAACTTTTACCATGGGTAATATGATGTCCTATCTAAAAAAAACTATATTCCACAAAAAATATGAGCATCATTTAAGATACATGCCCGGATGTAAAGGGCTTATTCTTATTCGTTGCCACTGTGCCTTTGCCGGGGATTCGCGGAGGGTCAAATCCCGTATTCTTCGTCTTTGACTACTATAGAGCCAGCCTGATAAGATTTTTGTAACCATGTGCCGATAAGCGGATAAGTCTCCTAATAGAGGTGTCTGCAGGCGGGAGGGCTGTAGGGCGGGCGGGCTATACTGACCGGGAGCGCAGGTCGTTGAGCACGAGCACCTGGTGCGTCTCGGTAGGGCGGGCGGGCTATACTGACCGGGAGCGCAGGTCGTTGAGCACGAGCACCTGGTGCGTCTCGGTAGGGCGGGCGGGCTATACTGACCGGGAGCGCAGGTCGTTGAGCACGAGCACCTGGTGCGTCTCGGTAGGGCGGGCGGGCTATACTGACCGGGAGCGCAGGTCGTTGAGCACGAGCACCTGGTGCGTCTCGGTAGGGCGGGCGGGCTATACTGACCGGGAGCGCAGGTCGTTGAGCACGAGCACCTGGTGCGTCTCGGTAGGGCGGGCGGGCTATACTGACCGGGAGCGCAGGTCGTTGAGCACGAGCACCTGGTGCGTCTCGGTAGGGCGGGCGGGCTATACTGACCGGGAGCGCAGGTCGTTGAGCACGAGCACCTGGTGCGTCTCGGTAGGGCGGGCGGGCTATACTGACCGGGAGCGCAGGTCGTTGAGCACGAGCACCTGGTGCGTCTCGGTAGGGCGGGCGGGCTATACTGACCGGGAGCGCAGGTCGTTGAGCACGAGCACCTGGTGCGTCTCGGTAGGGCGGGCGGGCTATACTGACCGGGAGCGCAGGTCGTTGAGCACGAGCACCTGGTGCGTCTCGGTAGGGCGGGCGGGCTATACTGACCGGGAGCGCAGGTCGTTGAGCACGAGCACCTGGTGCGTCTCGGTAGGGCGGGCGGGCTATACTGACCGGGAGCGCAGGTCGTTGAGCACGAGCACCTGGTGCGTCTCGGTAGGGCGGGCGGGCTATACTGACCGGGAGCGCAGGTCGTTGAGCACGAGCACCTGGTGCGTCTCGGTAGGGCGGGCGGGCTATACTGACCGGGAGCGCAGGTCGTTGAGCACGAGCACCTGGTGCGTCTCGGTAGGGCGGGCGGGCTATACTGACCGGGAGCGCAGGTCGTTGAGCACGAGCACCTGGTGCGTCTCGGTAGGGCGGGCGGGCTATACTGACCGGGAGCGCAGGTCGTTGAGCACGCGCACCTGGTGCGTCTCGGTAGGGCGGGCGGGCTATACTGACCGGGAGCGCAGGTCGTTGAGCACGAGCACCTGGTGCGTCTCGGTAGGGCGGGCGGGCTATACTGACCGGGAGCGCAGGTCGTTGAGCACGAGCACCTGGTGCGTCTCGGTAGGGCGGGCGGGCTATACTGACCGGGAGCGCAGGTCGTTGAGCACGAGCACCTGGTGCGTCTCGGTAGGGCGGGCGGGCTATACTGACCGGGAGCGCAGGTCGTTGAGCACGAGCACCTGGTGCGTCTCGGTAGGGCGGGCGGGCTATACTGACCGGGAGCGCAGGTCGTTGAGCACGAGCACCTGGTGCGTCTCGGTAGGGCGGGCGGGCTATACTGACCGGGAGCGCAGGTCGTTGAGCACGAGCACCTGGTGCGTCTCGGTAGGGCGGGCGGGCTATACTGACCGGGAGCGCAGGTCGTTGAGCACGAGCACCTGGTGCGTCTCGGTAGGGCGGGCGGGCTATACTGACCGGGAGCGCAGGTCGTTGAGCACGAGCACCTGGTGCGTCTCGGTAGGGCGGGCGGGCTATACTGACCGGGAGCGCAGGTCGTTGAGCACGAGCACCTGGTGCGTCTCGGTAGGGCGGGCGGGCTATACTGACCGGGAGCGCAGGTCGTTGAGCACGAGCACCTGGTGCGTCTCGGTAGGGCGGGCGGGCTATACTGACCGGGAGCGCAGGTCGTTGAGCACGAGCACCTGGTGCGTCTCGGTAGGGCGGGCGGGCTATACTGACCGGGAGCGCAGGTCGTTGAGCACGAGCACCTGGTGCGTCTCGGTAGGGCGGGCGGGCTATACTGACCGGGAGCGCAGGTCGTTGAGCACGAGCACCTGGTGCGTCTCGGTAGGGCGGGCGGGCTATACTGACCGGGAGCGCAGGTCGTTGAGCACGAGCACCTGGTGCGTCTCGGTAGGGCGGGCGGGCTATACTGACCGGGAGCGCAGGTCGTTGAGCACGAGCACCTGGTGCGTCTCGGTAGGGCGGGCGGGCTATACTGACCGGGAGCGCAGGTCGTTGAGCACGAGCACCTGGTGCGTCTCGGTAGGGCGGGCGGGCTATACTGACCGGGAGCGCAGGTCGTTGAGCACGAGCACCTGGTGCGTCTCGGTAGGGCGGGCGGGCTATACTGACCGGGAGCGCAGGTCGTTGAGCACGAGCACCTGGTGCGTCTCGGTAGGGCGGGCGGGCTATACTGACCGGGAGCGCAGGTCGTTGAGCACGAGCACCTGGTGCGTCTCGGTAGGGCGGGCGGGCTATACTGACCGGGAGCGCAGGTCGTTGAGCACGAGCACCTGGTGCGTCTCGGTAGGGCGGGCGGGCTATACTGACCGGGAGCGCAGGTCGTTGAGCACGAGCACCTGGTGCGTCTCGGTAGGGCGGGCGGGCTATACTGACCGGGAGCGCAGGTCGTTGAGCACGAGCACCTGGTGCGTCTCGGTAGGGCGGGCGGGCTATACTGACCGGGAGCGCAGGTCGTTGAGCACGAGCACCTGGTGCGTCTCGGTAGGGCGGGCGGGCTATACTGACCGGGAGCGCAGGTCGTTGAGCACGAGCACCTGGTGCGTCTCGGTAGGGCGGGCGGGCTATACTGACCGGGAGCGCAGGTCGTTGAGCACGAGCACCTGGTGCGTCTCGGTAGGGCGGGCGGGCTATACTGACCGGGAGCGCAGGTCGTTGAGCACGAGCACCTGGTGCGTCTCGGTAGGGCGGGCGGGCTATACTGACCGGGAGCGCAGGTCGTTGAGCACGAGCACCTGGTGCGTCTCGGTAGGGCGGGCGGGCTATACTGACCGGGAGCGCAGGTCGTTGAGCACGAGCACCTGGTGCGTCTCGGTAGGGCGGGCGGGCTATACTGACCGGGAGCGCAGGTCGTTGAGCACGAGCACCTGGTGCGTCTCGGTAGGGCGGGCGGGCTATACTGACCGGGAGCGCAGGTCGTTGAGCACGAGCACCTGGTGCGTCTCGGTAGGGCGGGCGGGCTATACTGACCGGGAGCGCAGGTCGTTGAGCACGAGCACCTGGTGCGTCTCGGCCACGCCCAGCTCCCAGGGCAGGCCGGCCGACTTGATGCCGGTCCACGAGCTGGCGCCCGTGCCGCCGTCATGCCCCGAGATCACGATGTGCTCCGCCTTGCCCTGCGAGCACGCACACACACATATACACACACGTTCATAAACATATTATTACTAAACACCGCGAAGTGACATTTTGCTAAATTTATGTTATAATTACTGCGTGAAAGCGACCTTTCTCTCAATAGGCCAGCCGGGGTCATATTTTCCTATTATTTATTTATAATTACTTATTGTTCTGACAATAGTACATTGTTACACGAGTGGTGAAAGTGACTTATTTAGTCCCCAGACGGGGTTTGGCGCCCGAGCGTAGCGAGGGCGCTAATAGTTCGAGGGACAAAATAAGTCTTTCACCCGAGGTAAACACTGTGCTTTTCATTACGAATACAAGGAAAGTAAAAATAAAAACAGGAATTGGCTAAAGAAATAATACAAGGAAGTATGAACAATACTCTACAACTCGAAAAAAATTAATAAAGATCGGATTGCCGCCTATTTTGTTTTTTTTCGTTGGCCGGCCAACTTCATTATATAGCCATTATTTTTCATTTTCATCTTTAAATAGTTTGCCCAAATCTATGTTATTTTAAAGAAATTGTTGAAACTAAATTATAATTAAGGCATTTAAAAATATATATTCTTTAATTAATACTTAACTTTATGTTATTTCAATTTTACATCGTGCTGTAATTGAGTGACTGTAGAACATGGTTCCATAGAAATGTGAAAATGGAACTAGTTTTTTTTTATAATTTGACAGCTGTCAGTTGAAAGCGATTCTCCCGGGCCGGAAAAGTATTGCTTTCAACCCGCTCCTCAGGCAACTTCAGACCTACTTTCGGAGTATGAGTAATGAAAAAATATATATACGACTTATGTTTGTGTTCAATTTCTAGGGACAACATTTCTGTTTTTTTTTAATTCTAACTCAAAATTGTGATTACTTAACGGCCTTTTAGTAATCAGACGGGGCAGTTCAGAGAAACCGACGATAAAATCCTGAATCCCTGAATTGATCACAGTAAACACAGCTCATCTTTTCAATTATCATTTTATTTAACATACAATTATATTGATTAGGACCTAAATATGCTATGTAACTAGCTAAATCAAGTTTACGCATGTGACAATTATAAAAATAAATAATATTTTCTCTTGGGGATTATAAGAGCATATATTAACATACCTTAGCGACTCCTGAAGCGACAACTCCAACCCCGACTTCCGACACCAGCTTGACAGATATCCTGGCCTTAGGGTTGGCGCACTTGAGGTCGTAGATGAGCTCCGCCAGGTCCTCGATAGAGTAGATGTCGTGGTGCGGCGGCGGCGAGATCAGCCCTACGCCGGGCACCGAGCAACGGGTCTTCGCAATGTCTTCCGTCACTTTGTATCCTGTACAAATACAAATTAGAAGAGCACTCGAACAAATTATAAAGTCATGCAAAAATATGTTATGATTAACTCAGTTTGCTTTTGCGAATTTTTACCCCCAACAACTACAGTCGCGGCAGGAAACATCTGCTGTTTGCTGTCCCCGCTAGCAGTACCATTGCCCGGGCTAAGCATTGCTGCGCTTTACGAGCTCCTGGATTCTACCGCATGCATGGATTTGCTTGCGGATTAATGGGCAAAGGTTTTGTTGATATGTTTGAGGTTTTGTGAGAGAGATAAATGAAATTATTATTATTTTGTTTTTTATAACTTACGATGTATTTAGTAGTTATAGTTAAATAGTTTAATTGGCGCTTGACCGCTCCATTTAACTTTAAATAAATAAATAACTTTCAGTTGTTGCCAAATATGTTGATTAACTTTGGATATAGAGTTTGGCTTTAGTATAAATGTTAGGTGTATGGATGTGAGTTGCCGACCTGGCAGTTCACCGCCCTCCCCAGGCTTGGCGCCCTGCGCCATCTTGATCTGCAGGTCGTCCGCGTGCGCCAGGTACGAGGCCGTCACCCCGAACCGGCCCGACGCCACTTGCTTGATGGCCGACCGCTTGTTGAACTCGGGGTCCTGCGGGACAAGCATTCGCGGGCTATAAATACGGGATGTTTGACGACCGCTTGGCGCAGTGGTTTGAGTGTAGGCCGCTCGGCTCACTGCACTGGTTGCGGGTTCGGATGCCATCGGGGAAAATTTAGGAAATTGCCTTTTCGTAATTTGCCCAGGTCTGGATGTCACTAGGATCGAACCTAGTCCATTGTACGGTACCCATATAATAAGTGTCGTTAAGTTTAGGACCATACAGTTGGTGTGTCTGTCTGGCGATATTCATTAATTTATTTACAAATTCACGAAGTCGCGCCCCACCATTTTTAACAGTGCATGTGTGCAAGGTACTACTAATGTGTTAGTTCTATCAGTACTCACTTATTAGCGATCACACGCATACTTAGATTACAACATTACAGTACAACTCTCCTCACCCCGCGACGTCCCGCGCGGTAAAAAAAGACCAGCTTGGCGGAACAGACATCCTTTGAGGAACATTTAAGTAAAATAAATGAAACTACAATATTACATGTATAATGTATCTCACCTGGTTCAAGTATCTATCAGCATTTTCTCCGCCTTCCCCGGTGTTGGACTTGCCGCCGATGCGGTTCATCGCTATAGCGAGAGTGGTGTGCGCTTCCAACGATATAGAGCCAAATGACATGGCGCCTGCCGACGAAAGTAATGTGAAATTATAGTACAGAAGACAATAGGTTAGTATAGGGGGCGGGTCTCATAAACGAGAGGTTTGGGTCCGATCCCTAGCGTCCAATAAACTATTCACTTTTTGGTGGGCTAATGAGACAGCAGGTTATGTGATAAACTTACATGGTAAGTCATGGACCTACTGAGCGGGGGAACAGGGGGACAGCCGCCACACCACCTACCCTGAACCTGGACTGGGGGGAGGGGGGAGGGAGGTCTTCCAAAATACCACCCCTGGTCACGGGGACGGGGGTCTTAGGTCTTATGTCACGTAGTCAATATCCTTTAGGGAATTCTCGCGCGATCTCAAATTTTTTCGACATTCTGTTTGCAAAAAAATGATAGCAAACCGTATTCATGAATTACTACGTGAAAACTAGAGGCGGAGGGGGGTCTTGGCTCCGATCCGGTGGTAGATTTACCCTCGCCACCTCTCCTGGCAGCGGCCCAAGCCGAGGTCGTGTCCCTTGTGGCGCCCTTGAGCTAGCTGCCCCCCTGCCTCTGGCTGGAGCGCACTCGCGCTCGCCCTCTGTCCGGGTGAAGTTGTTATGGCCACTCTGGCCAACAACATATAGTCAAATAAAAAAAAAAAAAAAAAAAAGGGGTCTTGGCATATAGTACGGGTGGTCACCGATAGTTCACGTGGTATGCGTGTGATTTGTCACCTCGAAAAGGTGGGTACGGCCATGTTGTTTGTAATATTTTAAAGTAAACACAATAAATGTAGTGTCGCCGTACCGGTGGCGAACCGCTTGACGATCTCGGCGGCGGGCTCCACCTCGCCGAGCGGCAGCGGCTCGTCCAGCTGCACCAGCTCCAGCTGCCCGCGCAGCGTGCACGCGCGCACCGCCTCCAGCGCGCTCTCCCTGCACACACACACACACACACACACACACACACTCGCCGTTAACATGGACCGTCTCTACTGCGCTTATAACTTGCTCAAAACCCATTCCTGGGCACGGGCCGCTACTCATTATAAGGGGGATTCAGGTCGTAATCACCGTAAGCAAGTGATAATCATATTGAAATTATGATTCGCAATTAGATTACGAAAAATCCAGAGGTGCGAGCCGGGATTTGAACCCATGTCTTAAAGCAAAATCCGCCAACCCGCACCGGGCCAGCGTGGTGGAAAACGGCCTGAATCTCTCTCGTACCGATGGGAGTCCCGTGCCCAGGAGTGGGACGTAAAAAGGGCTAAATTATTTATTGATATGTAAGGATAATAGCAAGCGCGTCCGTACTTGTACTTGTCGTATGCGGAGGCGGTGTTGTTGAGCGCGGCCTCCTGCAGGTTGGCGATGGACATGGGCTCGTTGATGTGCTTCTCGCCGCCCGCGCGCCAGTGGTAGTTGCCCGGGTTCCTGCGCACCGCCACACCAACCACATCAACCTCACCTCGCCACTTCCAACACACTCCTCACTTTGGATCTTTTCCAAATTGTAATAATACACACATACATAAGCTCTGTACAGTTTAATACATTTCGATCATCTAATTTGTATACAAGGTTGCTGGTAATTGGACGTATAACTTGTATGGTGTTATAGAGAAGCTTTCTTCATTTTTCGAGACATTTCTTTTAATGCACTTTGTCAAAAATATCCAAAAAACTAACTTTTATTGAAAAGAAGTACCTCACTGAATGAGTTTCCATCCAATGAAAATTTATTGCTGACATCATAAGAATACCGTCAAATTCATAAAATGTCAAAAACATTATATTTTAATTCACGCACAAAATTCCACTAAATAAACGCAGTAATCCCCATAATCGATATTTATGATACTAATAATAGGATTTTGATAATTTTGAAACATATTACGAGGTCTTAAAATAGTGTAAGTATATTATAGAAGTAAATACCTGAGCACTAGTGTGTCGGTGTTATCGCCGTATGTCATCGCGTGCCTTTCAAATACTTCCTTCGACAGTATCTCAAAGTTGACGCCGCCTGTTTGGAATAATAAATTAAAATAAATCAAAATATTTTCGCAATGAGCACCTTAACACAAATTTGTATTTCACAAAACCAAAAACCTAATTATAACAGGGCCAAAAACAAGAACTTAAGTAAGAAGAAGACTAACTCTGCGAAACGGAAATCTCGCAGAATCTAGTATTTTCAACGATTTTTTCGATTGACAATAATGTTGCCCGCTTATATCGCATTGCTGTATGAGAATGTATACAGACTTTTTCTATTGAAAAGCTGACCCATTGATTTTTTTGCAGACTCTTCTCCGTAGAATCAGAGAATTCTAAACCGGTGGTAGATTATGACTATTCATAAAAGCTCTATTGGCCTATATTATGATTTAATGTTACTTATTTTTACCAAAATAAACACTTTGATTTCACAAAAACCGTAGAACCTCCGAAACATAATTCCAATATCGATCACCAAACAAAAAAAATTACAAGGTCCCAATCTAATACAACCTCTATTTACATCGCGTTACGGATTAAAAGCACTGACCGATTCTGGACTGTGTCCCCTTAAAACACTTGTCGACGACCTCCTCGCTGAGCCCCACGGCCTCGAATATCTGCGCGCTCTTGTAGGATTGCAGCGTGCTGATCCCCATCTTGGCCATGACCTTGGCCAGCCCCGTCTCGATGGCCTGCTGGTACGCCGAGTAGATGTCCTGGTCCGACAGCTTGGGGTCCAGGATGTTCTCGTTGCGGAGGGAGAAGGCCAGCTCGAACGCCAGGTACGGGCAGATCGCGTCGGCACCGTAGCCTGGAGACGAAATAGGTTCAACATATAACTGTCATTCTTGTTTATAGCCGGCTATGGCACGTATTAATAATAAAGCAATCTCAAGTCTGAGGGTGATCTTGTAAATGTCATTCAACGTCATCCCAGTACAAAATTACATGTCAAACGCATACTCAAGACCACTCCCAGACTCGACATAGATTTATTAATACGGGCCTATAAGCCGCTTTATACACTTGCGCCGCACTTTGACAACTGATTGGGAATGTAGAGTCGGCTTAAGAAATCTATCTCGTGACGCTTACGTCAGCGTAAAGCTACACAAAACACTGGCTTAAGCCACTGTACTGCATTTCTTTCACATAGAAAATTGTAGTAGGTAAGGTTAGCCCACAACTCGCCAAAGGCCGCCCCTTCATAGTTCGCGTTAATGTTTATCAATTACAGTCTCTCTTGTATCCTAAGGATATGAGACGAATGGCGACAGTATACATACATAAATTGGTGTGTATTTAGCTTACCCAGTAGTACACACATGTGGTGGACTTCCCTAGCTTCAGCGGTCTCCAGAATGATGCCAACTTTCATACGCTGACGAGTCTCGATCAAGTGGTGATGCACAGCACCTGAAACAACGAAATAATTTATTGTAATCGTATACGAGTATATACAGATCGAAATAAAACTATTTTACGGATTTTATCGCGTTAATTTACTTTTAAATACTACTACTAAACTTGCGATGCGTAGTATTCGCGTAAATATAAGAAAACAATACGTATATATACAGTTTTACATTTTACAGTGAAAATTAATGTTCTCGCAATAAAATTCAAATTAATTTCACTGACTTTGGGTATAGTGTAGTTAGCAGTTCGAGATGCGGTTCAGTACACAGTACACAGTACATACCCAGTGCCAGCAGCGAGCTGACGGGCACGCGCGCGGGCCCCGCGGCGCGGTCCGACAGCACCAGCAGCTGGTAGCCGCCGCGCGCCGCAGCCAGCGCCTCGCCCGAGATGCGGTTCAGTACACAGTACACAGTACATACCCAGTGCCAGCAGCGAGCTGACGGGCACGCGCGCGGGCCCCGCGGCGCGGTCCGACAGCACCAGCAGCTGGTAGCCGCCGCGCGCCGCAGCCAGCGCCTCGCCCGAGATGCGGTTCAGTACACAGTACACAGTACATACCCAGTGCCAGCAGCGAGCTGACGGGCACGCGCGCGGGCCCCGCGGCGCGGTCCGACAGCACCAGCAGCTGGTAGCCGCCGCGCGCCGCAGCCAGCGCCTCGCCCGAGATGCGGTTCAGTACACAGTACACAGTACATACCCAGTGCCAGCAGCGAGCTGACGGGCACGCGCGCGGGCCCCGCGGCGCGGTCCGACAGCACCAGCAGCTGGTAGCCGCCGCGCGCCGCAGCCAGCGCCTCGCCCGAGATGCGGTTCAGTACACAGTACACAGTACATACCCAGTGCCAGCAGCGAGCTGACGGGCACGCGCGCGGGCCCCGCGGCGCGGTCCGACAGCACCAGCAGCTGGTAGCCGCCGCGCGCCGCAGCCAGCGCCTCGCCCGAGATGCGGTTCAGTACACAGTACACAGTACATACCCAGTGCCAGCAGCGAGCTGACGGGCACGCGCGCGGGCCCCGCGGCGCGGTCCGACAGCACCAGCAGCTGGTAGCCGCCGCGCGCCGCAGCCAGCGCCTCGCCCGAGATGCGGTTCAGTACACAGTACACAGTACATACCCAGTGCCAGCAGCGAGCTGACGGGCACGCGCGCGGGCCCCGCGGCGCGGTCCGACAGCACCAGCAGCTGGTAGCCGCCGCGCGCCGCAGCCAGCGCCTCGCCCGAGATGCGGTTCAGTACACAGTACACAGTACATACCCAGTGCCAGCAGCGAGCTGACGGGCACGCGCGCGGGCCCCGCGGCGCGGTCCGACAGCACCAGCAGCTGGTAGCCGCCGCGCGCCGCAGCCAGCGCCTCGCCCGAGATGCGGTTCAGTACACAGTACACAGTACATACCCAGTGCCAGCAGCGAGCTGACGGGCACGCGCGCGGGCCCCGCGGCGCGGTCCGACAGCACCAGCAGCTGGTAGCCGCCGCGCGCCGCAGCCAGCGCCTCGCCCGAGATGCGGTTCAGTACACAGTACACAGTACATACCCAGTGCCAGCAGCGAGCTGACGGGCACGCGCGCGGGCCCCGCGGCGCGGTCCGACAGCACCAGCAGCTGGTAGCCGCCGCGCGCCGCAGCCAGCGCCTCGCCCGAGATGCGGTTCAGTACACAGTACACAGTACATACCCAGTGCCAGCAGCGAGCTGACGGGCACGCGCGCGGGCCCCGCGGCGCGGTCCGACAGCACCAGCAGCTGGTAGCCGCCGCGCGCCGCAGCCAGCGCCTCGCCCGAGATGCGGTTCAGTACACAGTACACAGTACATACCCAGTGCCAGCAGCGAGCTGACGGGCACGCGCGCGGGCCCCGCGGCGCGGTCCGACAGCACCAGCAGCTGGTAGCCGCCGCGCGCCGCAGCCAGCGCCTCGCCCGAGATGCGGTTCAGTACACAGTACACAGTACATACCCAGTGCCAGCAGCGAGCTGACGGGCACGCGCGCGAGCCCCGCGGCGCGGTCCGACAGCACCAGCAGCTGGTAGCCGCCGCGCGCCGCAGCCAGCGCCTCGCCCGAGATGCGGTTCAGTACACAGTACACAGTACATACCCAGTGCCAGCAGCGAGCTGACGGGCACGCGCGCGGGCCCCGCGGCGCGGTCCGACAGCACCAGCAGCTGGTAGCCGCCGCGCGCCGCAGCCAGCGCCTCGCCCGAGATGCGGTTCAGTACACAGTACACAGTACATACCCAGTGCCAGCAGCGAGCTGACGGGCACGCGCGCGGGCCCCGCGGCGCGGTCCGACAGCACCAGCAGCTGGTAGCCGCCGCGCGCCGCAGCCAGCGCCTCGCCCGAGATGCGGTTCAGTACACAGTACACAGTACATACCCAGTGCCAGCAGCGAGCTGACGGGCACGCGCGCGGGCCCCGCGGCGCGGTCCGACAGCACCAGCAGCTGGTAGCCGCCGCGCGCCGCAGCCAGCGCCTCGCCCGAGATGCGGTTCAGTACACAGTACACAGTACATACCCAGTGCCAGCAGCGAGCTGACGGGCACGCGCGCGGGCCCCGCGGCGCGGTCCGACAGCACCAGCAGCTGGTAGCCGCCGCGCGCCGCAGCCAGCGCCTCGCCCGAGATGCGGTTCAGTACACAGTACACAGTACATACCCAGTGCCAGCAGCGAGCTGACGGGCACGCGCGCGGGCCCCGCGGCGCGGTCCGACAGCACCAGCAGCTGGTAGCCGCCGCGCGCCGCAGCCAGCGCCTCGCCCGAGATGCGGTTCAGTACACAGTACACAGTACATACCCAGTGCCAGCAGCGAGCTGACGGGCACGCGCGCGGGCCCCGCGGCGCGGTCCGACAGCACCAGCAGCTGGTAGCCGCCGCGCGCCGCAGCCAGCGCCTCGCCCGAGATGCGGTTCAGTACACAGTACACAGTACATACCCAGTGCCAGCAGCGAGCTGACGGGCACGCGCGCGGGCCCCGCGGCGCGGTCCGACAGCACCAGCAGCTGGTAGCCGCCGCGCGCCGCAGCCAGCGCCTCGCCCGAGATGCGGTTCAGTACACAGTACACAGTACATACCCAGTGCCAGCAGCGAGCTGACGGGCACGCGCGCGGGCCCCGCGGCGCGGTCCGACAGCACCAGCAGCTGGTAGCCGCCGCGCGCCGCAGCCAGCGCCTCGCCCGAGATGCGGTTCAGTACACAGTACACAGTACATACCCAGTGCCAGCAGCGAGCTGACGGGCACGCGCGCGGGCCCCGCGGCGCGGTCCGACAGCACCAGCAGCTGGTAGCCGCCGCGCGCCGCAGCCAGCGCCTCGCCCGAGATGCGGTTCAGTACACAGTACACAGTACATACCCAGTGCCAGCAGCGAGCTGACGGGCACGCGCGCGGGCCCCGCGGCGCGGTCCGACAGCACCAGCAGCTGGTAGCCGCCGCGCGCCGCAGCCAGCGCCTCGCCCGAGATGCGGTTCAGTACACAGTACACAGTACATACCCAGTGCCAGCAGCGAGCTGACGGGCACGCGCGCGGGCCCCGCGGCGCGGTCCGACAGCACCAGCAGCTGGTAGCCGCCGCGCGCCGCAGCCAGCGCCTCGCCCGAGATGCGGTTCAGTACACAGTACACAGTACATACCCAGTGCCAGCAGCGAGCTGACGGGCACGCGCGCGGGCCCCGCGGCGCGGTCCGACAGCACCAGCAGCTGGTAGCCGCCGCGCGCCGCAGCCAGCGCCTCGCCCGAGATGCGGTTCAGCGCCGGCTCCAGCCCACACGGCCCGTCGTGCATGTCGTACGTGCAGTCTACCACTTTCGTCTACAAAGGGAATATAAACCTTAGTAGGAAAAGACAACACAGTAGGGCGTGCAGCGTCTACAAATTAAATATTAATAATACCGCGGACAGAAACATCCGCTTCAAAACGTTCGCCAGTCTAAACGAGGACCGCGCGTAAAGATTGTATGACTTTGAATGAAGCTTGAAATGTTGATACTTAAAACTTGAATCAAGGTTATCCTTAAAATTTCAGCACACTAAAGAGTTTCCTCTCATGGTATATTATAAAGGGTGCAACAATATTCACTGAAAAAAAAAAAAATTTTTTCTAAATTTAGGTTTCCTATTTTCGATACCTCATAGTTATAAGATACCCGACTTCGAGGTATATTTCTATCTTGATACTAAATTGTACCTTAAGGGCGCCGGTATTAGTGTGAAAGTGGCGTGGCTGACCTTCCAGCCGCGGTGCGTGGAGAGCTTGAGCGCGTGCAGGTCGGGCAGCGACAGCACGGGCTGCGGCAGGAACAGCCGGTGCACGAACTCGGCGCTCGGCTGCAGGATGTTCGGCGCCGGCCCGATCGGGCACAGCAGCGACATCACTATCTTCTCCCTGCACCGACACCAGACATGTACCAACCATTTCCATTACATTTACACCTAGTCTCAATAGAACGTGATAGCGCAAGTCGACAATTCGCGCGGTTTGTTCCCGGGTTTTTCCCAATTGTGTTTCCTATGAGACGGCTCTGTAAGTTAGGACGGCGCCTGATGGTGTTAACTACTTGCAAATATCATACATTAACGAGGCCCAAATCCAGGAGATAACGCATATCAACGCCGCATGCGCAGTTTTACTAAATTATTTCAATAATATTCTACATACCAACCGGGCATTATGTAAGCGATGTAGCAATAAATGTAGTATGTGTGTAATTTATTTCAAAGTAGTAATCACTTTATTGACACCAGCCTAAGAGCGAGTTTGAGATTTCATATCGTACTATAATGGTATTCAATTACACAGATCGATTTATTAATAACATAGTGTTAAGAGGACCTCCTTTCGGCACAGACTGCATGGTCGGAATTGAAGAGGGTTACCTGAACGGATCGATGGGCGGGTTGGTGACCTGCGCGAACAGCTGCTTGAAGTACTCGTAGGGCATCGGCTGGAACCGCGACAGACACGCCAGCGGCGCGTCGTTGCCCATGCTGCCGAGCGCTTCCTTACTGTCGAGTCACAACACGTTTAAGAATACTATGAATAAAACAACATTTACAGCGGAATACCAAACTCGTAGAAATTTTAATCTAATGCATTTGATTGGCGTTTCCTCAAAGTAATAGTTATTTTGAATTATAATGACTTTGCTTTGCTTGCCGTTTGACACTATTAATAATTAAATATTGATTGATTTTTTGTGGGTCGTTCTTGTGATTAAAGTCGGCTATAGAGCGTCGCCATTTATACTCCCACTATTTTTGCACAAAAAGTACTAACTTGTTCTGTATCATCGGCAACAGCAGCATGTGGATGGACTCGATGGTGTATCCGAAGAGCCCGAGCCGTTTGTCGGCGAGGACGGTGACCGCGCAGCCGTTGGCCGCGTACCCGTTACTGCCGTTCGCTACACCGGCGCCGTTCTCCGTTGCCACTGATTTGTGGATATCTTCCATTGTTATCTAGAATGAGAAGATGTGTTTAATTTATTTAGGCACTGTCAACATCGGGCTCTCGTAACCGCCACTAGGGGCTTGCAGCAGCCACATTTCAACACTACTCAAACAGTTTGTAGGGGCTTGCCACAAACGTGTAGCCGGTAGCGGCCATTCGCTGGCACGTTGCGTTGGGGTGACAGTTCTAACAGTTTCTTTCCGACCTCGGAATAATATAGTATATATAATATAGTATAGTATGTAGTGACAAAAGTAAAGTGACAGATGACGTCACCCCAGTCTAATCAAGCAACATCAGGTGAGCTGAAATTTATTTGCCCTGATTACGGAACGTCTCAAAAAAACAAACACTCAACATTGTGATAAATATGCCAGTGGAATTGGCAAAGTAAAAGCAGTAGCGCTAGCCCTCAAAGGTAAGGAGACTTAAAGTCTTGAAGCTGAAAAGACCTGTAATCGGCTTTGATTTATACGCAACACATCTAAAAAACAGATCATACTATCTATCTTCGGTGTTCTCAGTACGCGTTTTGTCAGCTTATAAAAACCGTTAACAATTTCGATGTTATGCATTTCCTGACTCGTAAACGGCCCAAGCCGGACATAAAAACTCTTATGTCAATGAGATAAGAGCTTAAATGACGTGGCGACGTCGTGTGGGCCGGGCGACAGACGATGTATTAGTCCATATCCCTTTGACATACGGGCTGTTCCACCACACCAGCACGGTTCTTGCTCCGTTTTTTAAACCCTGTAACGTCACAGATTTCCGCCAGTGGCTCTACCAATGAATATAATTATGGTACGATTCTTTATTGAATATAGTTTTTGTAAGCTGTCAAAACTTTTAGAACACCCTCTGAATTAAAAATCTCCAAATCTATTGCAGTTTGTTAGAGTAAGCTGTATATAAACTCGATCATGCAGAGCGGGTTTATGTGGTTTTATGTGGTATGTTGCCAGCAACTTGGTAACTCCTCACGCCCCATGCCTCTCCTCTGAACTCACCATCTGATTATATGTAATGACATCCCAGCATTTATGGTATGCATAGAAAAAAGAAATACAATGTTTATTATGTGTTCAGTACTTGATGTTTGTGTTAATTTGTGTGTTTTACATTAATGTTCTGTTATGATAATGAAAATGTGTTCATCTTGTTTAAAAAAAAGGACTATTTATGTATAACATAAGATATTGCTTTCGTGGCATAACTGCGAAAAAACTGTCAGCAGTCTAAATCAAATATAAATTATCTTTTAGCGATCTGTCAATTCATTGCAGAGGACGATATGAGCGATTATAAGTTTAATTTCAAGAAATTAAAAAAAATTGTCACAATTTTGCAGAAAACAGTATACAACGTTCACAATAAGGTCTAGACATTAGTTCAGAAACTGTATATTTTAAATCCAGAAATCAAATTTTAAATTAAACTGTTATACTTACATATCATCAAATAATTATAACATTATTGGTAGTACTCTTAACGTACCAATTTAAAAGTTCGAAAAGTGAAATGTAAATAGTTCTAAAAAATAATGATGAGATCACCTTGTCCTGTAGCCACTGGGAGTGAGGGCGGCTTCTTGCGATAGTCATCTTCAATTCCACGTCTTGTATCATCTTCTTCTCTTCGGTGTCCACCAACAACATGCGGCCGGGTTTCAGACGACTCTATGCAGGAACAAATTAATATGAAATTCTTCACCATAACATTGCTTTTTGCAATATTTTATATTCTCACATACGACATAAAATACGTAAATAAACATAAAAATATAGACAGATACGGACGTTCATCAAACTATTACACGCGAGATAGCTTAGAAATGCGCTACAATGTTTTTTTTGCATACTGTACTTCCCACTGGTGGGTATAGACCTCCTTTATACGTCCCCACTGGGCTAGTGGTGTCTAATATTGCATACCGGAAATATAAATAAATCTATCTCTAGTTTGAGAGCAAATGTCATTCTAATTTAGTTCCATTACAATAATGAATCCCACGTACGCCTACTAAATTCCGTCTGGCTTCATACAAATTCTCACCTTTAGTATAACTTTATCGGGATCGACGTCGTAGACGCCTACTTCGGACGCCATCACTAGTATGTTCTCACTGGTCACATAGAAGCGGGACGGACGCAGGCCGTTCCTGTCTAGAATCGCACCTGCAAACACACATATCGTATTTTGTAATAATAGTTCCAGTTCTAATGGAATGGGGGCATCGAGGTTATAGCGCCTTAAAACATGTTCCTTTTGAAAATCATGAAAAAATATTACTAATGCCAGGTTATTTAATAACTGGTAGTCCCGTTAGTCCTGTGCTAAGATCACTCCTAGCATGTGAATCTACGCTCCCATAATTATTTTAATAGCCAGTTTGGGGACCGAACACGTAACCTCACTTTTAAAAATAAAGTGTAATTTAATACCAGTGTGACCTTAAAGGTAGTATAAGTACTTTCTATATCTACAGTTATCATATAAGACTGGTATTTTACAAGATCGCACTCAAACTCATGCTTCGTTTCGTACGAAAAGTGAGAGAGCCGTAAGCCCAACCCCTCCGTCAGCCACCTGCGACCAATGCCTTTGGTTTCGCAAGCATCTATAGGCTACTTTAACTGCTTAACATCAGGCAGGTCGTACGCTTGTTGGCCTACTTTGTTCTATAAAAAAAAACTCGAAAGCTATTATACTATATATATATACTAACCAATAGCTGCCTAGGCTCCTGTCATTAGTAATAATCAATAAATAAATATCGCCGGACTCACACACCAACTGCATGGTCCCAAACTAAGCAAAGCTTGTACTATGGGTACCGTACAAGCCGTGGGAATTTAGTGAACCTTGAAACTGTTGTAATGGGCACTCACCGATGTACCGTCCGTCGGTGAAGGAGATGAGCGCGGGCCCGTCCCAGGGCTCCATGGCGGAGGACGCCCACTGGTAGTAGTCGCGCTTCTCGCGCGGCATGGTGGCGTCGTGCTGCCACGCCTCGGGCACCATCGTCATCACGGCCTCGGGCAGCGAGCGCCGCCCGCAGTGCAGCAGGAACTCCAGCACGCAGTCCGCGGACCCCGAGTCCGACAGGTTCGGCTCCACCACCGGGTACAGCTTCTTCAGGTCTGTGCACCAATATAATAATAATAAATATCGCTGTCTAACACACATATTATATGGTCTCAAACTAAGCAAAGCTTGCACTGTGGGTACCGTACAATAAACTGGGGGCGATCTCAATGACAACCAGGGCAAATTACGAAAAGGCCATTTCCGAAATATGTAAAGAAGCCACAACACTGAGAGAGACGAGCTGATTACGTCATCAGATCAACAGTGATTGCCAATAAATTAGGCGCACGAGGTGTGTGTGAGACGTCACCTGTATTCCTGCCCAGTGATATGTGAACGCGCACTCACCATCTCCAAACAGCTCGCTCTTCATGACACCCTCGCGAGCCTTCATCAGGTTGACGTTACCTCGTAACGTATTTATTTCGCCATTGTGGGCAAGCACTCTGCGAACAAACGTTATTCAATCAAGGATGCTGCACTAGTAATCCAACCTTTACAAAAAAGGCCACAGTAAGAGGTGATCAAATTCCGGCTAAATACCCTAAGTTACACATAGCTTCAGAAATAAAAACTTGAATGTAGACAGTTGAGAATACAAATTGAACACGGGCATTGCCAAGCGAAGGAAGAAGGGGAAAAGGAAGAAGGGGGTAAAATGGGAGGGGTAGGGTTGGTTGATTTCCAGCTCTATAGTCTAAGTACTCTTAAGGATTATTCAGCAATACTATTGGCCCAACATACCTCAAAGGATGTGCTCTTTCCCAGCTGGGGAAAGTGTTGGTGGAGAACCTGGTGTGCACCAGCGCCAAATACGTCGTGAACGCGGGGTTGTTTAGGTCCTTGAAGTACTCCTGCGCACAAAGCACAGCATCTTGTAGTAAAGGCTTAAAGGTCAGCTTGCAAAGGTATTATATAGTCTTGCTCGTCGAGGGTCGAACCTCGGCGGCATTATTGGTCACCATTGTCGACCCTGGCTTAGTCCCTATAAGTTACGATAACTGACAAAATCAGAAATGAGGAAAATGTAGACATGGGTCTACCGAATGGAGGGCAGGGGAGGACAGACCCCCCTAAAGCTAAGTATTTCAAAATGTTCATTGAAAACACATATTTCTGTCTCCTACTACCTTGTAAGGAAATTCATAATCAACAAGACGTGGTTTGAGATCAAAACCACCGTCTTAATTTCCCTTACCCATAGCTGATTGGAAGTCAGCAGTCCCTTGTACACGACAGTCTTCAGCGAGAGACTGCAGATGTAGAACCTCGCGCCAGGCACCACCAGCTCGTGGGAGGCGCGCTTGCGTAGCACGAATATCTGAAAACATCCACAACACTCCAGGGCCTGCGAAGACAGTGCGACGTGGATGTCTGTGCCAGAAGATCGGTCCTCCTCACAAAAAAAGAAACCATGTACGTATTGTTTTAAGCGTCAAATTCACATAGAACACAAGCGGGGAACAATTCGATTCTTTGGAGAACAGATTTCCTTGGCAAGCCAACCTTTCAAGGGTATATTATTAGGGTGTATAACATTTACGTTCAGCACGAAGAAGGCGTCCGTTCCCGCCGGCCAGTGCTCGGGCAACGATCTGAAAAAACACCTATAACAGTTCCTTACGTCCTCCATCCGCACTCTTCACTCACACATTTAGAGTTTGAAATCGCAACACGAAATTTCCATTGCAAGTTCATACTCTGTCACAGACTGTCGTACCGTCCTCCCAGTGGCGCCCTCTTGGTCTCACCTGTGTCGCTAGCGTTTCGTCGTCGCAATCTCCGGTAACGAACACCTGACGCATATATGGCTCCGAATTACGGGCCACCTGACCTGAAAGCGAGCCAAAACAGCCCATTACTAACTTCACCGAGAACACTCTTAAATAAGACTTTATGCACTTAAATTACGACCTAATTTGCTATTACTCAGATGTTAGATGGTAAACGGTAACTGGGAATGTCATAAATGGATGAAATTGTGTTCTATTACGGTGTGTCTAACAAACAAGCCATTCATGACAATCGACTTTGAGCTGACATTGCATTACCATCTAAGCTGCATGGTCATGATTGCAGTTATTCAGACATAATGACACATTTAACTCAAGATTCAACAAAAAATGGATGATTCCAAATGATTGCTAACAAATTATTTACGGTCCTGATGCTTGTCTAATGAATCTCAAGTTAAATCACAATTTTAAAATAAATTTAACTTTGTTTTTCTCATTTCTTGGTATGTTCTAACTCAAAGGACATGTTTCATGTTTTTATAGATTAATTAACTTTTTAATTTAAAAATCCTTTGAGCTCAGTACATTTTTGAAAACATTTTACTCGCATATCCACATGAGCAATGCCACTGAAAACACAAAATGTTGAATTACTTATACTAAATAAACTGATTATTAAAATTATAAAATTATGCCAATGTGGATAGCCTACAATATAAATTTAAATAATGTACTATGTGTGACGAAATCATTTTGTTGTTCACTGGTAATCTGCCTTATTTCTCACACAAATTGTCTTTTGTCTCTTTTTTATAGTCGAACACCAGCAAATTATCTTTTATCTCTACAGTTGATGAAGTCATTAATAACTATAGATTTCGTTACACAAAGCATCTTAATCTAATTTCAAATAGAACAAACCAGTTGGTCAAGCATCACATGACCGCGTTCAGCCGCGTATATACGACCCGACAATACTACGTGTACGACCTGCAATAAGTCGCAAACAAAAATCGCAACGCCGCAATTGGCCTTACATCGAACGAAGACTAAATATGGCCGATGATTGACGGCGCAATAAAGATGATAAATGAGTGATACAGATGCCACTGAGAGACTTTCACCGTTTTCCAATAACTCGATAAAATTCTTGTAGGACGCCCAATATGGCATCGTAGCGCGTTGGCTAATTATTTATCTATTTTTTCATTGGTCGCAGTAATTTGACAGCGCGTTTACCCGGGCTGCGTTCGACCAATCGTGAAAATCGCGGTAAAGGCGGGAGATTCAAAGGTTCGCCCGCCTTTGGCTCAATACTAGGTGTTATAATTGTTTTGTATTATAAAAATATTCAATGAAAAGGGAAATGAAAGTTCCTCAGTGTTAGTAAGAATGTGCTTGTTTTATCACTGGTATGGTATCAATTTAACCCAAATGCAACATTTAATGGAGCGATTTCTTCTTTCTTTATCAATGTTTGAAAATGGTTAAGTACGAATACTTATTCAAAAAATACTAACAAAAGTATACACTATTGCTAAACGTATATACTAGTTCCTTAATGAATATTGAGCGCCTATTACCTACTTTAATAGTCAAATGGTCATGAGACCTTTCACTATAACAAAAAAGGAAGGAAAATGAGTTCAGTTTCTTCTTCAAACAGAAACACAAGCTTCCTCGCCAAGTTTAGCATACATAGAGTTTTTGAAAAGATTTAAATAATGCAACTTCAATGCCAAATGACACAACATTTTTAGAGTTTTCAAACATTGATTGAAACAACCCGCACATTCAATAAACTAATCCAAATTTATTTTAATGACCAACAATATCTTCACTCAATATCAAAACTTGGTAGCACTCGAGGCGATAAATACAATAAAACAAGGCTAAAATATTTTTTCTCGGATATATATTAATATTATTCTGATGACATAAACATAGATCAACTAGATTAGGGGTTCCCAAACTTTTCTGGACTGTTTGCAAGAAAAAATAATACCCACACTCCCTCACACATCAAGTTACACCTTAAGAACAATAAGCCATAGACGCCGCATAGCCGAGCACCTCCGCTCGCTTAACTGAGCCTGACTCCCGCAACTGAGACTTTGATTAGTCCATTCAGGGCCGATCGAAATTCGTCGTCTTCTACGACGTTTGACGTAGATATAAGCGTTGTCTTGTCTTATTGGTCTTTGGTTACACCAAATAGTAAAATATAGTTAAATCTTAACTATACATGGGCCGCGCTTCTGCGCCCACTAGAAGCGGTGCAGTCCCGTTGGGAACCACTGAACTAGATACTCATAACAAATAAAGTAAGTAACATCATAAGCAACTAAATGGAACGTAAACTTACCTATGCTCGCATTATTGGTGGGCACGGTACGCCAGCAAAGGACCCGAAGTCCGATGCTCTCCGCGAGCTCCTTGAACTTGCCCTCGATGTCCTGATGGTGCAGCTTGTCCAGGAAGAAGATGCCGGTGGCGTAGCGCCCAAACTCCGGCAGGTCGATCTGATGGGTGTCTCTGTGGAAATGAATTTGAATCTTATTATTTACTAGTTGCTGCCCGCGACTTCGTCCGCATAGACTTAAGGAAAGTATTCTATGTGTCAATCCAGGTTATAAACTATCTGTGTTCCAAATTTCATCCAAATCCGTTCAGTAGTTTTTGCGTGAAAAAGTAACAAACATACATCCACACTTACAAACTTTCGCATTTATAATATTAGTAGGATGTGGTAGATGCTGTAGTTGAACTGTGTCGTTGGTCGTGGCCGCAGGATTATTTGGATTATCTGTTTAATTCTGCAGCTATTTATAAATACCAGGTGGGTACTTACAGTCGACGGGAAGTTTCCGTTTCGGAAACGAAAGCTTTCATCCTTCTTCTTATTAATTTGTAAAATAAGGATGGAAGCTATCGTTTCTGACATCGGAAACATTCCGGCAACTGTGAATACAACCCTAGGACGATCCACCGCTATTAACATACAGAGTACTGACGTAATGGTGATGGATGGCAAATCTTTTTACAGCATATCAATAAAATATAACCTTCAAGGTTGTTTTAGTAATTGGTCTAACTATTCTTATCAAGAGCATTGACCTTAATTCCAGACGTGTTATGCGGGCAATGTAATATGTAAATAATACTTATATTATGACCATCATGGCTAGCAATTTAAATCAAACCCGACATGTGGGAGAATCCTACGAAATAATAAAGATTTAAATGTCTGTCTCTCGCCACATAAATCTGAATCGTATGTAGTAGTACACTTAAAGGCTGATACCCATAAAGTATGTCATAGTGGAAATCTGTTCCGGCCGCTATCTACGTAACCTCGAAAAGGTCATAGGGACGATGCGCGCGCACCCGTGACGTCGCCACCGCGCCGATAACCACGATATTGACCAACACGAGGTAGGGTTTGTATCGGAACTATAACATTTATGGATATTATAGAATATATTAAACATAAGCAAGAAATGGGAAGCTTGGCTTGTACCCAATATTGAGGAACAGTTTGGAATTATGAAAGTAATTGAGTTACTACAATATACCTGTCTATCTATACCATGAGTAGTGACGTCATCTGTAGCCGCCAGATAGTCAAATCAGACACGCCATTAGCTAGCTAGGCTGATCATTCATGCGGCTAGACGCCTAGGTCGTTCGTTGAACGTTTAACAAGTTGGCTGGTTGAAGCTAACAATCTTCAATGAATAGGTTGTAGTATGAAGCGCAAGATTTTTTGTGTACAATATTAATAACCAAGTTATAAAGAATATGAAAGTGCATCAATCAAGTAGATAGATCAAAGTCATCTTTAATGAAAACACATGAATCATGACCATTATTTAAATACTCAAAGTGTAAAATATTTGAAAGTATTTCAAACACACCGCTGTATATAGGAGGCGATGGTACAATAGAAGATGTCACAATGCATCATTAAATGTTATTAATAGCTTTTAAAATGGTCAATAATAGAAAGCATTTGATATTATTGACGGTTAATGGATAGATGAATGGTAAAATTGACTTTAGATACTTGTTGATTCAAAGTAGAAAACGTAATACGTAGACGTACCCATTATGGGTACACATGGACACATGACTGTTAAAATATTGCAGTCTTGCTCATATACGAAGATTAGAAAAAAGACAGCAATATGTTTCATACCAAAATAATTAGCACCATTGTTTTGTAAGCAGCACTAAACAATTCAAAGATAACACACACGTTTTAAAACTTTTTAAAACACGTTTTAAAACTTATTTCGAATCCTTTTAAAGTATCGATGTGAGTATGTAGTATAAAAATACACATAACGAATAATTAAAATACCATAATTTACACCGCATCATCACTGGCCTGTATACCACAGTTTGCATACAGGTCTGTGCGGTACTTTTCCAAGCACACTTCTGGAAGGTTCGTGAGTCCTGTCGGAATACTTATTTCCCAAAGCAAACCTGTTCATTATTCATGTATGTATACAAGGAGTTTTATTTATAAGCATCGGCAATATTCTTCGAAACATGCAAGGGAATGCTGCGGCAGACTTAAATTGAGATTAAAGATCAGTATTATTCTGTGGTATTATTATTATTATTTAATATAAAGATTTTGAAGTCTCCTTGAAGTGCAACGCAGTTCCAACAATTTTAAATACTGCGGTTTTCCTCAAGCAATGTTTTCTTAGATGGATTACTGAATTGTGACGTCAAATGTCCAATCTTTGAAGTTTCAGAATGTTACGCTAGAATTTATTGCTGACATCAGCAATTTTAGTGTTAAAAGTAAAGTTAAGGATAACTTAAAACATTCCATTCATGACATAATACGTACTAGATATAATGCCGAGCTGAAAATGCCATTATCATTTGTGAAATATTCAAAATCCAAGTAGAGCCCCCCAAACAAAGCTAGCGTCTGAAATTTATTCCGCGTCAGTAATGCTGCGAAGCCCACCATCCAAATGATTTTTTATGTGAACGCGGTGAAGCAAACAACTTCAAAGGCCATTTATTTAGAAATTGGTGCGATTCATCTCCACACCGATTTTCAGTAAATTTACTGAATGAAGACAAAGTTTCAAATATTTCGCCCAGATATTTCAAGATTATCAATTAAGCAACGGAAGAAAACGTTGCCACGCAATTCGTGACGTCAATTGATAGCGCAACACTAACAACAGATTTAGGATGAATAGAAGAAGTTAAACTGAAACATGTTATACAAATATTTGAAGAATGAATATACATACTGACAAATTCAATTGAAGTAACCGCAACAGTATTTACTATAGCTTTCGATGATTCAATATTTACGTAATGCACTCATTTTATTTCTTCAATAAACCACATGGAAGATTCTCGAAATTCTGGTACTTGAGTTGTTAAAACATCAAAAGGTGCATTGTTTACCAAAAGTTTTAATTCATCTTGCACAAAAATGCACCTAGATCAATTGCAATCGTACCAAATAAGTAGTGATAAGACGACTTTGTCCCACAAAGCAAATGTCACGACGATAGAACTATTGTCTGGGACTAGATAACCAAGGTAACGTGTTATCATGCTCGCACACAGTTCGTTCATCGGGCGAAGCTAGCCAACATCCGTTGATAAATTCCGAGTCAATGAGAGTTGATGATACGCGTAGATAATAGCGGAACATTGCGTCTACGGTTCCGTTGTGCAATGTAGACATAGGAGACGTAGTGATGATGTTGTATTTTATTTTTATGAAGGTTTCAATGGTACAAAAACTTTACGCTGGATGCCAGAAATAAAATGGCTCGATAAATCAATAAGTCCAAACAAGTTATTATTTCAAACAATAAATCCATGGGTTTCTTTAATGTATCAACTAAGTAATATGGGAAGTATAGCAGTTCAGTTCTATGATGGTTGAGACATAGGGTGAACAGATCACAAATACAGCATACCACCATGTGACAACGCACATGGCGTGATCTATGTTTACCATGAAGCAGACGACACCGGATGGAATGCAGCTTGGCCTTCTGCCAGCATGGCGGCCAAATCGGGATATTTACAATAGTACTTAATGTCGTCTCGAACTTAGTCTGGATGTTGCTATTTGATCAACGAGATTCCTTGGCGAATTCTGCCAAAAAATTGCATCATCATGGCACGTAATGTTGTAAGTCCAGTAACTAAGGCCCGTATTAATAAATCATTCTCAAGTCTGAAAGCGATCATGAGTACGCGTTTGACACGTCATTTTGTACTGGGATGACATAAGAATGACATTTCCAAAACCGCTCTCAGAATTGAGATCGATTCATTAATACGGGCCTAATTCTCAGTCTAACTAAACATAAGTAAAGGAAAACATAATCCAAATTTATTTGAGCAAGTGTGCGATGTGTATCGTCACATAGTTCATACTTTACTGTTCTAATAAACATAAATACCAAGAACCAAGAAATAATAGCTGCACTAAAGTGAATATTAAAGCTCACGGCAGCAAAATAATTTAGCTGTAAGTCGGCTAGAATCTAGAACAAGTATGTAAAATGTATGACGAAATATTTTTAATAGAATAAAGACGATTCAGGGCAATGAACATCTAAAATGTAAGTAGGCTACACTGCATCGGCATTTAACGGTAGCGGGCTTGCAACCAACTCTACATGAGAAGGTTGCAGAGCTTTAATGATAACACGAACAAGAGCACTTTCAGTGACGTAACTGAAGTTCATGCGAGTCAATGAAATCAATACATCGGCGTATTACAGGTTATCTGGGCGGCGAGCGGTGAACGACCGACAGGCGACCCAGACTGGACCTGTTTCATAACAAATTACCGAGAAAATATTGTTTCATAACTGTGCGAAAGGAAAAGTAAACGTTCAAAAAAATCCAATATCGAAGGTTAGCAAAAAAGAAAGGGCAAACGGAAAATCACACACACTCTGTACGATACAAAGATGAGGAATTAAGGCTAATTCTAAACTAAGTTATGTCACAAACAAATTAGTTCTCACTATTTACTGAAAAAAATGGACTAGATTTTCTTTGTATGTAAACATAAATGAACAATAAATGGTAATTTTATTGAAACTTTGCACTAGGTACAATATCTATGGAAGCATATTATCGCCTGGACGAATGACTTCATACCGAAAATAATGTTTTTATGACATATAAATTAGTCCCGCTATCTCTTGCGACGCCAAATTTACATAATGGAGACAAAATGTGATTATTTTTGTTTTCAGAAATAGCCATTTCAATTACAAGGTTGGCATTCAGTTAAATGTCAAGAGGGATAAAATTGGACTCTGTGATCCCGAGAAAGGTGAAAGTTCAGATGAAATCAACAAACGTGCCAAATTTAGTAGAGGGTGGAACAGAAATGATAATACTAGACTGGTATAAAAATATTAACAATTTCGCCAAATCTTAAGTAATCTTGGATCTATAATACAGCTTATTCTACTGAGGACACAATAATTAAGTGTAGATGTGTTTGCATTGGCATCGTGAGCGAGACTCATGTATATTGTGTCTAGTGTCTAGTCTCATGTATACTGTATTTACGACTAGCGGCCCGCCCCGGCTTCACACGGGTACATTGCGGTTACATTATTCGAGTTTTAGTAAGGATCCCTAATTTTTTTGAAAATATATTATAGCCTATGTCACCCGGGGATAGTGTAGCTTCCCAACAGTGAAAGAATTTTTCAAATCGGTTCAGTAGTTTCGGAGCCAATTCATTACAATCAAACAAAAAAAGTTTTCCTCTTTATAATATTAGTATGAAAACAAATCTGTACAAAAAAATTGCAACCCTCGTGGAAATATATGAATCGGTCTAAACAAGACGTAGAAAATAAAAACTAAGATATAAGAACGAAATTTGTCAAAAGAAATGAGATGAAATTATAAGAATATTTTGGTCAATACATCATCATAAATTATCGTTTCTGATCACGTTACTACTGATTGTTCCATAAATAGACGACTCGACGAATATGAGAATAAACTAAACGAAATGTGGGCGGGAATATTTTCAGCGGGTCAAGGAAGATGTGAATACTGATCAACAAAGTAGAAAATACAAATGCTTAAATAATTCTTGCTACTGGCCGCCATTTGCACAGAACTCAAGGTAATGTAAATTTGGGCAGCATATAAATAAGAGTAATTATTAATTACATAACATTGACGAAGTGTTTACAGAGTTGTGATTGAAATCGAAACTAATAATAACTCGTAAGAAACTGCGCAAATAACTGAAGAACCACTCAAGCAGTACAACATAACGCAAACTTAACATTTTTTGAGGAATACTCTGCTCACGCATAAACAAACAATACTAACATCTGCCAGCAAAATCTGACGAATCGAATTGTTTGCTGTAGCGTTCGTTCATTGCACCTGTCTATATCTTTGCAATCAATCATGAATAAATCATTTGTTTGGATTAATTAATTTTAGTATCTGATAACGACGTCGCGACACTCGTCTGGTGTTATTGACGTATTATCAGCTGCTGTTGTTTTTCCTTTAACCCCCACCGAAAAAAGAGGGGTGTTATAAGTTTAACATATTGTGTATCTGTGTCTGTCTGTGGCATCTTAGCGCACAAGCGGATGAACTGATTTTAATTTTGTTTGTTTTGGTTAGAAAGGTATTCTTGATCAAGAGTGTTCTGACTATGTTTCATGAAACCGGTTCAGCCGTTTGAAAATTATCATCTCCTTTGGGGTTTTTTTAATTTTCAATTTAGAGTTATTATTTGGACAAGTGTAGCGAAATAAATATTTAGTTTTATAAATAGCTTTAAATTTGTGCTTTCTCTTTCAAAAATAGAGTCCATAATCTTTTGCTAGACTTGCTACCTATTCTGTTATTATTACTGCTAATCTTTTCGATAAGTACTATCTGCTTTTATTTACAACATATTGATTTGTATTACAATTGATTGTAATACTCTTGGATCAAGTGATAATTAAGTAGATACCGTTATCTTATCGATACAAGAGTTACATCAGTTTCTTGTCCTATATGACACTTATATTGAATTCGTAGCATAATAATCTCGTATTATCTAGTCATCTGACGGTTAAGAAGTTGATGATTACAGCAACCTGCACCTCGTCACTAAGCAGTTTTTTGGTTGTTTTTTGGTTGTTTGGTTGAATCCTATTGGATTTCCCCAAAAAACCGATCACTGTACGCCCAGCTCTTCGACGCGACAGGACTTGCACAGACTTACTCACACTGTCTTTCTTATTTCATACTAGCTGAGCCCGCGACTTCGTCCGCGTGGAATTTAACTTAATAAAAAAGCCCGCTCCCGCTTTCTGAGCTCGCACGACAGAAACCATTTTTTCATTTTTTTAAATTTTGTTTTTCTAAAATAAAAGTAGCCTAAGTTACTGCTTATAACATCAGCTATCTACCAGTGAAAGTCCCGTCAAAATCGATCCACCCGTTTCGGAGATACTCTTTGATTTCATGTGTTTTTATTTTTTTACGCGGAACCCTAATTGTTTTTCAAAAATTAAAGTAGCCTAAGTTACTCCCTATTACATCAGCTATCTGCCAGTGAAAGTCCCGTCAAAATCGGTCCAGCCGTTTCGGAGATTACCCGGAACAAACACACGGACAGACAGACAGACAGACAGACAGACAAAAAAAAATTAAATCGCGTTTTTGCTATAGTTGTCGTATGTACTTTCATATGCATTTAGTGAAAAGGTGTTATTTTGATATTACAAACAGACTCTCCAATTTTATTTATTTTTATAGAAAATAAAATGAGACACATTTTCTGGTCGGATGTAGATATGTAGATTTTGAAATATCTATGGTAATTAAATCACGATTCTATACATACAACGGTAATGAAAGTATTAATATTTATAATTTATGGTAAACATAATGAATACAAAAGGAACACTAAAACCTAAAAGCTCGTTAAAATTATTTAAGCGAATAGAACAGAAGATACGACTGCATCATCGGTCAATATCACGCGTCGCCCTCATGCTGCAATATAAATAAAAAGTAAATAAATGATAGTGGAATCCCCCACGCGGCCGCTACATGGAGAACTGGTGGCATTTATCGTAACAATGAATATAATCTTATCGCGAAAGGGATCGAGCATTGACGTGGGAAAATATTTCACTTCAAAACAGACATTGATTAGAAGAATAAATGAGGCGCCGCGTAGATAAAGGATACATCTAATAAAAATTACCGCACCTTGCAGAATATATAAAAACAACGTTAAAGTTGAAGGTGGTACGAAGGACTCTTGTTCAATAATCTATATATTATATATAACTCAAAGGTGACTGACTGACTGATCTATCAACGCACAGCCCAAACCACAGGACGGATCGGTCTGAAATTTGGCATGCAGGTAGATGTTATGACGTAGGCATCCGCTAAGAAAGGATTTTGATTAATTCTACCCCCGAGGGGATAAAATAGGGGATGAAAGTTTGTATGAAACTTTGTCAATTTTAAACCGAGCGGGCTGAAACTTTGCATGCATAAAGCTACTATGACGTAGACATCCCCTAAGAAAGGATCAAAATTCCACGCGGCCGAAGTCGCGGGCTCAGCTAGTGTACTTATAATAGGAATGGATCAGCTCAAATCAATTTTTGAGCAGAAAACGAAGAAACCAGTCGTCAAGAGGAATATGGCGGCGCAGTCCAAGTAACGTCCATACATGAAAATGATATAGGAGAAATTACGGCTCTTGTCAACCATATTTCGATATATTGGAAGAAAGAGTGACCCGCCCCGAAGAGACATTACAAGCGACGTAAATGTCGTCGCTATATATATTTAGTGTGAGCATGACGAATAGAAGAAACCCTAAATTCTTTCCCCCTTATTATTAAACGCGGTATAGTGGGTGAATAGTATACTTATACACCGAATCATCTCTTTTGGTCATCAGTAATTTGACTATTGAAAGAACAAAGCATGGTGTAAATATACAAGCGCTAAACCGGGTTTATTAATAAGGGGGTTGATGGACACTTTACGTTCGCCATTCAATCAGTTCCTGCTAGATTGGATTACTGAAGTATTTCTCAGAAAGGACGAGCCACGAGTACATAGCGTGACCAATCGCGATTGTAATCCGTTATCAAGGCTCGGTGAGTAATTTAATCTTTATACCTGTGTAACTACATCAAATGAGAGGCTGTAAATAAATAAAAATACTTTAAAACATAAATCTACTTGACACTGAAAGGATTACCAAAGAGAACAATACAGTAGACGTATTTTATGGGTACCTTCTGAACAAAATTAATGTTATAGAAATGTCATATTATTAGATGGATGATTATTATATAATGCAGAAAATCAAGGTGTTTAAAGAAAATACCAGTAATAAGCATTGTCGATACCCTCGTTTGCACTGACGAAACATTCTCTACGATTTATGTCGTCCTCTATACTATGTATTATTTGAAACGAGGGGTTACCCAAATGAAAAAATTACAACTAGAACTAAAAAAGCAGCTGTACATAAACACACAAATTGTTTTTAAGAACACAAACTGAACCGTCAAAGCGTAACTAATACAAATTTATAGGAGACCGATGAATTGTCAAGTAAGTCAAACTTTTGTCATAGACATCGTATCTTAACTATACAACGGGACTTGAACATTAGCATATCATAGGCCGTATTAATAAATCGAACTCAAGTCTGAGAGCGATCTTAAGTACACTATTGACATGTATTTTGTCCTGGTATGACATAAGAATTACATTTCCAAGAACACTCTTAGACTTGATATCGATTTATTAAAACGGGCCATAGGCCCTTGGAAATGTCATTCCAGCACAAAATGACATGTCAGAAGCATACTCAAGACCCCTCTCAGACTTGAGATCGATTTATTAATCCGGGCCATAGTTTTTAATCACCATGCAGGTCTAAATTTATTCGTGCTGTATCGTATTATTTAAAACTAAATACTAAAACATATTAGAAGTATCAAGTATCAATTGCAGATCAATAAGAAATTACGTTACAAACAGGCCGTCCTTGTCCACTGGTACTTGCTCGTAATTAATAAGTACTGTCTGTATAAATCGATGGGAAATATACATTAGACATGAGACATGAGATATGGCCATTAATGCCAACATTAATGCCAAGGCCATTAATGATAACAAATTAATAAATTATGTTCTAACCACTTGTCTATTTCAAAGAAAATTCTTACAAATAAGATATTCTGTGAGTGATTCAAATTGACTCGAAGTCCCTGTGTAACTAGCTCGGCATACCGCAAGGAACATTATGGGCCCCAAACTTCATAGCAATCATGTTCAGCCAGGTCTTTTGAAGGACAATTTTATCAACATTTAAGTAAAGTATCTATACAAATAAATAAAATTGGAGTGTCTGTTTGTAATATCAAAAGAACACCTTTTCACTAAATGCATATGAAAGTACATACGACACATATAGCAAAAACGCGATTTCAAATTTTTTTGTCTGTCTGTCTGTCTGTCTGTGTGTTTGTTCCGGGTAATCTCCGAAACGGCTGGACCGATTTTGACGGGACTTTCACTGGCAGATAGCTGATGTTATAGGAAGTAACTTAGGCTACTTTAATTTTAGAAAAACAATTAGGGTTCCGCGTTAAAAAATCAAAACACATGAAATCAAAGAGTATCTCCGAAACGGGTGGACCGATTTTGACGGGACTTTCACTGGTAGATAGCTGATGTTATAATCAGTACTTTAGGATACTTTTATTATAGAAAAAAAAAATAAAAAATGAAAAAAAGGGTCCTGTCGTGCGGGCTCAGAACGCGGGATCGGGCTTTTTTGTTAAGTTAAATTCCACGCGGACGAAGTCGCGGGCTCAGCTAGTAGGAAATAAACTACGCTATGAAGAATTAACAGCGTAGTAAAAATTACTCTGGTTTTAGGAGTAATAAAATAAATATTTACAACAAGGATTAGATTAAAAGTGCATAGTCTTTGCACTCACACCTAAGCTGTATAACCATAAAGATAAAGAGGGCAATTCTCACCTGCCACTGTTTGTTCACGTGTGGACGTCGCGTCTTGTACAGATGATTTTATGAGATACGTGAATCACCACTATGTGTATTACGAGTTTATGAGTTAAAACGTCTGGAGTATTATAAAATTATGTAACGTGCCGATTTATCGGTTTCTATTTGGGATCTTATTAACACTGTTTTGTACTTGCATCTTTAAATGCATTATGGAGGAATATTACAAACTAGATTTTTTGTTTATAACCCGCAAGCAACCTCAATAAATAAATGAGGAGGAAGTTTAATTACGTAAAGCTTATCAATTGTTACAGATTCCCCGCAATTGTGACGCTCCCACAGTACCTATACTTGTCCAGTAAATATTTTTACAGTGCGCTACGCAGTATTGTCGCAGTGTCAGTATTGTGACATCTGATCCCTTGCTGAACTCCAAAATATGCTTATTGAACAATGACCTATCAGGAAACCTTCTTGGCCACTGTGTAGAGAAAAATACCCGGTAATTAGGACATTCAGCAGTTAATTTATAGTACCATAATAGTTAATATGGATCTAAGTACAATTTTGCTGCGTCGCGTTTACGCGAGTATTGTGGACTCTGTTGTGATGTAAAGGTTATCAAATTGAGGTTTATTTATAAAGCAAATTGAGCATGATTATTGGTGTAATATAGTAAACAGATATAGAAACAGAGAACAGACAAAAACAGAGATTCATCGCTCTTCAGTTGAATATGTAGATTTTTGAAGAGTCTTCATTATTGATGTTAAAAAATTATACTTAGACGGCATTCAGGAGATTCCCATGTTACCTTTAACATGTGAAGTTTAAGTAAAACAAGGATCTGAGAAAAGTAGCAATTACTGATAAGACAATAGTCAGGATGACTATGAAATAAAACTAGATTTCTCCACTGCTATAATTCTTGATACAGACAGCTAATATCGGGCAGACGCTACATAGAACGCATGTATAACTGTTGTTGACGTACCGCGTCGTGTGGTGTGAAACATTACATTATTATATGTACCCACTACATACACCGTTGACCTTGTATACTACGCAGCGGCAAGTAATATGTATCCAATATAGCTCAGGCCTGGGCACTAATGGACACTAAATCCTTTAGCGCATTTTAACGTGTTACTCAGGTGGCACTTTTAAACGTAAATAAGATCACACATTGGAACTTATGAATTGTGAAGTGCAGGTATGTAGTGAGAAAACTGCAACATCAAGGATTTTATAGAAGCAGCCTTTAGCGATCATGCTGTCTTATTATCTATAGTGCTGAATCATAAAACGCAGCCAGTATTTTATTTTATTATTTTAGTCTTTGAAACGTCATCACCTGAAATAACTCTTCCCAGATTTTTTCCCCTTTTTGATTTTTTATAAGGAATTGTTTTAAATTTTCGTCATTTGAAGCAAGGTTATCTATTTCTAGCTGGTTTGGTTTCGGCAAATTGTTGGCATTATCAAAGACAACGACATTATAATTTGCTTCTTTTTTAAAAAATTAGCCCCTCTTTGCGTCATTTGCCGTCTACTGCTGATGACCGTTTTGATATTCAGGCAGGTATATTTGGTACCCAATCATCATGATTCAGATGTTTAAGAAATAAACAATTCATCCATTCGAAATGGCACAAAGCTTCCAGGTTTTGGATTTAACTTTATTCTATTCATTTTTAGTGTGAAGTGTCATATTAGTTTAATGAAATCGTATAAGTTTATCGTTACAGGCAAATCGCGTTCCTCCCTGTAATTAAATAAAACATCTATTTTCAGTCATGTGTCCACAAAACGCCTACAACACTCACGTCACAAAAATACGATCCTAAATTCCTAACCCAAACTCAAATATTGAATGTTCACAGTATGACAAAATCATCAAGCAATTTGCCAAAAAGTTGCAACCTTCGAAGGCGATAATATACGTTTAAACATAGATGAGCTGTGGGATGGTAAATTCAAATATTAATAAAACCATGCTCGCATGTAAGTAAACTAGATCCTATTAGATTTCGAAGGTGCTAATAAGAATTATATTGCGTAATTCCAATTTAGGTATGACGTAACGTGGCCTGGATGTGAAGTTTAAAGTTGAGATATTTTTTTCACTCACGCAAATGAATTGGAGAATAAAGGAATATAAGGTAGGAGGAAGTCTTAAGAAAAGACGATAGGACTGTGTCAGAGATGACTTATAAGAGTATGAGCGAAGTGGATGTGAAAGACAAGGTGTGTTGACCACAATCAATAAGAGATACGAACAAAGGACGACGATGACGCAAAGTGGTGTCTTTTAAGTAACTTGTAATTTTAGCAATTGTGAATGAAACGCTAAGAAGGCCCGAAGTCAGATAGATAAATTCGTAACTAAACAATAGTTTGTAGTTATCTTGTGCGTTGATCTAAGTATCCATCAACGAACACTCAAAAGATGAGATTATCATAATGTAAAAAACATTAATCTAGTTAGCAACAGACATATGTGATAGATCTGCTCGACCATTTTATTGTAAGGTGCCCCGTGAAGCACGAAGGTGTCAATTATCGCAGCTCTGCGCACGAGTTTTATTTACGAATTTCATGATAACATTCGGTCGTAACTGGATTTTATTTGAATAAAACCTCGTTGAAACTGACTTGAATTTTGCAATTTCGAATGCAGGAGGCGATTTTAATTTGAACTAGAATTTATTTGTAGAAATCCTGGATATTTTGTTTAATAAAATAAATGTATATTAAAGAAGATCCGCTCGTACTTTACAGATTTCATCCTTTCTCCCTTCGTTTATAAATACCAATGATGGAAGTGTAATCAAATAATCAGATTGAACATCAGGCGTCAGCACTAGATAGTCAAGCAATCTTGCGAACGGTTTGTCTTCACATAATCAGTGATGGTTTTATATTTCTGAAATAATTCCATCAACTGTATGTAAACGGAGTGAGTCATGCCAATTCGCAGACATTCCATTACCATCGTGGATACAGACAATGTCATTGCATTGAAATTCGATTTCTATACCGCGACTTGGGATGCATGAAGCTAGATAGACAAGTAATTATTATTATTGTAGGAGTATTTTCAGTCAGTCGACACAGTTAGTATAAACAAGACAGTCTCGACTGCATTCCGAAGCGAGAGATACATAATACTACATAATCAGTAATTTGAAAGTATCGTTAGATGTGCTCCCAGCTCAGTCCTTGAATTAGTTCCATTCAAGTGTAACAAGCGGGGTAGCTACGCCGCTACCGTTGCTGATTGGCCCTCCAGCAATTGTATGGCTTGTTTATCATTGCTGGTTTGTTTTTTCACAAAAAGGTAAGGCCGAGGTTATCCAGCAAGTAGCGCAATCATGGTTTACTTAATATATAGCACAACATGACATTTTCCATATGGTTTACTTATATTCACTTATCTATAATTACGGTGACTGACAGACAATCATGATTTTACAACTCGTGGGAATTCCAAAGTCACAATTGTTTGCAAATACCTACTTACTGCTCAAACTAGATAATTTGGAGCGATAGTTTCTTAAATGTTGTGGTGTCTCACGAATGAGTTGTACCAAGCAAATGAGGTACAAAGTCTATAACACGGCGTAGATAGAGCAATCCGGCCACTTGCGGAGTTAATAAATTATCGCCTAGTGAGGTGACGTTGTTTGTATAGAGGCGCTATCAATATTTTCCGCTCTATGGCCATTTCACAATAGCACGTGCATAGTGCATAAGATTCTGTTACTAAGGCATGATATTACGTCACGCTCTTTGCATGTTTGAAAGTCCGGATTCTTTCTATTTACATTACCTTTCATCCGGTTATGGAAATTTAAAATGTTAAGTACTAATAGTTCTCCCTTCTCTATCCCAATCCTCTATAATAAGGCGACGTGCGAGCAATGCCTTTGGTATTGCAAGCATCTATAGGTTACGGTAACTGCATAACACCAGGCGGGGCGTACGCTTGTTTGAAACTACAAAGTAAACTAATCTAGCTTGGTAAGTTCCCCAAGGATAATCATGTCCTTAATACTATCAGAAGGCAGAACAGATAAGAAATGTTGTCCATAACTAACATTTAAAATTAATACAATCATAATACAGCTGCGTTTGTCGTGTTAATGATGAATTGGGAATTAATTAATATTGATTTTATTTGATAACAATAACGTTTTTATTTAAAGAGTACAAAGAAAACCCAACCACAGATTATATCAAACAACTGCGTACCTACATTGTAGATGAAGGTAGCAGTAATTGTGGCTATTATCTATTTGCTCAATAAACGAATGGGTGGCTGGGTCTATTATTGAAGTATGTTTACATAGTGAGCCAGAGAAATCAGTTGCGTTCCTCGTTTCTACTACGAACTTAATCCGTAACATTTAACATTGTTGGTAGTGACAAAAATACCATAATTTGAATATATTTATAGCTTAACAATTACGTCCGCCACCGATAACTTTGATCAGTGAATCTATACAAATAAATAAAATTGGAGTGTCTGTTTGTAATATCAAAATAACACCTTTTCACTAAATGCATATGAAAGCAAATACGACACCTATAGCAAAAACGCGATTTAAAATTTTTTTGTCTGTCTGTCTATCTGTCTGTGTGTTTGTTCCGGGTAATCTCCGAAACAGCTGGACCGATTTTGACGGGACTTTCACTGGCAGATAGCTGATGTTATAGGGAGTAACTTAGGCTACTTTAATTTTAGAAAAACAATTAGGGTTCCGCGTAAAAACCCATGAAATCAAAGAGTATCTCCGAAACGGGTGGACCGATTTTGACGGGACTTTCACTGATAGATAGCTGATGTTATAAGCAGTACTTTAGGATACTTTTATTTTAGAAAAACAAAATTTAAAAAAAATGAAAAAATGGGTCCTGTCGTGCGGCCTCAGAACGCGGGATCGGGCTTTTTTGTTAAGTTAAATTCCACGCGGATGAAGTCGCGGGCTCAGCTAGTAGTTAAAATATATTTATAAACCTAGTTAGGTCATTTGAGTAGTTCCAATTTATACTATTGAAACAATTTTCAATTATTCAAGATGTTAAGTTAAGCAAACTATATTATTAAATCATTTTTTCCAAGGCAACCTTTTAAATGCCGTTATTTACTTTGCCCCGGTTTAAAAGCCTCTGCCAATGCATAAACGAAAAATCGGAACCATCTAAAACAGCCACTAATTCTAATGAACTTTATAGCGTAGTAAAATAAACTGTTTTCCAACTACATACAAGTCACTGGTGCGATTCTCTGCTCCAGTTCGTCATGCGTATCGATTCTCAGCAAGTTTAGACCACCTGGCGGAATGCCAAGTGTAAGGTTGTGGGCACGATTGTTTCCTAGAGTTGGCAGCGGGCCAATTAACACGCTAACCGTTTTCTTTGAAAACGGTTATTTATTATTAATAATTTATATTATCTTTCGAATTCCGTTGATATTGTCTGTATTGTTTAAGTTCTTGTGACAGGTTACATGGTGGTATTTCCGAAAAGTCAACACTTTTCGGAACTCGCACACAGCAAACTAGGTGCATTGCTGCGAGTCCGGCGTCCTTAACAATGACTGCCCTTTTAATCATCTGATAAGACATATTAGCACCCTATCACATTGTAAGGTCCGTATAATTACTATACCATATAGCATAATTATGCTTGATATAGCTTACATTTTATCTAGATGATGTGGTTAGAGGTATGTCGGTCACCATGGTGGGATTTATAGAAAAATATCGCGAAATCAGCGTTCTATAAACTTGCTGCGTCGCCCAAAATTTTTCACATATTCGAGATACAACATCAAATAGAAGAATAGTTTTACCAAATATGCAACATTCAACATACCTGAGTTGAGCTGCGTAGAACTGGTGCGGTATGGCAGTCAGCACGCCGGCGCCGTCGCCGGTGTCGTTGTCGCATGCGCACGCGCCGCGGTGCTCCATGCGCGTTGCGAGGGTCTCCGCATCGCGGATGATCTACACCATAACAAAAGTCATGGTGTTATTTGAGCCAAAACAACAAAAAATGGCACTTATCTAGTTTATAAAGTGATACAGATCCAAGATGGATTGATGACCTCACAAGAGAGAAGGTGGATGCTTGTGTTAAAAAATAGGGATGAGGGAAATTGCACGAGAAAACCTATGTCTAAAACAGGACCATCAAAAGAGGCAGTCGAAATACAATTCAAGATTTTTTTTAAAGAACGGAATAGTTAATAAATAACACATTACAAAATCCAATGGCAAAGCCGCTCAAGTTTCATTGAAAACATTTTTATTAATTCATTTGTTGTTACAAGATGAGTGCATATCTATTAAAACATGGAGCGAATTCGTCTCGTCTTGTCTTTCTACGCAATTTCCATCCAGACATGGCTGAAAATTATAGGGCGGAAAGCCAAAGACCCATAAGGCCCGGAGACACTTTTATCATTCGATAAATAGTTCAAATATATATTATAAGATATATTATGGTAAATCTCAAAAATAATTGAAAATTATCAATCAACACCTTAATCATCGGTCTCGCGCTTTTTCTTACGTTCTCGACCGAGTCGAGGGTAAAACATTCGTAATAAAAGTACATGTTCGAAGTCAAATACAAATAAGTCCCAAACATGAATACTGAATAGAAATGCTTATGCTTTATTCATTCGCGATCTTTCATATGGAAATTACGTTGCCAGAACCGTGTCCTTCTTCTCGAATAGCTATTGCCCGCGGCTCCGCCTGCGTGGTAGTTCGATAAAATAAAAGTATGCCTATGTTACTCCTTATAACATCAGCTATCTACGAGTGGAAGTCCCGTTAAAATCGGTCCAGCCGTTTCGGAGATTAGCCTTAACAAACAGACAGACAAAAATTATAAACATTTTTTTTGTTGTTATTGGTATCGTATATACTTTCATGTCCATTGAGTAAAAAGCTGTTATTTTGAACAAACAGACACTTTTATTTATTTGTATAGATATTGATATTGATTGTAAGTACGAGCCCGCGTGGACTTTTTAGTTGGTTTAAGAGCAGCAAAGACGCTAGAAGGTCACAAACAAGTATCTGATGGTATATTGAATACTGTAAACGGAAGATTCTTAAAAGCGGTACATAGCGCGCTTGACACGAGGTTCGCATTAATCATGATCCTCAGATTTGAAGAAACGGTGTCTGTCTGGCTTCAAATGAGAACAGGAGTCAATACATCATTACTATCGAAGCAGGACAAGCCTAAACGATATACCTAAAGGATTGAATTCGATAATATCTGCAACATGTTTACAGGAACCACGGTTCGTGTAACTAGAAAATGATAATACTCACTTTATGAGTGCGCTTTCCGTCGATAGCAACAACAAAACCAACACCGCAGGCTTCGTGCTCGTTCTGGGGGTCGTACAAGCCTTGCTTGGGCGGCCCTTCCCACTCCATACCTGGGCGGCAAAAATAAAATACAATAAGAGTATTGTTAACAGTAAATATATACCTAAGTATTGAGTGCGTATCGTTGAGTAGAGTAAGAAGCGTAGGCCGCTCGTCTCACTACACTGGGTGGTTGCCGTCGGTGCGAATTTCGGAAATGCCCTTTTCGTAATTTTCCCAAGACTGGGTGTCACTGGGATCGCCCCCAGTCCATTGTACGGTACTCATAGTATAAGCGTTGCTTAGTTTGGGACCATACAGATGATGTGACAGTCCAGTGATAAAAAAAATGGATAGAAGACTTCTTAACAAAGCTGGGAAGGCTGGAGAAGCCAGCCACATAACATAGGAACATACAGGTTTTATGGAAAAACGTCTATAAAAGAAGCAGAAAGAACGATAAGGTCAGGGAGACACGTCTCAAGAACAATTTCATTGTGGAATAAAACCCAGTGGAATATTTCGATGGGAATGCAATTCGAAACGGTTCTATCAACCCTGCAACAACTACGTGTCTTGAAACGTGTGCAAATTTGACCAGATCTACGACATCCGAAGTGTTGTCCTGTACATACTGGAAATAATACTCGGTTCATTGACACGACGCACTATAAATAATCTGGACAAAATCCGGTTGGAAGAACTTGTTTTCTTGTCGTATAATTTTATTTACGAGAGCAGTACCTATATCAATGCGAATCGCAAAGCATTAACATATAGTTTATTGAACGAGGTAACGGCATCATTACTAGTAGTACTTTACATAACATAAGTACTTTACTTTACATAAGGTAGTACTTTTATTATTTACTAGCTGTGCCCGCCGACTTCGTCCGCGTAGTATTTAAGTTAACAAAAAAATTGGGATTATCGGGATAAAAAGTATCCTATGTGTTAATCCCGGTTATAAACACTCCAAATTTCATCCAAATCCGTTCAGTAGTTTTCGCCTGAAAGAGTAACAAACATACATCCACACTCACAAACTTTCGCATTTATAATATTAGTAGAATAATCAAGGGAATGTATGTACAAAAAATTGCAAATAACTTTACTGCAAATAGTTTAGTTCCAGTTTAGTTTAGTTCCTACCTAAAACACTTAAAAACAGGTTGCGGAACCAGGATTGGGTAGCCAGGGCGGTAGAGGTGATTTTTAGGGGTTGTATTGACAGTGACAGCTTTCGTTCTCCGACATCGGAAACTTTCCGTCATTTGTGAGTACCCCCCCTGAATGGTTTGTTTTGTTTTAAATAAAGTCAGATGCTAGAGCCTTATCCCACTGCGAGCGGGTTTCCGATCAACGCGCTAGGTGCAAGTGCGCTGCGAGATCGTGTTGTCTCACTCGCACTCATACCGACCCGCTCGCAAACCGCCAGTGGGATAGGGCCCTTGAAAGTCTTGCACGATAATTATTATAAATTTTAATAGGTACAAAAATACTCTAGAACATGTCTGGAGGTAAAGTGGTAGGTGATGAGTTTGTGGTCAAACCTATTTACCTAGGATTTACGACAGCCACTATTCACACTATGGAACAGCAAACCAAGAAAAGTATCACAAATCCTTAAAGAAACCCAATAGGCGTATATTATTATTAGATAACTAGCTGTGCCCCGCGACTCCGTCCGCGTTCTGTTGAAATTTTTCCTGAATTTTCTTTGCTGTAAACCTCACGGAGCCCGAGACCGTTACAATGAATGCAAGACCGTGGAAATCGGTTCGTGCGTTCTGGAGTTATATCGTCAGGAAGGAAAACCCGACTTATTTTTATATAATAGATATAAATTGCTCTAATCTAATTATAAAGGAATCATGCCCTCTTAAAACTGTCGTAAAGTATTGGATTGTTTTCAAAATAATTTGTAATGAATTTTAAAATGCCTTGTACTCACGATAATGATGGTCTGACAGTAATTGGTACTTTGTCCTTTTATTCACACACAAATAGCAATTCTTGGCAACAATTAGCAGACATTTGTTTATATTTATTGCCAGGTATTGAAAGAATAATAAAATGTGTTATCTTATTAGTGAACAATATCAAACACAATAATTAACTAAAGATCATAGTAATCTTTACCACTGACCCTTGAATCGAAGCCTCATGCAAACACTAATACAGAGATTTGTAGTATGTATGGGTATTTTTTCCATGGAAGATGTCCATACATTATATATGTATAAGTAGGGGCTATTCAATTCAGTTGGTCGTCATCGTAAACAGATATTCCAACCAAGTGGCTCGAATCACAGTGCACACATAACTGACAGTGACAGATTATGGATACGTCAGACTAAAGATACCATACCAAGATTGTGGAAAAACTTCGATTTTGGATCCTTGATAGTTAGGATTTATGTTGATCAAAATAGACTTAGTAAAATTGATAAAATTAATAGACTTCAGTTATTTTATATTTGTACATGGTGTATATATTTTTTAATTCTTACTTTAATTCATTGTAAATAAAACCCTATTAAATGTTGACCATAAATCAGTATATGTATGTTTTGTCACTACAAGACAAGCGAGGGATAAAATGCAGATAAAAATTGTCTCCAAATGTGTCCCTGACAAGCTACATTGACCTCAATATGTAAGACTAATAACATTTTAAATCATGGTCACCATCATTAAGATAACATTACTTTCTTAGCTAAAGATTGTTAACATAAAATTTTATCTGACTCATAATCTTTGAACAAGGATTACATAATGCACATAGTAATGGCAGACTGATATTTGGGTACTTTAATTATCATTATGATCCCATGTCTGAGGAAAATGTTATGACAGTTTCAGCTAGAGGTCAATGTAGCTTACCAGGGACATACCTATTAATTTAAAGAAATTGTTTACATTCCCACAGATTGACATCTCTCATATTGATCATAAATTGTTGTAAATATTTATTAAGTGCAAACAGGGGCTTACCTAATTTTTTACAATGTTAACTTTATTAATTAACTATTTTAGATTGTTTAAAGCTTTAAAACCTTTTCCTTTATCTAATTTTCAATACTCATTAATTTAAATAGACATTTTCATTGACTACAATTAAGTAAATACCCAGAATGTGTAACAAAAAATGTAAACTGTTTAGAGAATATAATCTAATTTTATCTGTGACATTTATCAAATCAGGAACAAATTAATTTGACAGGGCAAAAGCTGTCAATACTGATAATAATATATGTAATAATGAACCCCAGGGGACAACAGGAACATACAATAAACTATATCTGTTGATAAGATACCTATACAAAACATTGCACATATTTAAAAAAAATGTAAATATATGGTTATGCAAGAAACCAGATGCAAGAGAAACATAAGTGACAAGAAAGAACCCTGCAAAAGTTTGATTCGGTATAGGTATTATTCATTCTATTGATGGGTAGGTATTTTTTAAACTTACAACAATTATTTAAATCTGACACCCAACTAAAACATTTAGGGGAGTGTGTTATTTCTTCAGGTCTCTTTTATCTCTTTCAGCTTGGAATCAGATCAAGGGATTTAATCCTGGACCATTGAGGAAACTGCTTATCAGACTTTTTTAGTGCTTTTGTAGTCAAACAAATAAATCCTTATTGGTAGTTTATTTGTTTTACCCACCTATGTCTGTGTACCAAACCAATATTATAATTTTTTGGGGAATTTTTATTGATATCAATATTAATAGCATGGAGAATCTTGTTTCAGAAATTCAAATTTATAAGATCTTAGTTTCTCTTCGGATGAGCCTATTACAAGACAATTTGATGATTAGAAGGTACAAATTAGCATAGCAGATTGTGGGGATTATTGGCAAGCTGCTTGAAATATTGAAAGAAAAATCACCGATTAAATGCGTATTCAAACACTAGTTACAGTTTATTTGAATCGAGGAATGCCACTTTTTAATCGATTTTCTTATCGAAATAAATAAGACAAGATTCATTTCTAATTTAACTACATTAAATTTGCCAGGTGTATACAACTTCACACGAGATTCAACCGTATAGTCTTACCAGTTGAAAGGATAAAATCGGTGAGCTATCTGTATTCAGGAAAACTACTAAATTTAATTGTGTTATAGGTAACATGCGCGATTCACGCTATTATTTCCTCTGCCAAAGATTTTATACCACGTATGCAATACACGTGGGGTGGTTAATGCTTGCGAAAGAAATGCCCGACATGGCCCGTAAAGAAAGATGTATACTCATGCAGCAAAAAAACTTACCTCAAAGTAAGTTTCTTAAATCAAATAAACCCTTATCGCCTTCAACACAACTTTTAGTTCTCACTATCACACACAAATGTTATCAACTAACAACAGTTGTGCTTTATTGAGATATGCAGAAATAATTAATTAGGACACAGAAAATATACCGGCAGTGCGTAGTGACCGCTCTACAGACGACTACGTAACCGGCAAATCGCGACGCGAATGAATATTGAACGAACAAAATTGACTTGTCAAAAGACGTGAATGAGCTATATGTACTGCTTAACGCTGATTGGTTAATCAAATGAATTGAATGAACAGTAACGGGAGCAATGAAGTAATTCCATTGGCTGATGAATTTTATTAAAAGACCTAAACCAGTGTTACCATGTCATTCAAAAGCGAATTACCACAAAATGGGAACAAATGGTTTTGTCGGTATAAGTAAAACGTAGCAAATTGTAGGTCTATTGCTAAGAATTAATTGCTTAAGGTGAAGGCGCCTGTCTAGCCCGCGAAATTCAACATTTTCGAGTATTTTTATAGTTTATCCAAAATCTGAAAACATTTAAGACAACATTTTGTGATTTGCGAAAAACACAGTATGCAGTGCGTTTATTAATACATTTATTTTACTCTAAATATTATCACGGTGGATATGATACTAGTAAATCACTAAATATACAAAAATTGCCAGATTATCCGGATAGCTGTCGTTCTTGAAATGTTTTAGAGTAAGTTGGATATATTAATAAATGCACTGCACACGGTCTTTTTCGCGAATTACTAAATTTGTCTTTTATTATTGTCAGATTTTGAAAAAATTCTAAAAGAACTCAAAAAATTTGAACTTCGCGGGCTAGATGGGCGCTTTAGCCTTAAGCACAAAAATAATAATGTTCTTGCAAAATATCAAGCTACATTATGGAGCTTCCATACTACATTATTTGATCGCCCATTCATCCAAATTAGCAATCAAATCGAGTCGTGCGAAAGCTCCTTTATTTTTTATATCGTAGATTGTATTTATATCGTTTAACTAATTTATAATTTACAAGTGGGCCGTGTTAGTTCTGTAGTCTGGTAACATTGCCTTTAAATTTTCGACCATATTCATTCGTTCAATTGAGTACATTCCATTCGTTGTTATAAAACCATACACACATGCGATAAAGAGTATAATATAAAATTATGAGCAACGATAGAGGGAGATTTTTTTGTGAAATTAGAGTGGCTGTTACCATTTTGACAACTGCAGAACGAGATACATGCATACACCTTTGCATTAGAGTGAATGCGATGCATATAGCATATTTTATCCTGTTCAGCGTCTCTGTTTTCAGTTAACCGGCACCAATTTTCTGGTGTCAATTAAAATAAATTCCAATAGTTATGGCAGATTATTTGCGTAATAATTAATAATAAGGACGGAAATAGGGCATATTATATTGATATTGATTGTGTCGTAAAAGTCATTCAAAAATGGTTGGCTTTGCTTTAATTGCCAATTCTGTGCACTGTTTCTGTCCCTTACGCATTGCTGCACTTCTATGGCATTTCTTTAAGGCCGTTTTTTATGGCATTTTTTTAAGCTGGGTTTTCTTCAGTCAAGACTATACTTTATGTCATCCATCTATAAACCCCTACTTCATTCATTCTTCCGCATTTCTTCCGTTCATTTCAATCAGTCAGTCAGTCAATTGTATAAGCGCGAAAGTGTTAGGTGTTTGTAATTTTGCGATCTAAGAATATTAGAATTGGAATTTAATTTATGCAATCTTAGCGGATTTTTTACAATATTGACGTGAATATTTGAGAGAGTGTATATTTTTTAAGTTTTTAGTGTAATATCAACGTGCAATTTTATTAAAAAAGAACTAATTTGGTACGACCAATTTCGCAAAATAAATAATCACTTTCGCGCTTTCGAAATACCTACTCGAATTATTTGTGACTCCGACAGCCAACAATCATTAGAAAAATGTTGAGCCGTTTGTGTCGTGTCGTCAAGAGCGATTTGGTGAAAGTCCCATCATCTGTGTCCGTTTCGAAACTTAGGGGGCCTTGTGATGCTAGGGAAGTGACCACATGCAGTACGCAACGCGGGAGCGTTGCACAACATAACACTAAGCCGGATTGGAACCGCGCCGTGAGCGAGGCGGAGAAGATTGTGGGATATCCGACTTCTTTCCTGAGCCTGCGATGGGTTTTGAGCGACGAAATAGCAAACGTCGCGCTACATCTGCGTAAACTTGTCGGCAGTAATCACCCGCTGCTGAAGACTGCTAAGTACGTAGTTACCTAAGTATAGCTATTAAACTATTGTTTTGTAATAGGTACCCACCGCTCATAGCGTTCATTATAACTGTATTGCCACCTTTATAAACTAGGTGAAGAGGTGGAAAGGTTTATTTGCAACGAATCTAGAACTCGGTCGTCACTTTGTGGCACCGACGCGACACTGTTAACGTTTTCAATCAAGTGACTTCTGGTGAGCGGAAAATTGTTTTCCCTCGTTGATGTTCAGCCACCTATTCCCGCAGGAACTTGATCTACAATGGCAAGAACAACATGCAGGCGTGGGGGCTCATAGTGCTGCTCGTGTCCAAGGCCGCCGGCCACAGCCCGGAGATACCTGATATGGAACAGGATAAGGCTGCTGGGGTACTGCACAGGTACCTAAGTCATCGATTTCAAAAAAAAATTGCCAGTCGAACACACCAACTGTATGGTCCCAAACTAAGCAATGCTTGTACTATGGGTACCGTACAATGGACTGGGGTGATCCCAGTGACACCTAGATCAGGGGAAATTACGAAAAGGCCATTTCCGAAATTTGCCCTAACGGGAATCGAACCCGCAACTACCTGGTGCAGTGAGCCGAGCGGCTTACGCTCGAACCATTGCGCCAAGCGGTCGTCAAATTAATACTTGATAAAAGAAATGTTGCAAGACAAATACGAACCTACTTTATTATTTTTTATCTATTATTGTTTTCGATAGACCAACCATAATGGTGTGGTCTCGCTCCCGCCCCGCAACTTTTTTCGGAATTATTTTGATGCATGTTAATCCTAGTGCAGGGTCCAAATGGTAGTCGGTCCGTGAGTCTATTCTATATAAGAAGTCCCGCGAAAAAGTACGGGCATCTACGGGATTTCGTATGTGGAATGAACTGTAACGAAAACAGAAAGAGCCTTTTTCGAAATTTGCCCAAATGGGGATCGAACTCTGTGCCCGCCTGTTACCTCTATGGGGCAACGAGCCTTTTGCCATTATACCAGCCACATTCCTGGCTGTTCTGAACCCAGACATATGGTCACAGCGGTGCTAGGAGGGTACCTACTTCCGTAACTTCAAAAATGTTATTCATTCAGAACATCTGCAGGTGACTTACGCAGGGCTGAACAAAACATGAATTGGTCGAGTGTCCACACTGAAGTTGTTATTTAACATTCAGAAACCGGCCGGTACTCATGTCCGCATTTCCTTTTAAGTATGGTCATTTACATTTTACCAGTTCACTGAAAGGGCATCGCCTCGTTGAAGGTTCCGTAAACTTTACCAATATGACGATCACTTCCTCTCTGGGCGACATTGTTTGTAAAGTAGGTATAGTAGACACTACCAATGGGCATTTTCTCTGGCCCACAATGACACCGACCCGATATTGGCAATATATAATTAAATAATACAAATAAATACTTTAAGTGTCACTGGGATCGCCCCCAGTCCATTGTACGGTACCCATAGAACAAGCTTTGCTTAGTTTGGGACCGTACAGTTGGTGTGTCTGTCTGGCGATATTTATTATTATTATTATTTATTAATTACTTCTGATTTTAGTGCCATTTAACAATATTTTACTTGCATGTTGTATGCAACAGAAAAAAATAATTACGTATTAAGTGTATAGGTATTCTTAAATTCAAAAATAATTATGTATTTGCAATATTTTATGATATTGTTTATACCTAATTAAATTTCAATATTTATTCCACTATTTTCCAATTAATATTTTTTTATTTATTTTATTCATCCTTAGACATCCTCCATTTTATCCATTGTTCTCGCATAAACTAGCTGAAATGTATTGCATGAGGGCAGACTGTGTAACTATTTTAGTTATTGAGTTCGGTACAGAACTTTGAATATTTCCCATAGGTACTTTATGTTGCGGTTGCGGTCTATGTCCAAACACAAAGTTGAGGCCATTGAAATTTAATATTACTAAAAACAACTACGAGTCGAGTACATAAAATTTGTGGAAAAGATGGTGCGGCTATTGATCTTAATTTTGGCTAGATTTAGTTAGTTTGCTCTTTAACCTACTTATGCAAAAGAGTCCGTACTACTTTTTGGAACCCTTTTATGTAGGCACAGAAGAAGCAAGTAGTTAATAATAGTACATTGTTACACGAGTGGTGAAAGTGACCGTGAGTCCCGAGACGGGGTTTGGCGCCTGAGCGTAGCGAGGGCGCTAATAGTTCGAGGGACAAAATAAGTCTTTCACCCGAGGTAACACTGTGCCTTTCATTACGAATACAAGGAAAGTAAAAATAAAAACAGGAATTGGCTAAAGAAATAATACAAGGAAGTATAAACAATACTGTACAACTCGAAAAAAAAAATCGGATTGCCGCCTATTTTTTTTTTCGTTGGCCGGCCAACTTCATTATTTATCCATTATTTTTCATTTTCATCTTTAAATATTTTGCCCAAATCTATGTTATTTTAAAGAAATTCTTGAAACTAAATTATAATTAAGTCATTTAAAAATATATATTCTTTAATTAATACTTAACTTTATGTTATTTCAATTTTACATCGTGCTGTAATTGAGTGACTGTAGAAAAAGTTTGTACATGGTTCCATACAAATGTGAAAATGGAACTAGTTTTTTTTTAATAACTTGACAGCTGTCAGTTGAAAGCGATTCTCCCGGGCTGGAAAAGTATTACTTTCAACCAGTGGCGTGCATAGGGCTTTGAAACAGGGTAGGCAGAGTTTATCATAAAAATAAATTAAATTATGCATTACCTACCTAGGTAGGTGCCTTGAATTATTGCTTTGCCCAGGTTTTCATGTGTTAGGCTATTGTATTGAACAAATGGGACATCTTGTGTTGTGACGTTGTGAGTAAGTAGGTATTTAGCCATATCAGATATCTAAGGTGATTGGTTGATGTTCATGAACATTGATATACCTAGGTACCTATACTATATTTTATGACAAGTTAGTCCCTGGGTGGGTGCTTAGGTATCCGAAGAGGCCTTTAAAAAAGACGTTTTGTTAGCTCACACAGCCCGTTAGTTAAGTACCTAGATCTATTCATGCAGTTATTCACAAGCATTGATAGGTAGACTCATAAAAGTACCTACCTACCTAGGTATGGGTTATGGGTAAGTATCTACCCAAACTAAATAAAATTATCAAACTTGTTTACTACTTCATTTATAAATTAAATCTATCGGCATAAACTTTTTAAAATAAGAATTGAATAGGTACCTACCTACTTACGACATCGTAAAAACATCCCGTTCATTTAAATCCGTATGTAGGTCTTTTTTTTCAATCTAAATTTTAGACAACTCTGCAAGACGCTCGCGCTGTTCTCTTTGCGTATTTCGTAAATACCTACCTAAGTACCTATGTACTATATATACGCTTTAGCGACGAAAAAACCCAGTATCCTGCCAACCAAGGAAATGCTTCATAAAATTTAGCATTCATTGTCTCGTGATATTAATCAAAGAGAATAGGTACAATATATACTACACGATATTAATAACCTACCTTTCTTCTGCGACAAATCCAAGTTTTTTACGCATCGACAGTTAGAAAATAATGTTCACTTTTTCTGCATAAAGCAATTGAGAAAACCTACTTATCGCACACGTCACAAATTTCACAAGTAATATTTATCCAGAACAACGAGGATTTAGTCATTATTCAAATTATTTAGCACGCATGTAAACAAACCAAAGAAACACAGAACAACAACAAACAATAATGGCGTCTAAAAAAATCACATTAAAATTTAATACTCAATATTAAGTAACCAAATCGCATTGTAAACTTTAAACAAACAAATTACATTGCGATTCAACCTACTAGACTTCGTCGGGTTACCAAACCAGGCAGTGCCTCTAGCCCGAACATTTTCATTCGTAGAAATGTAGTAAAGTCTGTCAAGGAATCGACGTTTCTTACAAAGGTAATGAGGCACATTTAGTACGTGCCTCTGCCACCTTACCGCCGCGAAAGCAGGGGCGCTGCCGGCGCGAAAGGAGTTGTCATCTCCACATGACAGCATTATGGGCGCGCTTTTTCAAATATTTAATTAAAATGATTATTTATTTACGAATATTTTTTCTGTTTAATATTATTATTTATTATTATTATATCATAAAATCTCAGGGTAGGCAGTGCCTTTATGCCTCTATGGAGTGCACGCCACTGCTTTCAACCCGCTCCTCAGGGACTTCAGACCTACTTTCAGAGTATGAGTAATGAAAAATATATTTCATGACAATGTTTACAAACAAATCTTACCAAAACTTAACAGATGCCAAAAGCCAACCTGCTGTTTGGACATAGGTATATTTGATGCAGTGTAACCGGTTTCGGGCGATTTTAGATTCGATTCGCATAAATTATAACTATACGCGGTCAAGAATTAGGCCAAAAGCACCGTTACTACTTTCTATAATGACTAGAAAGGCGATTTATATCAGACGTAATTGATCTCTTCACAATACTCTGGTAATGTTTACTGCTGTAGTGAACCATCGTGAACCAGTGAAGATCCCTCACTCATTGTAATCACTCCATGAGGGCATGGGCTGAAACACTACACATTTGACCCATTTACGAGGCAACTGGTGATCAGTTTCTGGGCTGTAATTGAGATAGAATTTCTAAACAGAAAGTCGCATCTGTTCTTCAGTAAACATGGAATATTATAATAAGGTAACTTACGAGTCCAGATAAGTTTGTAAAACTAGGTGTTACTGACTGACGTTATAATCGTTTCAATTCTGTTTGAATCAGGCGAGTGCGGTTAGTAATACTAATTGGTATAATAGTATCTACCTCAACTTTTATTAGCTCAAATCATAATTATGTTAACGTCATCTGCTCTGACAGACGACCGATTGGTGCAGTGGTTCAAGCGTAGGCCGCTCGGCTCACTGCACATGGTGGTTGCGGGTTCGATTCCCGCCGGGGCAAATTTCGGAAATGGCCTTTTCGTAATTTGCCTAGGTCTGGGTGGCACTGGGATCGCCCCCAGTCCATTGTACGGTACCCATAGTACAAGCGTTGCTTAGTTTGGGACCATACAGTTGGTGTGTTCGTCTGGCGATATTTATTTTTTATTTATTTACTGATTGGACTCCAATTCCAATTAAAATGTATGGCCCCAAAAAGATCGAAAGCCCAAAATATTACGTCATCTTTAGTCAAAGAAATATAAATAAATGGCCTCCCAAAATAAATTAAAACACCCAATTGTTACGTCGTCGTCTCTTTGATTGAGATTATTGGTTAAGCCTTCTTTCGTCATCTACGAGTCTTTTAAAACTACCCTCTTTATCTGTAGCCAGCGCGCGCTCGCGGAAGTGACGGAAATGATCCGCACCTCCCATCTGGTGCATAAGGGCCTGGTCAACATGAACTCGCGCCAGATCGTCGCCGAGGAGCCTGACGACATGATGTTCGGCAATAAGATCGCGCTGCTCAGCGGGGACTACCTACTGGCGAACTCCTGCTCTGAGTTGGCTAACTTGAGGTAAGAATAAAGTACAATAATCGGTCTTAAGTAGCTTTGAGAGATATATAAATACTAATTCTATGTGGCTTTGAAGCAAGAACTGTTAGTAGATCCATCGATCGATGGTAGAATGAAATGATTCGACATGGATCTATAGTTTTACATAGAGTAATGTTCGATCATTCATCGATCAATCGATTGGATAGGTCTTTACATCATCATTAATCATAAAGCTAAAGATCAGGGGAGTATTCACAATCGCCGGAAAGTTTCCGATATAAGAAAATACAGCTTTCATCCTTATTTTATAAATGAATTAGAGGAGGGATGGAAGATGTCGTTTTCGACACGGAAACTTTCAGTCGATTGTAAATCCCCCCAGGTGGGTATGGCCCGACAGAATGGTTTATAAATCAATCTCAAGTCTGAGAGCGATCTTGGAAATTTCATTCTTATGTCATACCAGTACAATGTGGAATGTCAAAAGCGTAAGCAAGATCGCTCTCGGACTTGAAAACGGCCCAATGACCAAAGTTACATATATGTAGGTATTTAACATTAAGGCCGTAATAGCATGCCCATAAGTACATACACATTTACCACAATAGCAATAAGGTTAGCGTGTTGATGTTATAGCACTTCGCGATCCGGTCCCGTAGTTTTGCAACCCAGCTAATTACTTTCCAATTGTCATTACCTAACACGCGGCAATCCGGCAACCGGTGGCTCTGACTTATACAAAGAAGAAATTTCCCTTATTTCTCGTCAAGCCATTTATTTAGGCGTATTGTCCGTGCTTAAGTACATACTTATTAAGTACCTACTCGGTTGGTCATTTACCTCAGCGATTACTTTAGGTTATATAGAGTTCCAAAAGCACTTAACACATATCCTGCTATTAAAGTGTCAAACCCTACGAAAATATTATAAATGTGAAAGTATGTTGGCATGTTTGTTACTCAATCACGCAAAAACGGACGAAGTCGCGGGCAGAAGCTAGTAATAAGTAAATATCACCAGAATAGCACCCCAACTGTAAGGTTACAATGGACTGGTGACGATTCTAGTGACACCAAGACCGAGGAAAAAAAATACGAAATTGTCAATTTCGTTTGTACCGACAGAATAGCACCGAAGCGGTATACGCTCAAACCGAATTCAGAAAAAATAAAAAAAACAGAAGTCATGTATGGTCCCTCTATACCATCTAGTACAAGACTCAAGCCTCTACATACGAATGATCCAATTTGAAAATAAGAGGGACACGCAGATACGTCAAGTTAAAAGACACCTACGCTTTGTATTTGTCAGGTGTTAGTGATATAGGGGGTTTTATATCGAGCGTCGAGAACTTGTAGATTCATATTCACTATGATTTCGCGAAACTATTCGTGGGTTCTCACGGAGTACCGTTTGAGAGCCAGCGACGTGGATAGAGAAAGTTCACGCGTTATTTGAATAGACCATGTGCTGAAGCGACATGACATGAATTAGACTCGGCTTCGCACGCCGAGCAAAATCAACTAACTTCTACCTTGTTGTTGACGAGCTCTATGGTGACCGACATGTACTCGAACATTATTGCCATTTCATTGTGTCACTTCCGCCGTGGTACACTTAGTTGCCTATGTCAATAATAGCTTAGACACTGACCCGGTTCTATTCACTTTTCGATACATTTTATTAGATAACTAGCTGTGCCCGCGACTTCGTCCGCGTGGACTTTCATATTTATTCACCTTTTAAACCTTCTCTGGACTTCCACAAATAATTCAAGACCAAAATTAGCCAAATCGGTCCAGCCGTTCTCGAGTTTTAGCGAGACTAACGAACAGAAATTCAATTTTATATATATAGATAGTGCCATATCTGTTGTCGCCAAATCATGACTGATCTAAACTAAACACATCTAAATGATTGTGCGAGAGAAGTATCGTAATAAAGTTAGTTAGGTATAGATTCAGTCTAAAAAAAACCGACAGAACCAGTTTGACTTGCTACCTAACTTCACTTGGATATTCCACAAAGCTGACTCCTAGCTAACGTAAAAATGATTTCTTATATCTATTTTACTTACAATTCTACTTATTAAATATACCACCAACAAAAAACATGAAATTACATGTAAGAACTTTATAACCGCAGAATGGTTGATAACCATACAATAGGCCTGAGCACGCACAGCACCGTGCCAAAGTAACTTGAAGCGAAACCTCAACCTCCGCCATTGAGTTTCTATAACTTACCTTGACCCAATAACCTACATGCAAGTCATGTCCAATAACATAATCCCATAAGAGCCGTCACAGATATTTCAAACTGTTGATCAGATTTAGAACATCCCGAGAACCCCTAGACGATCCAATTAGGAGTTCCATGGTGTTAATTTATTCGCCTATTACGGTTATTTGTGTCTCCCGCTTTGCACCGGAGGGAAGTGGAAATTATTTCTTCCAACTCCTCCTATTATTTCTTTCGATTAAATTCGTGCGGGTTCCAAGACAATTTAACTTTCCCCGGGACTCGTCGAGGGTCAAACCTCGACGTCATTATTGGTCACCATTGTCGATCCTGCCTTACAGGAGTTACAGTGGTGGGAGTGTGTGGCGGGACTAGTCGCCTATTACGGCTACAGTAAGACTGGGAATAGCGCTTCTCAATACCGCCACCCATTGTCACAAAAAACCCGCATGCTTATATATAGACAGGCCTAAGTCATTCTTGGCTATGCGATGTTTGTGTTTTCATTTAAGGGTTCCATACTCCCTACGAGGGATCCTTATAAGATCATCCAGTCAGTCCGTCTCAGTCTGTCACAGTGCCATAAATTCCACAGTATTTGACGGAAGTTTATGAAATTTGGAACAGGAACTTAACAAGTGGATGTCACTTTAAAAAATATAAAACGTTACAATGTTTTTTGGGGTACCTCCCAGAACATGTTTTGATTTAATGTCGTTGTTGAATGTACATTTACCCGTTAGGTATACCTACATTTCTAAGATAGCATGACAACCTACTGTGATAAACGAGATCGTCTACCACACAAAGTAGCAGTACCGTCACTAGACCTACTAAAAATGTGTAATTGTTTGCATAGAAGTTACAACGTGCTTCTTTGAATGTTCACAACATTTTCCACTTCTGAACGATTGGCACAAGTCTTCTGACCAAAGACAACATTTGTTTGCCAGCTATCGAATATTTAAACGTTCAATTGTCTTACGTATTATCAAGTAAGTATGGCCGGTATTAATAAACCAATCTCAAGTCTGAGAGCGATCTTGAGTACGGTTTTGACGTGTCATTTTGTTCTGATATGAAATAAGAATGTCATTTCCAAGATCGCTCTCAGACTTGAGATCGATTTATTAATACCAGTCTATGATGTTTAGTATGTATCCATTCATGTCACATTAAAGTTTGTCATATGAGTACCTTCATATACCTTCATATCTTCTATGTAACATAAATCACACAGAGGACCATAAAAATAATACACTTCATTCATTTATTTTTCCAAAAAACTTATGACTATACAATCACTAGATACAATACAGGTTGAAACAGAAAGGGTATACTTTTTTTTCAAAACTTAACTTAGTATTCAAAAACTATCAGCTTTGGAGGAAACTTGAAAAACAAAAGGTGTTATAGGGACTTATGTTTAGTTTTGAAATCACCCGTGTTTTGGATATATTTTTGCTGCAGATGGTCTGGTAACATATTTCTTGGTTGAACCGTTTCGCGGTAATATCGATAGCATTTTTTATTCGAAGAAACATGCAATAGTGTAAATGTAGTGGCGCGATAATTATATCCATGGTCGGGACTTACTAACGAATACAACAAAAAACATTCCATGAAATCATTACTAATTATTGTCAAAATAATGATAAAAGACAGTGGACAGGGCAGGTAATCCAAATAAATCCAGTCCTCAAATAATTCCAGTTTGAATTCCATAAAATTACTTTCCCTCTAACCAGGAATCAAGAGTTAGTGGAGTTGATGTCGTCAGCGGTCCGTGACCTCGCAGAGGCCGAGTTCCTGGGCGACCGCGACGAGCAGAACAACCCGCTGCCTTCTCGACCCCTGCCTAAGGAGGAGAGACAGCAGGCGTCAGGTAATATACAACTGTATTTCTTTGAATATAGAGTTTTCTTTTGAGGAAATAGTTTTCAACCTCTAGATGCTCGTGCGCAGTCGCGGGGAGCAGATAGCAATATAATTACATTGTTTACAGCACCTAGGGACTGCAAAATTGGTTCTACTCTTGCTAAAGTTATCCATCGTATGTAACCAACACCGTCTACCAACGGAACCGGTTTATATTGACTACCTGTGGCGGATGTGTGCGTTAACTAATTAGCTCTAAGCCAATTTACTTAACTTTGTACAAATTAAGGTGTAACTGACACGTCATCATACCGCGCTTTACCAAACAGGAGAAAAAATTCTTCAAAGTGCTTCGAGAGGAAGGTTTACAGATCCCTAAAAGGCCGACACCGTGCTTACTCCCTTTACGTTGTAGATATCCCAGGCGACAGTTAACAATTACCACCAAATGAACCGTCTGCCAGTGTGCCTCCCTTTAATCTTTCTTTTTGAGAGAAAGCAATATGTACAGATACATGTATTGCAGAGGATTCAACCGATCAACCTTTAAATGGATGTTCTATGTGATTTGGAATTTCTAGGCCATCGGATGTGGTCTAGGGCCGCAACACGAAAGTTGTGACAAATATTCATAATGCCGTAACAAAAGAAATTGCCTAATAGGTACAATTTATTTGGCCATAACTCAGAATATATGTTATTTACGTAGGTATCTTCCGTACGCCACCGTTTCTGTATGTACGTCAATGATTATTTCGATTTTCGAAACCTTGTATAATAAACAAGGCAGGGCTCGCATACGTACTCCAATGGAGAAAAACGGGCAAGGAACTCCATGGTCCATACCATCAAAAATGAAACCATCGCATTCCGATCTACGGCAGGTTCTATTGTGGCCTTCATTGTGATTCGACGCACGTCAGCCCCGCGAGGTACCGCCTCGCGCCCTGAATGCGAAACGCGAGTTGCCGATGGACTGTCCTCAAATAGGACGATATATAGTCTAGCTTTGACGTTTTCCTGGACATTACTTTCGGTTTTGGTTCCGTGTGTATGTGCGGAATGGCCATTGGCGAATACCGCTTCTATAGCTGCTTAACAAGACATTCTACTACACTCCATTCCACTAGCTATCCCACTTTTGCTGAACGAAGTCCATAAGTGTATAAAATAATAAATCGCCAGACTGACACACCAACTGTATGGTCCCAAACTAAGCAACGCTTGTACAATGGGTACTGTACAATGGGTACTGTACAATGGACTGGGGGCGGTCCCATTGACATCCAGACCTACATAAATACATAGATACCTTCTGTGGTATATAAGTAATAACACAAGAAGTTTAGAATAGCATCAGCAATATTCGTATACCGATCGAACAATATAATTTAGCCATCAATTATTTATTTTTCATGCTGCTTAATATGACCTGACGAACTGTCTTGAATTGGTAAGTTATAAATCGTGACAATCATAACAGACTTTTATAAGAGTAAAATAAGCAGCGCTATGCATTCTCCGTACATAGTGACTGGCATAAACTGGTTAAAACACTTGTGTAGTGTTACTTAATGCAACAATTTAACTGCAAGGTTGATCCGAATATATAGAATGAGTTCAAATGAGATTGTTGGGACTGGGAATGCGATTATGTTTGTGTAATGAACGATACGGAGATTTTATCACATTTTAACTAGTAGGTTTAACCGACTGACTACACCTCATATAGGTACGGGCTGGCTCAGGCGCGGAAGTAACGAAATCTCACAGAAGATCTGCGTTTTCTTGTATAGCAAAGTCGGTACATAATCATGCGATGTTAAGCAATTACGGTAGCGTAAAGATGCGTGCAATACCAAAAGTATTGCTTGCACGTCGCCGACCTTTAGAGGACTGGGATTCCCAGTTTGGGATACAAAGACGGTAGTTGGCCTTCCGGCTCTCTCGCTACAAACGAAACACAGCTATAATAGTTACTGCACGCCTATCTTCGGTAACTGTACCACCGTACGGCGCATATTGTTTTTTAAAGTATATTCCACAAGCAGCCCGCCCCGGCTTCGCACGGGTACATTGCGGTTACATTATTCGAGTTTTAGTAAGGATCCCTAATTTTTTTGAAAATATATAATAGCCTATGTCACCCACAAAGTTTTCCTCTTTATAATATTAGTATGATAGTCGGTTATCAAGCGTATGACCCGCCTAATGCCTATAGTTTACGCCGCTCTTTTGTGGGAGGGGTTGGTAATACCACAGCCCGTTTACGTATGAACTGTAGGCTACAACTTGGCTCTACACTATTGGGGAAGGTGTAGTGTACCGTTCGAGTGTGTGCCGTAGAGTGGGAGTGCGTGCTGGAGCCGCTGCCGATGCGCGGCGTGGTGGGGTGCCTGGGGCGCGAGTGGGCGGCGCGGCACGTGCTGGCGGCGGGCGCGCTGCTCGGCAAGAGCTGCTCCGCCGCGCTCAAGCTGGCGGGCCACCAGCCCGCGCTGCAGACGCAGGTACTTCCAACCAAACTAAATATCTGCATTTCTACTCAATAATTAATAAATTATACCATAATATCGGTGTATGCCTCGGCCTTCTCCATAAATGTTGACCGGTTTGCACTGGAAGAAACATTAACACAAAAAAAATCGCTATAGCCCACGGGGCTGACTCTGTGTGCATTAGAGTGCTTCACACGTCTGATAAATAGGTGTTGATGTAGGTACCCCTAATTTGACGTACTGGTCCGAGCATAGGCGGCTCGGCTCAATACTCTGGGTGGGTTCGATACCCTTCTGGGTAAATTTAGGAAATTACCTTTTCATTATTTGTGCTGTTCTGTAACTACAAATTAATATCTCACGAGTGAATATGATTTTATTGTTAAAAAACAACTCTGCTGGTTTGTGTCACTTGGATCGCCTCCAGTCCATTGTACGGTACCCATAGTACAACTACAAGCGTTGCTTAGTTTGGGACCGTACAGTCGGTGCGTGAGTCTGGCGATGTATATATGATTGTTTCGTCCCAGGGCTACCTGTTCGGGTGCCACCTGGCGCTGGCGTGGCAGGCGTTCCTGGACCTGGAGCCGTTCGCGGGCCCGGAGCCGCGCAGCTTCTCGCTGGTGGGCGCGCCGCTCGCCTTCACGCTGGAGGCGCGCCCCGCGCTCTACCAACACATCGAGGCGGGCCGCAAGAGCGTGCGAGACGTCGACTATCACGCTGTTAGTGTTATACACACTTAATTTTTCAAGTCGACTGGGATCAGAGAACATTACTTAAAAAAAAAGAAAAACAAAAAAAGTGCCGTCTAGGGACGCCCGAAAGAAGCGAGCTTCACTACATACTATAAAACAAAGTTGCGCTTCCCGCTGTCTGTCTGTCCCTATGTATGCTTAGATCTTTAAAACTACGCAACGGATTTTGATGCAGTTTTTTTAATAGATATAGTGATTCAAGAGCGAGTTTTATACCTATGTATAATACATGCATAATATAGTAGAGGAACGAATAAAAATACCCGTGCGAAGCCCGGGCGGGTCGCTAGTTACAGTATAAATCGTAGGGCGTCGCAGTTGCCACTCTGTATACCTATTAATATCGTGTAACGTTACTGACGTCTGACGCTTAGCACGGATAGAGTGGCCGCGCGGCGAGCGCCCCGAACATCCGTATAGAAGCTTCGCTCCAAAAGGGAGTGCTTATTATACAGTGACAGCGCTTCATGCTAGAGTAGGCGGCGTAATAACTACCAAGGCTAATGTTTCTCGGTGCGTCGCGGGGTATACGCGAGAAAGGCAAGATCGCGGGTCCAGTGGTCAAATCGTCCTAGTGGTGGACTATTATTTTGGTATTTTTAACCGACTTCCAAAAGAAGAAGATGGTTCTATGTTCGTCTTTCTTTTTTATGTATGCTCACCAATAACTTCGTCAATTGTAGACCAATTTTAAAAATTATATTTTTTTGTTTATAAGTGTAATTTCTATATTTAGAGTCACTATACAACGTTAAGATAACTTAATTGGCACCGACTCCAAACGAAAGTAATTACAAGATCCCTAGTTATATCTAGCTTTTTATTGCACCCAGGTTTTTTTGAAGTTGGTTTTAATATATTTTTTGTCAAACTAATGTTATGTACGATCTCCAGCTATACACAGCGGTGGTGGAGGGCGACGGCATCGAGCAGACGAAGCAGCTGCAGCGCTCGCACATCGCGCGCGCCGTGGACGTGCTCGACTCCTTCCCCAACTGCGACGCGCGCACCGCGCTCGCCAACATCATCGTCGCCATGCACCACGACCATCTGTGACCACATCACTCACCACTCACCACTCACCTGCCATACTTCATCACATGCTCACTCACTCCATCATCATCATCATCTCAGCCGAACACACCAACTGTATGGTCCCAAACTAAGCAACGCTTGTACTATGGGTACCGTACAATGGACTGGGGGCGGTCCCGGTGACACCCAGACCTGGACAAATAACGAAAAGGCCATTTCCGAAATTTGCCCCGGCGGGAATCGAACCCGCAACCACCATGTGCAGTGAGCCGGGCGGCGTACGCTCGAACCACTGCGCCAAGCGCTCGTCACTCACTTCATCATCATCATCTCAGCCGGAAGACGTCCACTGCTGGACATAGGCCTCCCCCAAGGTTCGCCGCAATGACCGGTCTTGCACTACCCGCATCCAGCGGGTTCCCGCGACCTTCACCAGGTCGTCGGTCCATCTTGTGGGAGGAGGCCACTCACGCTGACACTCACTCATTTGATACCATAAAATAAGAATCCCCAAATATTCACTGACTTTGTACCATAGAATAAGAATGTTGATAGAACAGTTAGGGACAGTAACTAGAGGCGGATTAGTATCTTCAGCCTTCTCAGCTCATAGTTTTTCTATATCTGAAGTCTGAGGCCAGTATTAATAACAACCGCTCTCAGTCTTGATATCGATTTATTAATACGAGCCTTCATACTTAATAGCAGTAGTTATAGTGTACTGTTATTTAGTGTCGTCACAAGTTCGCATTATAAGTACTATTTTTTGCCCTAATATCTAGCAGCTCTAGGCCTGGGCTTAGTTGACCTTAAGGGAAATCCGCTACTGACAGTAACACAATAACAATGAAAGCAGAGAAAATGTATTTTTGAAAGACTTCTACAGCTTACAAATACCTACTCACAAACCTCGTACGAAATACCGTACGTCACTAATATTGGTAATGGCCTATAGAATACCCACCACATTTCCCGAAAGTTTAGTGTGACTAATAAATATATAATAATGAATCAGACTGTCCTGTTCTAGTTCAATTCAAGATTTTCAAGGAAAATTAGTGTAGGTAATCTTCCTTGTGAGGCAGCTAAATAATAGTTTAAGAAGTTATTTAGTGCCTATCGTTGATAAAATATACAAATGTGAAGTTACCATGTATCCGATACAAGGAAATGATAGTACATAATATATTGTGTTCATATTTATTTAAGAGTATATTATTAAAATATAATGGTGCTTATTCTGTTGACACACAAACTAAAGTTGAATAAATTGTATTGCCATCCATATGTATTGCCATAAAGTGTGAACGCGACAGAATTATTTTTGGACATGTCAAAGACACAGAATTATCATCATTATTCTAGTAATTTTGAATGTTTAAATCATAATAATGCTCAATATTATATTAAGGGTCTGTTATTTTGGTAGTAGGTACCTTATTCTTATTCAATACTCAAGGATATTATCCATTCCAATTTTTTCTATGAAGCTCTACTATTAAGTGTATTTTTATAGCTAAGTTTTTGTAGTTTTAAGGAAATACGTATTCTAAATATTGACGCGAAATTATAATGTACATTTTTTTAATGTTATATTCCAAATATATACCATGAAAATAATGGTTTCGTTTTATTTTGACCGTGTCATGGATAGATTTTAATAGTAGCAGCCATTTCACGGAAGATAGCGCTGTTGTAGGGTACCTACGTATACATATATATGTTCGGGCTACTGTGCGATAGATGTCGCTTTAGATGTACCAGGAGTACAATATTAATAGGGTTATGGTTTAATTCAAAATAGTTAACTACATACTCTACACAACAGATGTCGCTACCGAGGTATTAACGAATTCTGCATTGTTTAGGCTATTGTGCACCAGATGTCGCTGCAGATGTACCAGGGCAACAGTACTGCAAAATTTCTAACTATTATATTTCAGCTATTGGACGTTAGGCAGCAAATGTTGATTTTTGATTCTGGTTATGTTACCGATTAAGACCGATTTAGATTACATGTACCAGGGCCGCATAAAGTAGAAGAAGATCTGCATTATTATACTGTAATTGGTTTTAGCTACTGCACGATAGATGTCGTTAAAAACAGATTTTATCATTTTTTAACGTCTATCGCTCCATAGCCAGTCGCTGCTGAAGTACCAGGTTGACATGACGTGCAAGGAGGTTAGTATGAATTTGTTTCGACTACTGCTCAATAGATGGTGTTGTTAACCTTAAATTTTCATAATATTTTATCGAGTCTCAGCTTGTCGCCGACTGAAGTACCAGGGCAACATGACATATAAGGAGGTTAGAATGACCAAATAGATAGGTACTTTGAATTGTTTTGCTATTGTACGATAGATGTCGTTTTTTTATACGTTTTAGTGAGTACCCTCAAATAATATGCATAGTACCTAATATACTACCATCAAATTTAGGATTATCGAGAATTATTATTTTTTTTGTCGGGTACCGGTGCACAAATTAGACATGCAAAGGGAGGGCGTAGAAATAAAACATTTCGTTGTTTTGTTTAAATTAATTGTATTAATAAATAATGGTAGTTCTATTTACATGACACATTCGATTACTCTTTTGTTTTGGCAGAAGACAATAAAAATATTGTTACACAATAGTCGTTCAACACAAATTAGCGACAACCATCCGCTGAAACTATCGATGAACTACATTGGTAATAAACCCATGTACACATGAACAGCGAAATAACTTAAAAAAACAAGTTTTTTTGGTTAAAATCTGACAATACTGGTCGTTTTTGGTTTTGAAAAGTTTCCCAAGTACACAAACGCATGGTCAAGCACACTTTACACTGACGAAAGACATACAAGCACGCACTCGTGAGTTAATGTATATCACAGGTTTCTAGTGTGACCTAAACGATACAATCCCTTACAAATGGTTCCATTAATTTACAATTTGATTTTGTGTCGTAATCATGCGGCTGTGATGTTCGATACATGACAAATGTCTCATATTTTAGGTTAGTACGTTCGCTACGAATCGATACGCGTGCAGGTAAAATATTTAAAGGTATCACATATTGTTATTTCCTCGGATAACCGATAATTGTTCTGTAACAAAAATATTTTACGTAAACGCTAGCGATTCGCTTGCGAGCGATAAACTGTTGAGGTATTAATTATTATTACGATTTAAAAATACTGTGATTGCTTTTGATATGTCTTGTCACACGCGCTGAGGATGAGATTTCTACGATTGGCAACTATTGATGGCAAGAATTACAGGGCATTTACCAATGCTACACACAAATAATATCCGAATACAATTCTTAGGCAAATTTCGTTACGTTACCAAACGTCAAGCGTTACCACAAGGCCGAGTTCATACGGCGACCGATACGTGAGAAGTCCGACCGATGACTCCGGAAAAAATATATTTCAAATACTAATATATTTTACCGAAAGTGAACAAATTCATACAAAATACACGACAGCTGTTGTTTTGACAAAATCTCGGGTAATCGCCGTCGCAGTGTGCATCCCGCCTGGCCTAGGACCGACGACTAATCGCACCATTGGTTAATTTTAAATTTTTTTTTTCATCCCTAAGTTACAATGTACATAGACTCCGCTGTCTATTATTGCTTAGTTTTTATAAGTTTTGTTATATCCAAAACTTGTTTACCTATAAATAATTTTCACGTTCGTCCCGATAAATTTACCATTCAATAAATACGTACACGTAAAAAATATAAACTATATCAATAGTTTAATCTTTAAAACAAACTTTACCTTACCCTAATTATATATTAATAACTATTCATCAGTATGTTTTCATTCATTTTCAATAATATGCCTACTTTATAATCTTTCCAAGCGCCTGAAAAATTATTTTTTTCCTTGCAACACTCTATCTTATATAAACGTACGTAATTTATTCATCTTTTTTGTTACGGTACTTAATTTATAAAATTTATCGTCGCTACATATGTCGGAAGAATGTACTTTTTAATGTATAAATTGATTTAAAATAATAAGAATGTCAATAATGTTTATTAGAACAGATTAAATCAGATTCATTAATAATATCAATCATGAGTTCAGCCAAAGTGCAGGCACTATATTTGCGAAGTAAAGAAGGCGATTTTGAAAGATGCTTAAAACAACTGCAATAATTTAATCGCGCCGTAAAGCAAATATATTAAATATTAACGTCTATCGTAATACTAAAATTATTACAAAGAAAATGATTCGATAATGGTTCACGTAATACAATATAAATAAGTTAAATATTCTAAAAAGTTAAAAATACACACATCTTAACCTAATAGAAAAGCACTCGTGTCTTTGTGGTACGAATACAATATGTTGCGTCGCCACGATTTCAATGATTCGAATATATTCAAGATATATGCCAAAACAAACGCCAGAAATACAGGAATGGTAAATAATATTACTAATATTATAATAAAACATCTTATGCACAGACAAAGGTACAAAAATATCAATAAATGAGCGCCGTGCGCCCGCCGGACTCCACATACATTTCCAATGCGATGTTTTGTACTTTTGTTCTGAATAAACGTTACATAAATGTAGGGTTAGTAGTTTATGAGATCATCGCGTCGCACAAACGTTCGATTATGCGCTTAATTAGACAAAAAAAATCGACAAAATATGCAGACAAAACATACGTTAACGTCACTATACAGCAAGTAGTTTGATAATATTAAATAAAACCGTTCAATGGTCGAGTCAACTACAACTTAAAATACGACAAGAATATACAATAAAAAAAACTACACAATTACGGTCACTTCGACAATACGATCGATACTTACGTAACGTAAGACTAGCTGAAATGCGATAAACACTATTTAAAATTAAAACTTAAAATTACATCTTTGATTAAAAACTCACTCGGTACATTTTAAAAAATACGTCATTAAAAAAATCGATAATCAATTCCAACGGTTAAATGCGTGAAAGGAATCGATGCGCATCGCATCGGCTCGGTGCCGCCGCGCCCGCCACTACGAATCGAGGAACTACAAAATATACGAGAGCGCGGCCCTCATCGATTAGAACAATTCTAAAAATGGAAAGGCAACACAGAGCTTACATGGCTAGGGAAGGGGCGTCGCTCCGTCGCCTGGAAGCACTCGGGCCGGCGCGCGGCGCGCGTCAGGTGCTGGACTCCTGGTAGGGGCCGGTGACGGTGCAGCCGTGCATGGGGAACAGCGTCGTCCACGACATGGTGGTGTGCGTGTCCGTGCGCAGCCGCCCCTGCCCCCCGCGCGCCGCGCGCGTCGCCGCCACCAGCGCGGCCAGCGCGCCGGCCGAGGGCGCGGCGGGGGGCGGCGGGGGGCGCGCGCGCTGCGGGGGGGGCGGGCGCTGCCGATGCCGAGTTGGGATTCGGTCCGGGCGTGCTCGGCGTCGGAGGATTCAACCCGAGTTTCTTTAGCCTCATCTTCTCCTCCCACTCTTCGAGGCCGTGTTTCGGACGATTCAAGTTCCGATGTTGATAGAATACTAGAGATATCCGCGTCGGGTTCACTCTGTTCGGGCTTCTCACGGCCGTGGTCGAATGCATTTCGTGTTTGGCGCATTCGAATAGTACACTCCCGTGGCCTAGAGCTATGGCGACCCCGCCCATTTGGCTATCCTTGAAACACTCCAAGTTGTCTGCGAATTCTGTCACTTCACCTATCGGCTCCGCTTTGGGCGGTTCCGGGGGGTAAGGGATGGAGAAAGGCGGTGGATATAGACACCAGTTTGGTGAAGATTGGCACCAGTTCGGACTCGGGTTTTGATAAAAATTCGGCGCAAAATTCGGATTGTACTGATACCCGTAGGAATTGTAGCAATGAGGGTTCCTAAGAAGCTCTTCTCTCTTGTATTTCTCCGCATTGTAATATGCTAAGCTATTGTAGTCATTATACGTATTCTCATAGGGATTGAAATGTCCGTAAGGGTTCGGTGGGAATGTGTATGCGTTCGCCATTTGTGGGTAGTTTCCGTAGCCCTGTATCGGCGTTTGATTTCCGTAACTGTTCTGATTGATTGGATGGAAATTGTTTCCGGCAAATTCCGTAGCTGGTTTATTTGCTACGGCCATATTTTGTCCTTCATGGCTGATGGTAAAGTTGCCTTGAGAAGTGGTTGTTTGTGGCGCAGAGTTTGTGCCGTTGTCGTATGGATTTCTATGCTCGTAACCTTGGTTAAGGTGAGGCCTCTCTGATGGCGGATAAGGTTTCAAAAATGTGGAGTTTTCAATGCCTTCTGGTGCGTTAGTGTGTTGGGACCTTGAAGGAGGCCTTGCTTTTGGTACCCTGAATAAGGAATTTTCGTTTTCTGGCGTAGCTTGCTCTTTTGGTTTAGAGTCCCAATTCTTTGAGTCCGGCGACTTCCAAACACTTTTGCGCACATCTGGCGAATTTAACATTTCGTTACTCGGTGACTTTAACTCAGGCACATGGGACGAGGCGGGTGATTCGGGAGTGCTTTGGGAATTCTGTGATATTTCCGTCAGCCGCGGGGAACTAGGCATGTCGAACTCCGCAATTTTGTTCGCTATTTCACCGATAATCTGTTTTTCTGGTTCCGTGTTGTTCTTCTGTAACATTGGATCTGAATTTGATTCACTCCTGCTAGAATCTGGACTATAATTATTAGGGGGTACATTCAAATGCGCTGTGGTCGAATCAGGGTCCTCTTTGACAACACTACTGAACAGTTCAGTGTTAGCAAAGTCCGGCCACTGGTTCTGTGGATTAATTTGATTGAATTGCTGTTCCCTCTTTTGTAGTCCAGTAGCGAAGCTAGGTAATTGGTTTGGGTTGGGATTCTGACACGAATTACCTTCAATTACAGGCGACACATGATTCGGGTTATACAGCGCGTTCTGATGATGCAAATTGTAGCTTTGATCGTACGGGTTGTATGGAGAGTCCAGAACCGTGCTGGATATCTGATTACTCTGCAGCTGAGCGTCAGTGAAGTTATCGATCATCGTAGCCATATCCAGAAGCGCTGGATTCCCTAAATTAGGGTTGATGAGACCTGCATTTTGGTTATGCATGTTAGGGTTCATAAACGCGGAGTTATAGTGAGAGTTGTTGGTGAATGCTGAAGGGTTGGATTGGTTAAGAGCTGGTGTGTGAGCTCTGGGGGAGGCGCTGCTTTGACTGCGAGGGCTGGCGTTGTTCCTGTCGTTGGGTTGCGGCGTGCGGGGCGCGGGGGAGGGGGAGGCCTGGGGCTTCTTCTGGTTGTTGCCGGGGCTCTGCTGCGAGGAGTTGCTGTTGTTGGAGTTGTTGGGGTCGCTGCTGTCCTCCTCTTTCCGCTTTTTGCCGTGCCGCCTGCACGGTTGCAGAGGAACGGACCGGACGCGGACTTCCATCGGGAATCTGGAATTAGAATGTAAGTAATGTAATTGCTTATTTATTATAATAAAAGTCACATTAGGTATCATAACAATGAAGAAATCTGAATGCCGGAATAGATTTTCATGCAGTAGTTTTCGCAAGATGTAATGCTAATCAACCAATATAGTGCTGATCTACAGCTATTACAGCCTCAAACGTTTATTTGACAGTAAGAAATATCGCCCGACTGACACACCAATTGTATGGTCCCAAACTAAGCAACACTTGTACAATGGGCACCGTACAATGGACTGGGGGCGATTCCAGTGACACCCAGACCTGGGCAAAGTACGAAAAGGCCCTTTCCGAAATTTGCCCCGGCGGGAATTGAAACCCCAACCACCATGTGCAGTGACCCAAGCTGCCTACGCTCGAAACACTGCGCCAAGCGGTCTTCAAATTTAAATTACTGGGAGTTAGTGTGAAAAACGGTGGAACTGAAAGTTTTTCAACAAATAGTAAGTGAAAACATTGTACATCACCACTCACTTGTCCAGTATCTCCAGCGCCCCGTTCTTGACCTTCTCATCCTGGCCTTCCTTGGAGCCGAACTCGTCGGTGTGGTCCAGCACGTACAGCGGCAGCACGTGCAGCTGCTCGTCGGAGGGCTTGCTGAGCGCGCGGTGCTTGGCGAGCGTCACCACCGCCGTGCAGCCGTTGTTCATGTTGTGCAGGTCGCGGTGCGCGTGCGCGCAGAAGTCTATGCACGCTGTTACACCTGGGAAGAAGGTACACTTACAGATGGATGTAACATCTAAAACTAATCCTTGGTTGAGGATTTTCTTTCGAAATACTTTGAACGCAATTTGTATACCATAGCTTATCCAAGTTTGGCAAATAATGGATTTCCTATCTCCCTAGTCTAATCTATGAGCATACCACGTTTCCAGAACAGAAACGCTTTTGGTAATAAACACCTGGTTGGGTGATCGCTACCAATATTTAGCGCTGCTGTTTGTGCTTCAAAGAGTACGTTAAACTGTCAGTCCCGGCTATCACAGCCGTTAAACCATGTTGGAGACATTCAGAAAACGAACGATTCAAATGCTTATCATAATGACTCACTCACTCGCATCATCTGAACTAAAAACTTTGAACTTAAAGTGTAGGCTAAGGACTTATATTCGAAATGCACCTGGTGATAGGCAACAGCTAGAACATTGTTATGATCTTGTACTCACCAGAAAACGGCCTCCCCGCTTTAAAGCCAAGCCTACAATCCGAGGCCTCCTTTTCAAACTGGCACTGGTTCTCGAAGGCCTTGGGCGCCAAGTTCATGTACAGTGGACTCAACAACGTGGCCAGCACGTGGACGCGTTCCTCTATCTCGCTCTCTTCTGTCTTCACGGAGAGGCGGAACTTGCGTACAGTCTTGGAGCGCGCGTACTTGCAGCCGTTGTAGTACATCGACCACGAGCAGCCGAAACTGTAGGACGCGCCGCAAGTCTCTGGGTCCAAGCCTGAAAGGAACCGGTTATTTAAGTTATCGGTTATGTCCTGGAAAATTGCTTGAACCGTATGACTTAATATGTGGAAATATGTGTATTTAAAATAATATAAACATTGGGAAAATCATCAATTATAGTGTAGTGTTCGGGTTTTTGATGTGCAAGCGATATTTAGCGCCGCCGCGCCGGTCAATACCGCGCGGTCCAACGCTGGTCAAGCTGACCTAGCAGCCTGGAATGCGAGTGTTTGCTAATATTTGGCCTACCTATGGTCTCGCCTGCGTATGGCAGTTATTTTGCCGGGGACAGAGCGGTTAAGTCGTGATCCTAACGGTAGTATTTTTAAATAGTCGCGAGTGAAATCATAGGGGGAATTTAATAAAATCAAAACGTAAGTTATTATACTTACCTTGGCAAGCACAAGTCCGGTTCTCATTAGTGGCGCACCGCCTGGTGGTGGGCAGACCGTATCTGTTCAGTTTATGCGAGAGCAGTGTGTAATCCAAGTCCGCCTCGGACTGCGGGATGCCCTCCCACGCGACGAGGCACACCACTATCCACGAGGTGGCGCACTTGTGACCGTTACGGAACTTCACTACTACCAAAACTTTTTCCGTGTAATTTGTTCTACGAATTATCTGGAAAAAGAGGGTAGATTGTTAATAAAGATCAAAAAAAATAAAATTGACAATTGTTTGTGTCCCCGTAGGCCTAAACAAAATAAACGCTGTGACTTTGACTAGGACTTTGACATTAGTGCCTTCCTTTAATGACCCTAACGTGTGAAGGCAAAAATACTTTAAGTTGTGTGTGATTTGATGACAAAGAATCGGCATCAATACGCTTTATGATGGCAGGTATATCGTATCGCATAGCGCGTGGGGGTTATATCAGAAGAACAGTTTTGTGCAATAAAACTAGATGGCATTAGTTTACTACAGCGGTGTCATTGGTGCGACATTTATTATTGGAAAGTTGAAGTATTTAAGAATTTACGTATATGACAATAACTAAGTTCAAAATGATTCTAAATACATAATTCACTATTATATGATACAAGGACGTAGTAAACATCTAAATTAATGTAAATTTTGGGATCCATACACTCACCCACTTAGCCATGGGGCAGCCCTGCGCTGACTTCCCTTCCTTCCCCGTATAGCATATCTTCTCTATCCGCAACTCCTTCCCCGACAAACCAGTACGAGTCTCAAATTCTTTCCTCAATTCCAATAACGTTGACGCAGCACCTACAAGTTATTTTGAACATGACATTATTTTGAAGGATCTATTCTAACACTTTGATATACTGGGTGCTTCCAAGGTCCGATATAATACTTGGGAGTTTGGATATGCATGTATGTATCAACAGCAAATTAAAGAAATATCGTACCTAATTATATCATTGCAAAAAATGGACAATCGTTTTCTTGTTTTTTTTCGGCTACACTGTTTTCTAGGTCAATGTACGAGTATGTGTTCTAAGGCCGCAACACGAAAGTTGTGGAAAAAAATCAAACTCAAAGTATTATGAAAGTTCGTTAGTTATTAAGGAATTTGGAACAGCCTGTAGTATTTATATAAGATCTTAACTTACCTAAATGAGTGTAATAGCTGCCAGGTTCCGGAGGGTTCTTGTCCGCTGGAAAGCAATTGCAGTCAGGCACTTCGGTCCTTGAATTATTCTTCAACTTCTCCAAATTGTCTAAATACTCTTTGGAATAATTGAATTGATTCTCTTTGACAGGCGTTTTGATATCTGGGACTGGAGTGCCGGGTTTTGAGGAGTTTTTGGAATCTTTATCCGTCGAATCAGTATCGTCTTCAAGTATTTCATCTTTGGTTTGAAGTCCAGGACACGCGCCGTCTCTAAGATGTTCAGGTGGAGGTTTCTTAGTCGACCCTTGACGGCAGCAAGAGTAACCAACTTCGTTCCTGATTGCGGCCGGTCCACCGTCTCCTGGGTAGAGATAAGGTTCATTTCTCGGTGGCTGGTTGTACATGTTCTTGTATATCTTGTGTCCCGGTGGTGAGTGCTCGGATTTTATCTGTTCTATGTAGTATGGCGGCTTCGGTTCAACGGGTGTAGTTCTTTCAGTGCTGCTTCTGTTGTCACAGTCTTTTGTCAATTTAGGATCGTTGAAGTTTCTGTTGTATTTTTGAAAGCCCATATTTTCCTGCTGTTGTGGTATTTGAGCGTAGGTCTCAGCCGGCTCTAGCCTCCGCTCGTAAGGAAAATTCTGAAAGTTCTGATAGGTTTGCATTTTCGGTCCGAAGTTTTCTTGCTTTATTGTCGATATAGGCGGTAAAACGGTGTTCTGTGGCTTCGCTAGGCCGTTAGGGTAGTCCCGGTATGTATTGGCAGCCATCTCATTTTGTTTAGGATACGCATTTTGGTTTATTCTTTGCGGATCAGATTTCATTAATCTGTCGTCTTTGTGGTATTGGTAACTGTCTGGCGCCTCTAATTTGGGTATCAGAGGCGCCGAAGGATGTCTAAACTTTGCGTCGTACGCTTCCCTATAAGCTCGACTTTGTGCGTTCGTGTCCCTCGCTGGGTTGCAGTTCTGCTGGTTCATCTCCGACACCGGTCCGATGAGCATTTTTGATTGAAAATCTTTACTATCCTGTTGATTACAACTTAAACTATCGCTACTATAAATTTCTGCATATTTTTGCGCTTCATATGGTACGTTGGAGTATGTACCGTAGTGTCCCCTCATGTCCGCATACGACGGCAACTTCTGAGGTTTGGCGTTTTTAGACGAAGCGGGTTTGTCAAAACCTCTCGGGACCTCCGTCCCCCCCTCCCATACGTGGTGGCCACCACCTCCGAACTCACCCGCACCGTAGGCTTGGGCGTTTTGTGAATAATTACCGGCGACAGGATAAGCCTGCTCGCCTATGCGGTAATTATCTCGGAGATGGTGGCTATACGATAAAAAATGACCGGTAGTATTCCTGTCATCGCCGACGGATACGGCCCCGGTCTTCCTATCGTCTATGACCCGAGGCGGCCCCTCTCCGGGGTCGCCTTTATCCGGCGGCGTATTGGTACCGTCTCGGGTATGGTTTTGTTTGTTTAATATCATCGTTTTCAGTCTCGAGTTCAAGTTGACCCTGTCTGATTGCGAGTACATTTGCTGTTCAGACTCTTCCTGCCTCTGCTGCATCTGCTGATTTTGCATCTGTTGGTTCTGCAACTGATTTTGCAACTGTTGCTGTTGACTCTGCAACTGTTGTTGCTGATTCTGCATTTGCTGTTGTTGGTTTTGCAGCTGTTGATTCTGCATTTGTTGTTGACTCTGCAGTTGCTGATTCTGTAGTTGTTGGTTTTGCATCTGTTGGCTCTGTAATCTTTGGTTATGCTGCCACTGGCGTTGCTGCCAGTCGTTCTGGTTCTGCGCTTGGCCGTTCTCTCTGTATTGTCCGCTACTGTAGCCGCCCGAATACCCGCTACAATCGAGTGAAGCTCGCGGACCGTTGCTCCCCTGCAGGTATCCAGGCTCGGCGTTTCCCGAATGCTGTCCATTCGGCGTGTTTTGTTCCTGTCTCTCCCCATCCGTGTTCGTATCTCCCGTTCCGTTGTCAGAGTTAGAGTACTCGTCCTGATGCTCTGTGGAGTATTCTGTGCGTTCGTAGTTCTGTTGGCTGACGGTGTACACAGGTGCGGCGGTGGTCGGCACAGCGTTTTGGTAGGACGCGGCAGAGGCCGGCCGGGAATCGTTGCCCGACGCGGTTCCAGGCGTTGAGGCCTGGGCATACTGCTGTTGGTACTCTGCGGTGTAGTGAGGAGCTCTGGGTGACGGAACTGGGGTGTAAGAGCCACGGTTCGAAGGCGGCCTCTGAGTGGGTACAGACTGCACTCCTGCTTGGTAATACGTGTTGTTCGTCACGTCGAAGGTTGTGGCGACGTTCTGGACGGTATACGTCGTGTTAGCCTGGTAGTGGGGCGAGGTGGCGTACGCTGTGTGGTTGCCCTGGTAGTCCAGGGTCGTCTGCCCGGTTTGTGTGGGGAGCTGTTGGATGAACTGGTTCTGCCAACCTGCGGAGGGCGAGTATACAGGTTGGACGGTGTAAAAGAACTGAACATCGGGCTTATTCTGGGACGGTTGTTGAATGAAATGGTTACCTTGAGACGGGTCAGTCTGCCAGGCCGTGGGAAATCTGTTTGGATCTCCCGCGTAGAATGGCATTGGGGCCTGCAACAATCGAGAAATAAAATGTTAGCAGTTTTGGTAAACGATAGAAAATGACTGAGGAAGACATAGTTTTGTAAAAGACCAGGGATATCTGTTGCATATCGGTGCCTACAGGCTGGTGCGGTAACCGACCTTAGCTGAACCACGAGTAAAAAAATAATATTTTACTGATAAATGGTCGAATACCTATTCTTCTTAGTTCTATAAAAATATGGACGACCCAGTTTATAGTCTTCGACTTCGGTCTGTCGGTAAGTATCTAATTTAGTTTAAGAATACCTTCGAATACATATTTATGTAATGACACTGTATAATCAGATTGCACTACACGGCTTAATTCTACACAATTACGACAACATAATTAAATAATAGTGTACAACATACTGTACAAACAATTGCGACCTCGTTTAATATTTTTTAACACAAGTTGATCATTTTAGATAATTAGCGCACAGGTGGTGACGTCATCATATATTGTGTTATGTGAGTATGTGTGTCGAGGCTAAGGCCTCGGATATTGTTTGTTGTAGCTGTGCGCTGTGTGAACCGGCCTAATGTAATCACGTTGACCGAGGTCGGCGAAACGATGGACAAGTCACCCTACTACTTACCGTTCTTAAAAAAAAATTGAAAATAATATACTTTAGCAATCATAATTTCAATATCCTACTAATATTATAAACGCGAAAGTTTGTGAGTGTGGATTTATGTACGTATGTATGTTTGTTACTCCTTCACGCAAAAACTACTGAACGGATTAGGATGAAATTTGGAACACAGACAGATTATAACCGGGATTAACATATCGGATACTTTTTAACCCGATAATCCCGAAATTTTTGCTAAGTTAAAATACTACGCGGATGAAGTTGCGGGGCACAGCTAGTGATTATATATGGAGAAGGAAAATAGAGTGAGGAAGCAAAGACATGTGAAATCCGCCATTCCGCGCTGGGTGGTAGGTTGTTAAATCATCCTAGGCAGTAGGCCGTGGTGGATCATAATTCCCTCAATCGAGGCCCGTGCCCAGGAGTGGAACATTAAATTTATGTTGACAATGGTTCTTACGCTGTTGGTACCTACAAAAACTGCTGATATTGCCATTAGTACTAATATTTTTAACTGATCTTGAGTCGTAATTTGTACACGAACTGACAGCACTATTGACAGAGTTAATATTATTAAGGCATTTATTTTATAAATATAGAACAATAAGTACAGAAACACTTTAAAATTAAAAAAACAAATACCTACATTAAATAAAAATATATGAATTTTTCATAAACACCACGACCTTCTGTGGGTTAACTTTCCCAAGAAATACAAGCTGGTGAAAGAAAATCTATAAAAATTGCCACAACTTCCTTTTTTTATTTATTAACTTTACTGCCTTAGTGCAATCTCAACAAAATTTGATAATATTATAATTTTCGACTAGGAATGTTTAAAATGTGTGCAAACGAGTCCATGTATAAAACTTATTCCATCAAAACAATACAAAGAACGCCGACGCGTAATTTAAAAGTTAACGTATTTTTGCGTTATAAAGCTAAACTCAAAGAGGATTATTAAATTACTAAACTTTAAACATGTTTACGTATGCGGGGTGAAGTAAACATGTTACGCGAACAAATTATAATGTAACGTTACTTCGAAACTCGTTTAACTTCACAAGATTTTAATTTCTGCGAGAAGGGCTCGTTTGGCTAAGTTATGTTATATTTTATTAACGGCACGGGTAACGTACGTCGCTCGTAGGGCTGTCCAATGTATTGTATTTAATATTTTATATTGTGTTTAATTCTTGCTGCTGCACATGGTGTATTAGAACAAATATTTGCGTGTATAATTATGCCAAAACAAGGTAACCCTTAATAGCTATGCACACAGGTAGGTTTGCTTTGTTTTGGCCGAAATACGATACTATTATTTTGTACAAATATGCTATGTGTAAAGTGGCAGGTAGCATAAAGATATATTGAGTATAATGGATTATAAAAAAAGATAGTTTACTTGATGTAGGTAATCTAGACAATGCACGATTTATTTATTGACTTACTTAGAATGCGTAGTTTTTGTTTTTTGATAATGATTTTACCCATATTTTTAAATACTTAAATATATTTTGATGAAGTAGGTCCCAATTAAATTTTGACTTTAAACGTCCCATATTGTTCTAGGTTGGTAACACAGTAAAGTGCCAGCCCTAGTGGTAAGTAATTAAAAGTTTGTTATGTCGCTGGTAATGAGATTCTATAACGAGATAATTCTTGTTTAATACTAGACTCGTGCACGGTGATAGTCAATTCATGGATTAATATCCATGAATTTGAATAGCCTTACTGTCTTTTGCACTGACATTAAACCGAAAAAAATAACAACAGATAAAAAAACCGTTTCAAATAGTTTAGAAATGAAGTTATTTGGTTTTCCAAAATGGACGGTCACATTTTTGTATTGTATTGTTATTAATTGTGTTTGTTATTGCTATCGTTACTCGACATTGGCAGAATCATATTGGGCTTGACACAATTGGGTCCAATTGTAAGAGGCCAAGGTTTTTCAAAAATCCGAAATAATAATTTATGTACATATACTAGGTGAAACAGAAAGGGTATACTATTTTTTTTGCAACTTAACTTTGTAAATCTAAAACCATCGGCTTTGTGGGACAGTTGCAGTACTAAAGGTTTTGTAGACTTGTGAAATCTGTCAACAGCCGTATCCCTGTAACACGTTTTGTTTTTCAAGTTTCCTCCAAAGCTGATAGTAATAGAATTACAAAGTTAAGTTTTGAAAAAAAAAGTATACGCTTTATGATTCAACCTGGGGGTCGATCGCGCTAATTTTAAACGACATTACCAAAACAAAACCACAACCAAAAACGTTATGTTGTGCACATTTCGTATCGCGCTATTATTTTAACGGAAACGAATTAGCTTTATTTTGGAAGATACGTTTGTCAACGTATTGCGTTACTTTTTGACGGCGTTTAGAACCAAAAGCGTTACGTTAGAATCGGCTATTCCGCTGTCGAACGAACGTTTTTGAATTAGTTCGTGACGAGCAACTTTTCAAGTTATGTTTGGTGGATTATTGTAACTAAAACTTAAATTGAAGTGTTTGTGTCATATATAAAAGCTTAAAATGCTCGGTCTACATCTTAGCAAGCTACAAAGTGCTTGTGAGGTGGACGTACCACCGTAACTGTACCACCGTACGGCGCATATTGTTTTTTAAAGTATATAACACTAGCGGCCCGCCCCGGCTACGCACGGGTACATTGCGGTTACATTATTCGAGTTTTAGTAAGGATCCCTAATTTTTTTGAAAATATATTATAGCCTATGTCACCCGGGGATAGTGTAGCTTCCCAACAGTGAAATATTTTTTCAAATCGGTTCAGTAGTTTCGGAGCCTATTCATTACAATCAAACAAACAAAGTTTTCCTCTTTATAATATTGGTATGATAGTCGGTTATCAAGCGTATGACTCGCCTAATGCCTATAGTTTACGCCGCTCTTTTGTGGGAGGGGTTGGTAATACCACAGTCAAATCAGCCCGTTTACGTATGAACTGTAGGCTACAGCTTGGCTCTACACTATTGGGGGAAGGTGTAGTGTACCGTTCGAGTGTGTGTCGTAGAGTGGGAGTGCGTGCTGGAGCCGCTGCCGATGCGCGGCGTGGTGGTTTATGTATGAACTGTAGGCTACAGCTTGGCTCTACACTATTGGGGGAAGGTGTAGTGTACCGTTCGAGTGTGTGTCGTAGAGTGGGAGTGCGTGCTGGAGCCGCTGCCGATGCGCGGCGTGGTGGTTTATGTATGAACTGTAGGCTACAGCTTGGCTCTACACTATTGGGGGAAGGTGTAGTGTACCGTTCGAGTGTGTGTCGTAGAGTGGGAGTGCGTGCTGGAACCGCTGCCGATGCGCGGCGTGGTGGGGTGCCTGGGGCGCGAGTGGGCGGCGCGGCACGTGCTGGCGGCGGGCGCGCTGCTCGGCAAGAGCTGCTCCGCCGCGCTCAAGCTGGCGGGCCACCAGCCCGCGCTGCAGACGCAGGTACTTCCAACCTACTAAATATCTGCATTTCTACTCAATAATTAATAAATTATACCATAATATCGGTGTATACCTCGGCCTTCTCCATAAATGTTGGCCGGTTTGCACTGGAAGAAATATAAACGCAAAAAAAAATCGCTATAGCCCACGGGGCTGACTCGGTGTGCATTAGAGTGCTTCACACATCTGATAAATAGGTGTTCGATGTAGGCACGCCTAATTTGACATACTGGTCCGAGCATAGGCGGCTCGGCTCAATACTCTGGGTGGGTTCGATACCCTTCTGGGTAAATTTAGGAAATTACCTTTTCATTATTTGTGCTGTTCTGTAACTACAAATTAATGCGAGTATCTCACGAGTGAATATGATTTTATTGTTAAAAAACAACTCTGCTGGTTTGTGTCACTTGGATCGCCTCCAGTCCATTGTACGGTACCCAACTACAACTACAAGCGTTGCTTAGTTTGGGACCGTACAGTCGGTGCGTGAGTCTGGCGATGTATATATGATTGTTTCGTCCCAGGGCTACCTGTTCGGGTGCCACCTGGCGCTGGCGTGGCAGGCGTTCCTGGACCTGGAGCCGTTCGCGGGCCCGGAGCCGCGCAGCTTCTCGCTGGTGGGCGCGCCGCTCGCCTTTACGCTGGAGGCGCGCCCCGCGCTCTACCAACACATTGAGGCGGGCCGCAAGAGTGTGCGAGACGTCGACTATCACGCTGTTAGTGTTATACACACTTCATTTTTCAAGTCGACTGAACATTACTTAAAAAAAAAAGAAAAACAAAAAAAAGTGCCGTCTAGGGACGCCCGAAAGAAGCGAGCTTCACTACATACTATAAAACAAACTTGCGCTTCCCGCTGTCTGTCTGTCCCTATGTATGCTTAGATCTTAAAAACTACGCAACGGATTTTGATGCGGTTTTCTTAATAGATAGAGTGATTCAAGAGCAAGTTTTATACCTATGTATAATACATGCATAATATAGTAGAGGAACTAATAAAAATACCCGTGCGAAGCCCGGGCGGGTCGCTAGTTACAGTATAAATCGTAGGGCGCCGCAGTTGCCACTCTGTATACCTATTAATATCGTGTAACGTTACTGACGTCTGACGCTTAGCACGGATAGAGTGGCCGCGCGGCGAGCGCCCCGAACATCCGTATAGAAGCTTCGCTCCAAAAGGGAGTGCTTATTATACAGTGACAGCGCTTCATGCTAGAGTAGGCGGCGTAATAACTACCAAGGCTAATGTTTCTCGGTGCGTCGCGGGGTATACGCGAGAAAGGCAAGATCGCGGGTCCAGTGGTCAAATCGTCCTAGTGGTGGACTATTATTTTGGTATTTTTAACCGACTTCCAAAAAAGGAGATGGTTCTATGTTTGTCTTTCTTTTTTTATGTATGCTCACCAATAACTTCGTCAATTGTAGACCAATTTTAAAAATTATATTTTTTTGTTTAAAAGTGTAATTTCTTCCATATTTAGAGTCACTATACAACGTAAGGATTACTTACTTCTTAGGTACATAGGTTGTACCTACCCCTACTTACTTAAGTATTGGCACCGACTCCAAACGAAAGTAATTACAAGGTCCCTAGTTATATCTAGCTTTTTAGTGCACCCAGGTATTTCTGAAGTCGCTTTTAATATATCGACGGCCCCTACGTATACAGCGACATGTCTAAAATCAGTTTTTTGGTCGATATTTTATTGTCAAACTAATGTTATGTACCATCTCCAGCTATACACAGCGGTGCTGGAGGGCGACGGCATCGAGCAGACGAAGCAGCTGCAGCGCTCGCACATCGCGCGCGCCGTGGACGTGCTCGACTCCTTCCCCAACTGCGACGCGCGCACCGCGCTCGCCAACATCATCGTCGCCATGCACCACGACCATCTGTGACCACATCACTCACCACTCACCACTCACCTGCCATACTTCATCACATGTCACTCACTCCATCATCATCATCATCTCAGCCGAACACACCAACTGTATGGTCCCAAACTAAGCAACGCTTGTACTATGGGTACCGTACAATGGACTGGGGGCGGTCCCGGTGACACCCAGACCTGGACAAATTACGAAAAGGCCATTTCCGAAATTTGCCCCGGCGGGAATCGAACCCGCAACCACCATGAGCAGTGAGCCGGGCGGCCTACGCTCGAACCACTGCGCCAAGCGCTCGTCACTCACTTCATTATCATCATCTCAGCCGGAAGACGTCCACTTCTAGACATAGGCCTCCCCAAGGTTCGCCACAATGACCGGTGTTGCGCTGCCCGCATCCAGCGGGTTCCCGCGACCTTCACCAGGTCGTCGGTCCACGCTGACACTCACTTATTTGATACCATAAAATAAGAATCCCCAAATATTCACTGACTTTGTACCATAGAATAAGAATGTTGATAGAATAGTTAGGGACAGCAACTAGAGGCGGACTAGTATCTTCAGCCTTCTTAGCTCATAGTTTTTCTATGTCTGTAGTCTGAGGCCACTATTAATAAAGCGGTCTCAAGTTTGTGAGCGATCTTCGAAATGTCATACCAGTACAAAATGTCGTGTCAAAAGCGTACTCAACCTACTCATCCGCTCTCAGTCTTGATATCGATTTATTAATACGAGCCTTCATACTTTATAGCAGTAGTTATAGTGTACTGTTATTTAGTGTCGTCACATGTACGCATTATAAGTACTACTAGCTGTGCCCCCCGACTTCGTCCGCGTAGTATTTAACGTAACACATTTCGGGATTATCGGGATAAAAAGTATCCTATATGTTAATCCCGGTTATAAACTATCTGTGTTCCAAATTTCATCCAAATCCGTTCAGTAGTTTTTGCGTGAAGGAGTAACAAACATACATACATCCACACTCACAAACTTTCACATTTATAATATTAGTAGGATTTTTTGCCCTAATATCTGGCAGCTCTAGGCCTGGGCTTAGTTGACCTTAAGGGAAATCCGCTACTGACAGTAACACAATAACAATGAAAGCAGAGAAAATGTATTTTTGAAAGACTTCTACAGCTTACAAATACCTACTCACAAACCGCGTCCTACGAAATACCGTACGTCACTAATATTGGTAATGGCCTATAGAATACCCACCACATTTCCCGAAAGTTTAGTGTGACTAATAAATATATAATAATGATTCAGACTGTCCTGTTTTAGTTCAATTAAATATTCAAAGAAAATAATTACTGTAATCTTCCGTGTGAGGCAGCTAAATAATAGTTTAAGAAGTTATTTAGTGCCTATCGTTGACAAAATATACAAATGTGAAGTTACCACGTATCCGATACAAGGAAATGATAGTACATAATATATTGTGTTCATATTTATTTAAGAGTATATTATTAAAATATAATGGTGCTTATTCTGTTGACACATAAACTAAAGTTGAATAAATTTTATTGCCATCCATATGTATTGCCATAAAGTGTGAATGCGACCGAAATATTTTTGGACATGTCAAAGACACAGAATTATCATAATTATTCTAGTAATTTAGAATGTTTAAATCATAATAATGCTCAATATTATATTAAGGGTTTGTTATTTTGGTAGTAGGTACCTTATTCTTATTCAATACTCAAGGATATTTTCCATTCCAATTTATTTTATGAAGCTATACTATTAATTAAGTGTATTTTTATAGCTAAGTTTTTGTAGTTTTAAGGAAATACTTATAATAAATATTGACGCGAAATTATAATGTACATTTTTTTAATGTTATATTCCAAATATATACCATGAAAATGATGGTTTCGTTTTATTTTGACCGTGTCATGGATAGATTTTAATAGTAGCAGCCATTACACGGAAGATAGCGCTGTTGTAGGGTACCTACGTATACATATATATGTTCGGGCTACTGTGCGATAGATGTCGCTTTAGATGTATCAGGAGTACAATATGAATAGGGTTATGGTTAAATCAAAATAGTTAACTACATCTACTACACAACAGATGTCGCTACCGAGGTATTAACGAATTCTGCATTGTTTAGGCTATTGTGCACCAGATGTCGCTGCAGATGTACCAGGGCAACAGTACTGCAAAATTTCTAACTATTATATATTTCAGCTATTGGACGTTAGGCAGCAAATGTTGATTTTTGATTCTGGTTATGTTACCGATTAAGACCGATTTAGATTACATGTACCAGGGCCGCATAAAGTAGAAGAAGATCTGCATTATTATACTGTAATTGGTTTTAGCTACTGCACGATAGATGTCGTTAAAAACAGATTTTATCATTTTTTAACGTCTATCGCTCCACAGCCAGTCGCTGCTGAAGTACCAGGTTGACATGACGTGCAAGGAGGTTAGTATGAATTTGTTTCGACTACTGCTCAATAGATGGTGTTGTTAACCTTAAATTTTCATAATATTTTATCGAGTCTCAGCTTGTCGCCGACTGAAGTACCAGGGCAACATGACATATAAGGAGGTTGGTATGACCAAATAGACAGGTACTTTGAATTGTTTTGCTATTGTACGATAGATGTCGTTTAACTTCGTTGTTTATACGTTTTAGTGAGTACCCTCAAATAATATGCATTGTATCTGAAATACTACCATTAAATTTAGGATAATCGAGAATTATTATTTTTGTTGTCGGGTACCGGTGCACAAATTAGACATGCAAATAGTGTGCGCAGAAATAAAACATTTCGTTGTTTTGTTTAAATTAATTGTATTAATAAATAATGGTAGTTCTATTTACATGACACATTCGATTACTCTTTTGTTTTGGCAGAAGACAATAAAAATATTGTTACACAATAGTCGTTCAACACAAATTAGCGACAACCATCCGCTGAAACTATCGATGAACTACATTGGTAATAAACCCATGTACACATGAACAGCGAAATAACTTAAAAAAAACAAGTTTTTTTGGTTAAAATCTGACAATACTGGTCGTTTTTGGTTTTGAAAAGTTTCCCAAGTACACAAACGCATGGTCAAGCACACTTTACACTGACGAAAGACATACAAGCACGCACTCGTGAGTTAATGTATATCACAGGTTTCTAGTGTGACCTAAACGATACAATCCCTTACAAATGGTTCCATTAATTTACAATTTGATTTTGTGTCGTAATCATGCGGCTGTGATGTTCGATACATTACAAATGTCTCATATTTTAGGTAAGTACGTTCGCTACGAATCGATAAGCGTGCAGGTAAAATATTTATAGGTATCACATATTGTTATTTCCTCGGATAACCGATAGTTGTTCTGTAACAAAAATATTTTACGTAAACGTAGCTAGCGATTCGCTTGCGAGCGACAAACTGTTGAGGTATTAATTATTATTACGATTTAAAAATACTGTGATTGCTTTTGATATGTCTTGTCACACGCGCTGAGGATGAGATTTCTACGATTGGCAACTATTGATGGCAAGAATTACAGGGCATTTACCAATGCTACACACAAATAATATCCGAATACAATTCTTAGGCAAATTTCGTTACGTTACCAAACGTCAAGCGTTACCACAAGGCCGAGTTCATACGGCGACCGATACGTGAGAAGTCCGACCGATGATTCGGAAAAAATTTATTTCAAATACTAATATATTTTACCGAAAGTGAACAAATTCATACAAAATACACGACAGCTGTTGTTTTGACAAAATCTCGGGTAATCGCCGTCGCAGTGTGCACCCCGCCTGGCCTAGGACCGACGACTAATCGCACCATTGGTTAATTTTAATATTTTTTTTCATCCCTAAGTTACAATGTACATAGACTCCGCTGTCTATTATTGCTTAGTTTTTATAAGTTTTGTTATATCCAAAACTTGTTTACCTATAAATAATTTTCACGTTCGTCCCGATAAATTTACCATTCAATAAATACGTACACGTAAAAAATATAAACTATATCAATAGTTTAATCTTTAAAACAAACTTTACCTTACCCTAATTATATATTAATAACTATTCATCAGTATGTTTTCATTCATTTTCAATAATATGCCTACTTTATAATCTTTCCAAGCGCCTGAAAATTTATTTTTTTCCTTGCAACACTCTATCTTATATAAACGTACGTAATTTATTCATCTTTTTTGTTACGGTACTTAATTTATAAAATTTATCGTCGCTACATATGTCGGAAGAATGTACTTATTAATGTATAAATTGATTTTAAAATAATAAGTATGTCAATAATGTTATTTAAAACAGATTAAATCAGATTCATTAATAATATCAATCATAAGTTCAGCCAAAGTGCAGGCACTATATTTGCGAAGTAAAGAAGGCGATTTTGAAAGATGCTTAAAACAACTGCAATAATTTAATCGCGCCGTAAAGCAAATATATTAAATATTAACGTCTATCGTAACACTAAAATTATTACAAAGAAAATGATTCGATAATGGTTCACGTAATACAATATAAATAAGTTAAATATTCTAAAAAGTTAAAAATACACACATCTTAACCTAATAGAAAAGCACTCGTGTCTTTGTGGTACGAATACAATATGTTGCGTCGCCACGATTTCAATGATTCGAATAGATTCAAGATATATGCCAAAACAAACGCCAGAAATACAGGAATGGTAAATAATATTACTAATAATATAATAAAACATCTTATGCACAGACAAAGGTACAAAAATATCAATAAATGAGCGCCGTGCGCCCGCCGGACTCCACATACATTTCCAATGCGATGTTTTGTACTTTTGTTCTGAATAAACGTTACATAAATGTAGGGTTAGTAGTTTATGAGATCATCGCGTCGCACAAACGTTCGATTATGCGCTTAATTAGACAAAAAAAATCGACAAAATATGCAGACAAAACATACGTTAACGTCACTATACAGCAAGTAGTTTGATAATATTAAATAAAACCGTTCAATGGTCGAGTCAACTACAACTTAAAATACGACAAGAATATACAATAAAAAAAACTACACAATTACGGTCACTTCGACAATACGATCGATACTAACGTAACGTAAGACTAGCTGAAATGCGATAAACACTATTTAAAATTAAAACTTAAAATTACATCTTTGATTAAAAACTCACTCGGTACATTTTAAAAAATACGTCATTAAAAAAATCGATAATCAATTCCAACGGTTAAATGCGTGAAAGGAATCGATGCGCATCGCATCGGCTCGGTGCCGCCGCGCCCGCCACTACGACTCGAGGAACTACAAAATATCCGAGAGCGCGGCCCTCATCGATTAGAACAATTCTAAAAATGGAAAGGCAACACAGAGCTTACATGGCTAGGGAAGGGGCGTCGCTCCGTCGCCTGGAAGCACTCGGGCCGGCGCGCGGCGCGCGTCAGGTGCTGGACTCCTGGTAGGGGCCGGTGACGGTGCAGCCGTGCATGGGGAACAGCGTGGTCCACGACATGGTGGTGTGCGTGTCCGTGCGCAGCCGCCCCTGCCCCCCGCGCGCCGCGCGCGTCGCCGCCACCAGCGCGGCCAGCGCGCCGGCCGAGGGGGCGGCGGGGGCGGGGGGAGCGCGCGCTGCGGGGGGGGCGGGCGCTGCCGATGCCGAGTTGGGATTCGGTCCGGGCGTGCTCGGCGTCGGAGGATTCAACCCGAGTTTCTTTAGCCTCATCTTCTCCTCCCACTCTTCGAGGCCGTGTTTCGGACGATTCAGGTTCCGATGTTGATAGAATACTAGAGATATCCGCGTCGGGTTCACTCTGTTCGGGCTTCTCACGGCCGTGGTCGAATGCATTTCGTGTTTGGCGCATTCGAATAGTACACTCCCGTGGCCTAGAGCTATGGCGACCCCGCCCATTTGGCTATCCTTGAAACACTCCAAGTTGTCTGCGAATTCTGTCACTTCACCTATCGGCTCCGCTTTGGGCGGTTCCGGGGGGTAAGGGATGGAGAAAGGCGGTGGATATAGACACCAGTTTGGTGAAGATTGGCACCAGTTCGGACTCGGGTTTTGATAAAAATTCGGCGCAAAATTCGGATTGTACTGATACCCGTAGGAATTGTAGCAATGAGGGTTCCTAAGAAGCTCTTCTCTCTTGTATTTCTCCGCATTGTAATATGCTAAGCTATTGTAGTCATTATACGTATTCTCATAAGGATTGAAATGTCCGTAAGGGTTCGGTGGGAATGTGTATGCGTTCGCCATTTGTGGGTAGTTTCCGTAGCCCTGTATCGGCGTTTGATTTCCGTAATTGTTCTGATTGATTGGATGGAAATTGTTTCCGGCGAATTCTGCAGCTGGTTTATTTGCTACGGCCATATTTTGTCCTTCATGGCTGATGGTAAAGTTGCCTTGAGAAGTGGTTGTTTGCGGCGCAGAGTTTGTTCCGTTGTCGTATGGATTTCTATGCTCGTAACCTTGGTTAAGGTGAGGCCTCTCTGATGGTGGATAAGGTTTCAAAAATGTAGAGTTTTCAATGCCTTCTGGTGCGTTAGTGTGTTGGGACCTTGAAGGAGGCCTTGCTTTTGGTACCCTGAATAAGGAATTTTCGTTTTCTGGCGTCGCTTGCTCTTTTGGTTTAGAGTCCCAATTCTTTGAGTCCGGCGACTTCCAAACACTTTTGCGCACATCTGGCGAATTTAACATTTCGTTACTAGGTGACTTTAACTCAGGGACATGGGACGAGGCGGGTGATTCGGGAGTGCTTTGAGAATTCTGTGATATTTCCGTCAGCCGCGGGGAACTAGGCATGTCAAACTCCGCAATTTTGTTCGCTATTTCACCGATAATCTGTTTCTCTGGTTCCGTGTTGTTCTTCTGTAACATTGGATCTGAATTTGTTTCACTTCTACTAGAATCTGGACTATAATTATTAGGGGGTACATTCAAATGCGCTGTGGTCGAATCAGGGTCCTCTTTGACAACACTACTGAACAGTTCAGTGTTAGCAAAGTCCGGCCACTGGTTCTGTGGATTAATTTGATTGAATTGTTGTTCCCTCTTTTGTAGTCCAGTAGTGAAGCTAGGTAATTGGTTTGGGTTGGGATTCTGACACGAATTACCTTCAATTACAGGCGACACATGATTCGGGTTATACAGCGCGTTCTGATGATGCAAATTGTAGCTTTGATCGTACGGGTTGTACGGAGAGTCCAGAACCGTGCTGGATATCTGATTACTCTGCAGCTGAGCGTCAGTGAAGTTATCGATCATCGTAGCCATATCCAGAAGCGCTGGATTCCCTAAATTAGGGTTGATGAGACCTGCATTTTGGTTATGCATGTTAGGGTTCATAAACGCGGAGTTATAGTGAGAGTTGTTGGTGAATGCTGAAGGGTTGGATTGGTTAAGAGCTGGTGTGTGGGCTCTGGGGGAGGCGCTGCTTTGACTGCGAGGGCTGGCGTTGTTCCTGTCGTTGGGTTGCGGCGTGCGGGGCGCGGGGGAGGGGGAGGCCTGGGGCTTCTTCTGGTTGTTGCCGGGGCTCTGCTGCGAGGAGTTGCTGTTGTTGGCGTTGTTGGGGTCGCTGCTGTCCTCCTCTTTCCGCTTCTTGCCGTGCCGCCTGCACGGTTGCAGAGGAACGGAACGGACGCGGACTTCCATCGGGAATCTGGAATTAGAATGTAAGTAATGTAATTGCTTATTTATTATAATAAAAGTCACATTAGGCATCATAACAATGAAGAAATCTGAATGCCGGAATAGATTTTCATGCAGTAGTTTTCGCAAGTTCTAATGCTAATCAACCAATATAGTGCTGATCTACAGCTATTACAGCCTCAAACGTTTATTTGACAGTAAGAAAAATTCTATATTTTATAATTAAATATAAATATCGCCCGACTGACACACCAGTTGTATGGTCCCAAACTAAGCAACGCTTGTATAATAGGCATCGTACAATGGACTGGAGGCGATTCCAGTGACACCCAGACCTGGGCAAATTACGAAAAGGCCATTTCCGAAATTTGCCCCGGCGGGAATCGAAACCCCAACCACCATGAGCAGTGACCCAAGCTGCCTACGCTCGAAACACTGCGCCAAGCGGTCTTCTAATTTAAATTACTGGGAGTTAGTGTGAAAAACAGTGGAACTGAAAGTTTTTCAACAAATAGTAAGTGAAAACATTGTACATCACCACTCACTTGTCCAGTATCTCCAGCGCCCCGTTCTTGACCTTCTCATCCTGGCCTTCCTTGGAGCCGAACTCGTCGGTGTGGTCCAGCACGTACAGCGGCAGCACGTGCAGCTGCTCGTCGGAGGGCTTGCTGAGCGCGCGGTGCTTGGCGAGCGTCACCACCGCCGTGCAGCCGTTGTTCATGTTGTGCAGGTCGCGGTGCGCGTGCGCGCAGAAGTCTATGCACGCTGTTACACCTGGGAAGAAGGTACACTTACAGATGGATGTAACATCTAAAACTAATCCTTGGTTGAGGACTTTCTTTCGAAATACTTTGAATACCATTTGTATACCATATCTTATCCAAGTTTGGCAAATAATGGATTTCCTATCTCCCTAGTCTAATCTATGAGCATACCACGTTTCCAGAACAGAAACGCTTTTGGTAATAAACACCTGGTTGGGGGATCGCTACCAATATTTAGCGCTGCTGTTTGTGCTTCAAAGAGTACGTTAAGCGGTCAGTCCCGGCTATCACAGCCGTTAAACCATGTTGGAGACATTCAGAAAACGAACGATTCAAATGCTTATCATAATGACTCACTCACTCGAATCATCTGAACTAAAAACTTTTGAACTTAAAGTGTAGGCTAAGGACTTATATTCGAAATGCACCTGGTGATAGGCAACAGCTAGAACATTGTTATGATCTTGTACTCACCAGAAAACGGCCTCCCCGCTTTAAAGCCAAGCCTACAATCCGAGGCCTCCTTTTCAAACTGGCACTGGTTCTCGAAGGCCTTGGGCGCCAAGTTCATGTACAGTGGGCTCAACAACGTGGCCAGCACGTGGACGCGTTCCTCTATCTCGCTCTCTTCTGTCTTCACGGAGAGGCGGAACTTGCGTACAGTCTTGGAGCGCGCGTACTTGCAGCCGTTGTAGTACATCGACCACGAGCAGCCGAAACTGTAGGACGCGCCGCAAGTTTCTGGGTCCAAGCCTGAAAGGAACCGGTTATTTAAGTTATCGGTAATGTCCTGGAAAATTGCTTGAACAGTATGACTTAATATGTGGAAATATGTGTATTTAAAATAATATAAACATTGGGAAAATCATCAATTATAGTGTAGTCTTCGGGTTTTTGATGTGCAAGCGATATTTAGCGCCGCCGCGCCGTTCAATACGGCGCGGTCCAGCACTGGTTAAGCTGACCTTCTAGCAGCCTGGAAAGCGTGTGTTTGCTAGTATTTGGCCTACCTATGGTCTCGCCTGTGTATGGCAGTTATTTTGCCGGAGACAGAGCGGTTAAGTCGTGATCTTAACGGTAGTACATTTAAATAGTCAAGAGTGAAATCATAGGGGGAATTTAATAAAATCAAAACGTAAGTTATTATACTTACCTTGGCAAGCACAAGTCCGGTTCTCATTAGTGGCGCACCGCCTGGTGGTGGGCAGACCGTATCTGTTCAGTTTATGCGAGAGCAGTGTGTAATCCAAGTCCGCCTCGGACTGCGGGATGCCCTCCCACGCGACGAGGCACACCACTATCCACGAGGTGGCGCACTTGTGACCGTTACGGAACTTCACTACTACCAAAACTTTTTCCGTGTAATTTGTTCTCCGAATTATCTGGAAAAAGAGGGTAGATTGTTAACAAAGTTCAACAAAATTAAAATTGGCAATTGTTTGTGTCCCCGTAGGCCTAAACAAAATAAACGCTGTTACTTTGACTTGGACTTTGACATTAGTGCCTTCCTTTAATGATCCTAACGTGTGAAGGCAAAAATACTTTAGTTGTGTGTGATTTGATGACAAAGAATCGGCATCAATACGATTTATGATGGCAGGTATATCGTATCGCATAGCGCGTGGGGGTTATATCAGAAGAACAGTTTTGTGCAATAAAACTAGATGGCATTAGTTTACTACAGCGGTGTCATTGGTGCGACATTTATTATTGGAAAGTTGAAGTATTTAAGAATTTACGTATATGACAATAATTCAAAATGATTCAAAATACATAATTCACGATTAAATATGATACAAGGCCTTAACATCTAAATGAATGAAAATTTTGGGATCCATACACTCACCCACTTAGCCATGGGGCAGCCCTGCGCCGACTTCCCTTCCTTCCCCGTATAGCATATCTTCTCTATCCGCAACTCCTTCCCCGACAAACCAGTACGAGTCTCAAATTCTTTCCTCAATTCCAATAACGTTGACGCAGCACCTACAAGTTATTTTGAACATGACATTATTTTGAAGGATCTATTCTAACACTTTGATATACTGGGTGCTTCCAAGGTCCGATATAATACTTGGGAGTTTGGATATGCATGTATGTATCAACAGCAAATTAAAGAAATATCGTACCTAATTATATCATTGCAAAAAATGGACAATCGTTTTCTTGTTTTTTTTCGGCTACACTGTTTTCTAGGTCAATGTATGTGTTCTAAGGCCGCAACACGAAAGTTGTGGAAAAAAATCAAACTCAAAGTATTATGAAAGTTACGTTAGTTAGTAAGGAATTTGGAACAGCCTGTAGTATTTATGTAAGATCTTAACTTACCTAAATGAGTGTAATAGCTGCCAGGTTCCGGAGGGTTCTTGTCCGCTGGAAAGCAATTGCAGTCAGGCACTTCGGTCCTTGAATTATTCTTCAACTTCTCCAAATTGTCTAAATACTCTTTGGAATAATTGAATTGATTCTCTTTGACAGGCGTTTTGATATCTGGGACTGGAGTGCCGGGTTTTGAGGAGTTTTTGGAATCTTTATCCGTGGAATCAGTATCGTCTTCAAGTATTTCATCTTTGGTTTGAAGTCCAGGACACGCGCCGTCTCTAAGATGTTCAGGTGGAGGTTTCTTAGTCGACCCTTGACGGCAGCAAGAGTAACCAACTTCGTTCCTGATTGCGGCCGGTCCACCGTCTCCTGGGTAGAGATAAGGTTCATTTCTCGGTGGCTGGTTGTACATGTTCTTGTATATCTTGTGTCCCGGTGGTGAGTGCTCGGATTTTATCTGTTCTATGTAGTATGGTGGCTTCGGTTCAACGGGTGTAGTTCCTTCAGTGCTGCTTCTGTTCTCACAGTCTTTTGTCAATTTAGGATCGTTGAAGTTTCTATTGTATTTTTGAAAGCCCATATTTTCCTGCTGTTGTGGTATTTGAGCGTAGGTCTCAGCCGGCTCTAGCCTCCGCTCGTAAGGAAAATTCTGAAAGTTCTGATAGGTTTGCATTTTCGGTCCGAAGTTTTCTTGCTTTATTGTCGATATAGGCGGTAAAACGGTGTTCTGTGGCTTCGCTAGGCCGTTAGGGTAGTCCCGGTATGTATTGGCAGCCATCTCATTTTGTTTAGGATACGCATTTTGGTTTATTCTTTGCGGATCAGATTTCATTAATCTGTCGTCTTTGTGGTATTGGTAACTGTCTGGCGCCTCTAATTTGGGTATCAGAGGCGCCGAAGGATGTCTAAACTTTGCGTCGTACGCTTCCCTATAAGCTCGACTTTGTGCGTTCGTGTCCCTCGCTGGGTTGCAGTTCTGCTGGTTCATCTCCGACACCGGTCCGATGAGCATTTTTGATTGAAAATCTTTACTATCCTGTTGATTACAACTTAAACTATCGCTACTATAAATTTCTGCATATTTTTGCGCTTCATATGGTACGTTGGAGTATGTACCGTAGTGTCCCCTCATGTCCGCATACGACGGCAACTTCTGAGGTTTGGCGTTTTTAGACGAAGCGGGTTTGTCAAAACCTCTCGGGACCTCCGTCCCCCCCTCCCATACGTGGTGGCCACCACCTCCGAACTCACCCGCACCGTAGGCTTGGGCGTTTTGTGAATAATTACCGGCGACAGGATAAGCCTGCTCGCCTATGCGGTAATTATCTCGGAGATGGTGGCTATACGATAAAAAATGACCGGTAGTATTCCTGTCATCGCCGACGGATACGGCCCCGGTCTTCCTATCGTCTATGACCCGAGGCGGCCCCTCTCCGGGGTCGCCTTTATCCGGCGGCGTATTGGTACCGTCTCGGGTATGGTTTTGTTTGTTTAATATCATCGTTTTCAGTCTCGAGTTCAAGTTGACCCTGTCTGATTGCGAGTACATTTGCTGTTCAGACTCTTCCTGCCTCTGCTGCATCTGCTGATTTTGCATCTGTTGGTTCTGCAACTGATTTTGCAACTGTTGCTGTTGACTCTGCAACTGTTGTTGCTGATTCTGCATTTGCTGTTGTTGGTTTTGCAGCTGTTGATTCTGCATTTGTTGTTGACTCTGCAGTTGCTGATTCTGTAGTTGTTGGTTTTGCATCTGTTGGCTCTGTAATCTTTGGTTATGCTGCCACTGGCGTTGCTGCCAGTCGTTCTGGTTCTGCGCTTGGCCGTTCTCTCTGTATTGTCCGCTACTGTAGCCGCCCGAATACCCGCTACAATCGAGTGAAGCTCGCGGACCGTTGCTCCCCTGCAGGTATCCAGGCTCGGCGTTTCCCGAATGCTGTCCATTCGGCGTGTTTTGTTCCTGTCTCTCCCCATCCGTGTTCGTATCTCCCGTTCCGTTGTCAGAGTTAGAGTACTCGTCCTGATGCTCTGTGGAGTATTCTGTGCGTTCGTAGTTCTGTTGGCTGACGGTGTACACAGGTGCGGCGGTGGTCGGCACAGCGTTTTGGTAGGACGCGGCAGAGGCCGGCCGGGAATCGTTGCCCGACGCGGTTCCAGGCGTTGAGGCCTGGGCATACTGCTGTTGGTACTCTGCGGTGTAGTGAGGAGCTCTGGGTGACGGAACTGGGGTGTAAGAGCCACGGTTCGAAGGCGGCCTCTGAGTGGGTACAGACTGCACTCCTGCTTGGTAATACGTGTTGTTCGTCACGTCGAAGGTTGTGGCGACGTTCTGGACGGTATACGTCGTGTTAGCCTGGTAGTGGGGCGAGGTGGCGTACGCTGTGTGGTTGCCCTGGTAGTCCAGGGTCGTCTGCCCGGTTTGTGTGGGGAGCTGTTGGATGAACTGGTTCTGCCAACCTGCGGAGGGCGAGTATACAGGTTGGACGGTGTAAAAGAACTGAACATCGGGCTTATTCTGGGACGGTTGTTGAATGAAATGGTTACCTTGAGACGGGTCAGTCTGCCAGGCCGTGGGAAATCTGTTTGGATCTCCCGCGTAGAATGGCATTGGGGCCTGCAACAATCGAGAAATAAAATGTTAGCAGTTTTGGTAAACGATAGAAAATGACTGAGGAAGACATAGTTTTGTAAAAGACCAGGGATATCTGTTGCATATCGGTGCCTACAGGCTGGTGCGGTAACCGACCTTAGCTGAACCACGAGTAAAAACATAATATTTTACTGATAAATGGTCGAATACCTATTCTTCTTAGTTCTCTAAAAATATGGACGACCCAGTTTAAAGTCTACGACTTCGGTCTGTCGGTAAGTATCTAATTTAGTTTAAGAATACCTTCGAATACATATTTATGTAATGACACTGTATAATCAGATTGCACTACACGGCTTAATTCTACACAATTACGACAGCATAATTAAATAATAGTGTACAACATAATGTACAAACAAGTACGACCTCGTTTAATAATTTTTAACACAAGTTGATCATTTTAGATATTTAGCGCACAGGTGGTGACGTCATCATATATTGTGTTATGTGAGTATGTGTGTCGAGGCTAAGGCCTCGGATATTGTTTGTTGTAGCTGTGCGCTGTGTGAACCGGCCTAATGTAATCACGTTGACCGAGGTCGGCGAAACGATGGACAAGTCACCCTACTACTTACCGTTCTTAAAAACGAATTGAAAATAATATACTTTAGCAATCATAATTTCAATATCCTACTAATATAATAATATAATACTAATATAATAATGCGAAAGTTTGTGAATGTGGATTTATGTATGTATGTATGTTTGTTACTCCTTCACGCAAAAACTACTGAACGGATTTGGATGAAATTTGGAACACAGATAGATTATAACCGGGATTAACATATAGGATACTTTTTAACCCGATAATCCCGATTTTTTGGCTAAGTTAAAATACTACGCGGATGAAGTCGCGGGGCACAGCTAGTGATTATTAGTGATGTAACGAATATTCGCATTCGCATTCGCATTCGCGAATATTCGCATATTTTTTGACATTCGCATTCGCATTCGCATTCGCAAGAATCTATGCGAATGTTTGGCGAATGTTTTTGAAAAAACAAAAAGGAAATTATCTATAGACGATAGTGGAATGTTAACAACTAGTAAGAATTATATATTATTTAAACAAACTTCCTCATAGGTTGGTCCTTATTGCACCGCTTTTAGGTTCATAAAGCAGCTTATTACGCACTATGGACTTTACATTTTTTAAATCTTAGTAAAGAAATATCCTAAAAATAGTAAACATTTAAAACAATAAATAAACTCTGTTTATTAAAATACTATACATAAATACATTAACTATTTAAATAAATTTCTTTCACATTCAATTTCATTGTAAATAAAACATAATATATTATGATAAACATTCGATTTATTATATTTCAAATAATATAATAATTGTCACCGGCTTTGCCAGACCCATAGATAAATATAACCAGCCAAATGCATGTCAGACTACGCATACTCTAGAGTTCCGTAGATATCCTGTGCCACCATAAAAGTGCCACTTTTCGATACTACGGAACTCATAAAATAAAAGTGATGTTTTTTTTATTGATATGAAACATCGAATACGGCAGCTCACGTAACCTATTAATTTCTGCGAAATTGATTAACTATTAGTCATCTTTTTAAATAAAATAGTAAGAAATTATGTTACTAAATTTATCATAGACATCTTCAGCAAAAGTGACATAACATTTTATTTTCTTCTTGGACTGATGAAAATTCTTATAAGGATTTTTAATTCAAATTATTAAGTTGTGATTAGACTGGGTGCACAATCAGTGGTGCGTGGTTTGAGACTTAATTTAGATTTATTTTTTTCTTATATTGACTTTGAATAGTAGTAAATAACTATTTATTTCCTATAAAAAACCATTTATAATGTGGTTCTAATTTAAAGATTGAATCTTGCTACTTAAGTAAAAAAGGCCACAATGAAGCTCAATATTTCGTAAACGGAAATTAATATTGAAAAACTGTCAAAGAAACCTTCAAATAATTTTAAAATATTACTGAACAATACCTCAATCGAGGGGGTGTGACACTCCCCTTTGGAGGGTTACGGGAGGTAAAATTGAATAACTTTGCTTTCAAAACAGTTTTTTAGCGGTACATAAACTCAATTTTTATGCTTGTTGGCGGTATTTTAGCGCTAATACATAGTCTCTGTATAAAATTATTGTGATTGCAGACGGACGTGCCGAAACTATAAGGGTTCTGGCAATTCTCTAGGTCTTAAAAAAACGTGAATTTTGTTTTTTTTTCAATTAAGAATATTATTCTAAATATTTTCTACTCGCAAGTAAGTTGTAAAATGTCCTATGAAATGCGTGAGCATTGTTAATTACACACCTTGGCTCCATCACAACACAGCCCTCGTGTTATTCTCTGGCTGCAAACCAGCCTCGATCGTAACATAGCTCACTTGCACATAATGCACTTATTTACTTATTATTTGAATTAAAATAAAATGTAACTGTCTTGAGGTAGGCAACTAAATCATAAATAGGATTTTTCTCTATTACTCTTGTTACTCTAAATAAAACATTAACTCAATAAAACTGGAATATAAAATAGTTTTGTTTAATGAAATAATACTAAACTACCCCCAAATCAAAACAAATCTCTTCGAATAAACTTTATGTGACTAACTTCATTCTTTCAACCTATGGGTTCGGCTATGTTCGGCCGACACGAAGTTTCAATCCAGTTTAACATTTTGCGCGCTCTTCATTAACCTCCGAGAAATAGGCGTGTTATAAGTTTAACATGTGTATTTGTGTGTCTGTTTGTGGCATCGTAGCGCCCAAACAAATGATCCGATTTTAATTTTGTTTATTTTTTAGAAAGGTATTCTGATCGAGAGTTTTCTTAGCTATGTTTCACGAAAATCGATTCAACCGTTTGAAAATTATTAGCTCTTTTGTACTTTAAAAAGTCTTTGAATTTTATTTTTATTATTATTTTTTATATTGAAGTTTTTAATTTTCAATTTAGGGTTTCTTATTTGAAAGTCAACATTCGCATTCGCATTCGCATTCGCGAATGTTGAAGCCAAATATTCGCATTCGCATTCGCATTCGCGAATGTCACAAATCCAACATTCGTTACATCACTAGTGATTATACAAGGTGAAACATAATGGGTATACTTTTTTTTCAAAACTTAACTTTGTAATTCTAAAACCATCAGCTTTGGAGGGAACTTGAAAAACAAAAGGTGTTATAGGAATACAGCTGTTGACCGATTTCACAAGTCTACAAACCTTTAGTACTTCAACTGTCCCACAAAGCCGATAGTTTGAGATTTACAAAGTTAAGTTGCAAAAAAATAGTATACCCATTTTGTATCACCTAGTATATGGTGGAGGAAAATAGAGTGAGGAAGCAAAGACATGTGAAATCCGCCATTCCGCGCTGGGTAGTAGGTTGTTAAATCATCCGGCAGTAGGCCGTGGTGGATCATAATTCCCTCAATAGAGGCCCGTCATAATATTATAATTTTCGACTTTGGAATATTTAAAATGTGTGCAAACGAATCCATGTATAGTAAAACTTATTCCATCAAAACAATACAAAGAACGCCGACGCGTAATTTAAAAGTTAACGTATTTTTGCGTTATAAAGCTAAACTCAAAGAGGATTATTAAATTACTAAACTTTAAACATGTTTACGTATGCGGGGTGAAGTAAACATGTTACGCGAACAAATTATAATGTAACGTTACTTCGAAACTCGTTTAACTTCACAAGATTTTAATTTCTGCGAGAAGGGCCCGTTTGGCTAAGTTATGTTATATTTTATTAACGGCACGGGTAACGTACGTCGCTCGTAGGGCTGTCCAATGTATTGTATTTAATATTTTATATTGTGTTTAATTCTTGCCGCTTCAAACGGTGTATTAGAACAAATATTTGCGTGTATAATTATGCCAAAGCAAGGTAACCCTTAATAGCTATGCACACAAGTAGGTTTGCTTTGTTTTGGCCGAAATACGATAATATTATTTTGTACAAATGTGCTATGTGTAAAGTGGCAAGTAGCATAAGGATATATTGAGTACTAGCTGTGCCCCGCGACTTCATCCGCGTAGTATTTTAACTAAGCAAAAATTTCGGGATTATCGGGTTAAAAAGTATCCTATATGTTAATCCCGGTTATAATCTATCTGTGTTCCAAATTTCATCCAAATCCGTTCAGTAGTTTTTGCGTGAAGGAGTAACAAACATACATACATCCACACTCACAAACTTTCGCATTTATAATATTAGTAGGATAATGGATTATTAAAAAAGGTCGTTTACTTGTTGTAGGTAATTCAGACAATGCACGATTTATTTATTGACTTACTTAGAATGCGCAGTATTTGCTTTTTGATAATGATTTTACCCATATTTTTAAATACTTAAATATATTTTGATGAAGTAGGTCCCAATTAAATTTTGACTTTAATTAAACGTCCCATATTGTTCTAGGTTGGTAAACAGTAAAGTGCCAGCCCTAGTGGTAAGTAATTAAAAGTTTGTTATGTCGCTGGTAATGAGATTCTATAACGAGATAATTCTTGTTTAATACTAGACTCGTGCACGGTGGTAGTCGATTCATGGATTAATATCCATGAATTTGAATAGCCTTACTGTCTTTTGCACAGACATTAAACCGAAAAAAATAACAACAGATAAAAAAACCGTTTTAAATAGTTTAGAAATGAAGTTATTTGGTTTTCCAAAATGGACGGTCACATTTTTGTATTGTATTATTATTAATTGTGTTTGTTATTGCTATTGGTTACTCGACATTGGCAGAATCATATTTATTGGGCTTGACCCAATTGGGTCCAACTGTAAGAGGCCAAGGTTTTTCAAAAATCCGAAATTATAATTTAGGTACATACTAGGTGATACAAAAAGGGTATACAATTTTTTTTGCAACTTAACTTTGTAAATCTCAAACTATCGGCTTTGTGGGACAGCTGAAGTACTAAAGGTTTTGTAGACTTGTGAAATCGGTCAACAGCTGTATTCCTATAACACCTTTTGTTTTTCAAGTTCCCTCCAAAGCTGATGGTTTTAGAATTACAAAGTTAAGTTTTGAAAAAAAAAGTATACCCATTATGTGTCACCTTGTATATAGGTAGCGTTTATGCAGACGCTACGATCTTCTCAGTCGAGGTCGCGTTCCGAACCGGTGGTAGATTTACCCTCGCCACCTCTTCTGGCAGCGGCCCAAGCCGAGGTCGTGTCCCTTGTGGCGCCCTTGAGCTAGCTGCCCCCCTGCCCCTCTGGCTGGAGCGCACTCGCGCTCGCCCTCTGTCCGGGTGAAGTTGTTATGGCCACTCTAGCCAACAACATATAGTCAATTCAAAAAAATAAAAAAAAGCAGACGCTACGTCATACGCTTGTTTGACAACTTTGTTATATGTATTGAAAAATAATTCTCCTACAATCGAAGGGGCTTGCAATCTCGATGTATCGATTGCGCACCTACCGTAGGTACGCCTCTATTTATTACGCAATTACAATGTAACCGTAAATTACAATTGTGCGTAATTGTGTTCAATTATTCATTTTACGTGACGCTATATGTGCCGTTGTAATTAACTTCGTACCTACCTAACGATGTTATCAACTGTACTTATAAGAACATAAATAGCTAAACAATGTTTTAAATATTAAAATTGTTATAGTATGATTGTTAGTTTGCAAGTTTGGCTGACATTTTACGTGAGACTGGTTAAGCTGATTTGAATGAAATGAGAAAAGGGATAACATACAGACTAGTTTTATATTAGGCTGTTGTGTATAGTGTACGCACACGATAAAAAAGAACAATTAAAAGCTGCCACTTTCGACGCTATTTATCATTAGCGTGCCGTTTTGGGACAAACTCGCTTCGATAGTTGGGCTGAGGGCTTCTGATGACTGCTTACTGTATTCATATCTTTTCTATTTTTGTGTTTCTATATGTCAACACATCTTGGATGTGAATCTAGACCATAAACAATTTATGTATTTATAATATAGTATAAGAGATTGTTGTGTGCTGTGTTGTCAAAATATATATATTGCGTTGAGCCGGAAATGCTATATAGGTATTTTTTTTGAATAGCTAACAATGAAAGCGTTAGTCTTGAAGCGGGGTGCGATAAATTGGGCGCGCGCACAGCGCTGAGCTGAAATTGCCAAAGTTGGGTAGAACGCGGCACAAATAAAAAAAAATCTACTAGCTTTTCTAGAGAACTAGTCATAATATAAACGAGAGTTATAAATATAAGTTAGAAAAGTAATAAATATCGTGCCAAACATTGTTCCGATAAAAATTAAAAATGTCGCTACTGGTGCTTTTCTGTCGGTCGGTATCTACACAAACTAACTACCTACATTACCACCGACTCATGGTTGTAGCGTGCGTATACGCAAGACAGACATATTAATGTATCAAAGTCATGATTTGTCGTTGTCTACGTAACCCTACGTTTGCACTGGACGAAACATTCCAATAAAACATGCTGTTGTCTCTATCTTTTGGCAATTCAAAAAAGGACAACATCATGAATTGGTTCGTAATCATTAATCAATGCCAATCAGGGGTTAGGCTGCCAAAGTAAATTACATTTTAAGTATATAGCACCAATGTTTAATCTCAGTTTTGACACTTAAACAGATAAAATGGCATCGATCGAAGAGGTACTGCTATTTGTTAAAGTAAACAATGGAGAATATGTTCGTGCGATGTTACCATTATATTCAAATTGTTTCCGTCCAACTTCGAAGGTTAGATGAAAGTAATGATTATACACGAAATAATTTCGTATAACGAAATGATTTTGTAAAAGGAAATATTCATTACATAAATGAAAATGAAGACACGTCTTGTATTTTCGTGATAACTTTTTTGTTTTCGTTAATATAACAACAACAACTCATACATTTTTAAAGCCTTTGTCGAAGGAATAATTTTAAGAAACAAACTCAGTTATAATTTTATCAGAACGAAATCAAACGACATTTTATTCCTTGAAATGAAGACAATAAAAAAGGATAACTGAATTAACAAACTTTTTACAAGCGGCTCGCTTACCTTACGTACGTTTTGAAATTCGATTTAATTTTATTGTAGTTTTTAAATGGGAATTCTACCTATATCTACTTAAAGTTCTTCTTTAATTCTAAAAAGTTATATTATGTGTAAGAACTTCATAAATAAATAAAATATATATACCTAACTACTTTACAAAATAATTAGAAAGACGGTAAGTACCAACTTCAGCTGTTTTTAATAACGGAGCAGTTTTGTAGAACAGTAGCGATTACGTCAAACTAAGTTAGGAATATGAAGGAATAGTAACAGAATATTATCACTAATTGAAAATTGAAAATGAGCAAATTAAATTGAAGCTTCAAAATACATTGGTTATGCTTTGATTATCGGCTTCAAACTTTGTATTTGTGTAGGTGCCTAAAATGTTATGAAAACATCCATTACCTAAATACAACGACCTCTTACAAGTAGGCATATTATTATGTTATCAGTAGGTAATGATAACCTTTTCTTGAAATTAATTCATAACTGTTTAACTGAAACACATCAATTTTCTGATGTTTTGCTTATAAAAAGTTTGGTTTACTCTGTACATAATATGTATAAACTTAACTAAACTATTACAGGGAGTTTGTTTAAGCGGCTATTTTGTGTACTTAATTTAAAATATTATATTCAAATCTGAATTCTATATTGTGAAGAATAGAAAAGAAACCTCTCTATTGTACACCAGAATTTGAATTTGACTTAAACAGTACTATGTACTTACACACTAATAAATTAAAACTCAATTATTCAAGCTATCATGTAACTCGTTTTTAATGTCGATAACGAAAACGGTTAGGGCCTGTGAACACCACGTTTTTAAACGCGCCGTCGACGCGCGTTTGTAGCGATACAGACGCGATACGCACGCGAGTCAGATAAAATACGCGCGTCGACGGCGCGTTTAAAAAACGTGGTGTACACAGGCCCTTACGCTTATAACATCAACTTTATTGTAAGATTGCAAATTATTCCTTAGTGCAAGTTATTAAAACACCTGTCTTAGTTAAATGCAGTTTTAACATACTTACTTAATTAATTCGTCATCGATATCACTTACTGTGTTATTTATTTTCATGCCGACATTGCCGTTAATATTAGTGAGTAAGTAATTATATATAGTAATGTATTATGAATGAACATTGTTTTATAAGTCAAAGAGTTCGTAGACATTCATCAGGCATTGCCAAATATTGTAGACTAGTGAACTCTACAATTCTCTCGTAACTTAGTTATATTTCCGCACATTAAAAAAATGCAATTAGACATAGTTTTTCAAAAAGGAACCAACTCACACTTACTCCTGCAGACTAAAATTAACCCTAGCTGACGTGATTGTAGGTTGGTTTCAGTTTACAGAAGTACCTATTGGTGGTTGGATCCATTCTGCGTGTCTATATCCAATTAGTGTTGTGTTTCATCATAACGAACAACGAACCTTAAATTTAACCCATATTTAAAACGATTCTTGATTTTTATTACTGAAATTATTGAAATAATCTTGGCTATCATATTGTGCTCACCACTATAGGTCGTTTATATTATAATCAATGTATATTCAATCATTTCGATCGGTTTAATGGTTGGATATTATAAATATTGCCTCAGATTATAACCCAATAAATATGGCTTATTCATAATAATTGCAGCAGTGAAACAAATTACGAAGAGAGATAAAATTTTACGACGCTGTTCCAAAGCTGTTAAATGCATTTTACGAGTAGCTAGCTAGCTTGTAATATAAAGTTTAATATCAATACTTACACTAAATAATATCGCAACTAAATGTAAATTAATAAATAAATATTGAATTAGAAATAAATACCGATCGACCACGCAATATGTCTTGTTTTTTTACCCAACTAAGGCAAAGCCACAAGGAAGGGTTGTGTTTTCTAGCAGTCTATGTATGTATGTTTCACCATAGCGCCTAAACTACTGGTCAAATTTTGACGTATGAGTTGTCAATCGATTCGTTATTATGGTCCGGGTGACACAGGCTTTATTTTATACGAACAAAATCAACATGACGGATGTTACACACCAAAAATTGGAGGGTAACTGTATTTTTTTTTGGCTATAGTCAAACGAAATTTGAGTTGCCCTTAAGCATTCTGCTACTTTGATAAAAAATTATGTAACTGTCATTATTATTGACATTATGGGCATTTTTGAAAAAATACTTATAGTCTAGCATGACTTATTCAAACTGCGGGACTCACCATCGGCTGGCTAGGGTGTTCCTGCTTCATGGCTGGCGTGGTGGCAGGCGCGGGGCTGGGCGCTGCCGGTGCCTGGGGCGCGGGGCTGGAGGCGGCGGCCGGGACTCCGGGAGCGGCCACGCCGGGGACTCCCGATGCACCGCCGAGGGGCTTGCGACCACGGTAGCTCTGGGGAGAGAACGACCGGGTAAGCTACGCCATGTTAAAGCTCTCGTAGAGCTACAATGAGAATGATTAACTAGAGTCCCGTCAGCCGCTCTAAATAACTTTAATGCTTGTAGGTAGTAGGAGTAGGGTTACGTTAATAGTTTAATAGCCATAAGATGAGAATCGAACCCGAAACCCCTCGCCTCGGTTAAACGGCAACTCCTCTAACCACTAGATTATTGACACTCAAGTAATTAATTTATTATTGTTTTAATTATGTTGTCTGAAAACTAAAACTAAACTCTAGACAAAACTTTAGTTGGACACAACAAAGCCAAGTTAAGTTCTCACATATAATTACCACAAGATCTGTGTCAATGTTAGTTATCTACCCGATTATTTGCTTATTGACAGACCTTGAGGTACCTACTCGATAACACTGCAGGAAAGAAAGTATTATAAGCAAAACTAAGTAAAAATGAACAAGACAAAGGCTACAGTGAAAGTGGAAAGCAAGAAATAAGTTATGCAAGAACAGTTGCGTTTGCGCAAACCAGCATTTCACCCAATAAAGGCTTGTTAAACAAACCAATAGACGAAATGGCCTGTAATAATCGATATTCCAACCGAGCGGTAATACCGTCTATCCATCTCAATAACGTCTTCCTTTTTCAAAGCGAGCACTTCTATTGGTCGGTTTGAACAATTTGGACCAATGAGCGAACGGGCCATTAAGCGTAGTAATTTGAAATTGGAAATAGAATAATCCAAATTATACGTTATGTACAGCTACAAGTTATTATTCAGGATAATGTGGCTTATTCATAGTGATTTTATAATTATATATTATGTTTGTAGTGAGTACATAGTATAAACAGCGGTTTACTATATTGCGTTTTGGTACAATGTTGCGCAAATATAATTTCTTAAAAGATAAATAAATCCAGGTTTGGTACACCGTTATACCTACTACCACGGGATTAGTATCTACACAGCTATAATTACACCATAGTGTGTAACTATAGAACATAATAGGCGCCTACGTACATTATTATTACAAAGGTAACATTCATACTTATAGAACGAAATATAAAAATAATCTAATCATCTTCTATACAAATAAATAAAATTGGAGTGTCTGTTTGTAATATCAAAATAACACCTTTTCACTAAATGCATATGAAAGTAGATACGACACCTACAGCAAAAACGCGATTTAAAAATTTTTGTCTGTCTTTCTGTCTGTCTGTGTGTTTGTTCCGGGTAATCTCCGAAACGGCTGGACCGATTTTGACGGGACTTTCACTGGCAGATAGCTGATGTAATAGGAAGTAACTTAGGCTACTTTATTTTTTGAAAAACAATTAGGGTTCCGCGTAAAAAAATAAAAACACATGAAATCAAAGAGTATCTCCGAAACGGGTGGACCGATTTTGACGGGACTTTCACTGGTAGATAGCTGATGTTATAAGCAGTAATTTAGGCTACTTTTATTTTAGAAAAACAAAATTAAAAGAAATTAAAAAATGGGTTCTGTCGTGCGGGCTCAGAACGCGGGAGCGGGCTTTTTGTTAAGTTAAATTCCACGCGGACGAAGTCGCGGGCTCAGCTAGTTGATTTATAAAAAAAAAAAATATTGATGAAGAGCTTTAAGCTTAAAATACAATATGCCAGCAAAAAGTTTTTTTTTATAACCGGAACGTGGAACGTAAAAATGGTAGTAAATAAAACTGTATAATTGAAGTAATAGGCTAAACTAAGTATATTCATGTTCAAAAGGCCGTGCGATCGTTGCCTAGTGCACGGCTCGCTGCGTCGGGTACAGTCGCACACAATATTACTAACCTACTGAAAAGATTTGACAAAAATACATTTTGAGAAATACAATCCTACTAATATTATAAATGCGAAAGTTTGTGAGTGTGGATGTATGTATGTATGTATGTATGTATGTATGTATGTATGTATGTATGTTTGTTACTCCTTCACGCAAAAACTACTGAACGGATTTGGATGAAATTTGGAACACAGATAGATTATAACCGGGATTAACATATAGGATACTTTTTAACCTAATAATCCAATACTACGCGGATGAAGTCGCGGGGCACAGCTAGTAAGCAATATAAAATTCAATGCAAAATTACCATAGGAGATGTTTTAATTTAGCGTATTTAAAATTGAGAGTTTATTATTACTGCCCCAATAGAGGAGGCTGGCGAATATAAGTGCGTGCTAAAGGAAATTTCGAATATCGTAAAGATTTCATTGATAAACAAACAATGGCGATCAATCATGTAAGGCAAGGTAATTAATTATCATATCATAATGGATTGGCTAGTAGATGATTTAACTAGATTAATCACTTTTCTTGTATAGGTCAGCGCTGATTCTGTTGGTATCTGCTATGTACACAAAATATATAATTATATAATAATAATAAATAAATAATTTAGCCCTCTTGACGTCCCACTCCTGGGTACGGGCCTCCCCTCAACACGAGGGGGTTTCAGGCCATAATCCACCACGCTGGCCCAGTGCGGGTTGGCGGATTTCACATGTCTTTCGAAAATTAGTTAGATCTTCTAAGACATGCAGGTTTCCTCACGATGTTTTCCTTCACCGTAAGCAAGTGATAATCATATAGAAATTATGATTTGCACATAGATTTTGAAAAATCCAGACGTGCGAGCCGGGGTTTGAACCCAAGACCTGGTGCCCGCAAGCGGTTATCTCTGCTTATTACAAAAAATAAACTAACTTTATTGCCATTCTTCTTTTCAGCGTAATGTGAGCTAGGCAGAAAATTTCAGATGTGTCAAATTTATTAGTGATTTGACGACAACCTAATTATTTCATTATTTTATTATAAATTGTTTTCGTTCCGATATTTTTCGATTGTGTTCGTCATTCTTTCAAAAAATCTTATGTGCTATATCAGAACGTATTAATAAATTTTCTACCAAACTTAATTCAAAACCTAAACCGCGAACAAATTTGTTTACAACTGTACTTCCAACCAATGCCTTAAGGATAATATTTTTTACTACAAAATTGGATGATTCTTTGCTCGTTTAGAAATATAATAAGTATAATAGGCTATTCGTCGCTTGATTGAACAAACTGAACCATGTCATGAGAAGTGATCGTAAGGCAGATGTGCAGTAGTTTTGAACACAATATTCTTGTACGCGTAACATAATAGGGTACATTATTAATTTCTCATATTACTCTATATTAAATTGGATAGCAAAAGCTATTATGTGGCCAAGACTAGAAGTGAGGTAAGTATGGAAGAGGCCCCTTGTGTAATACTGCAGGAAATACAATGAAGCCTCTTAAAAAACACAATAAAAAAAAGTACTTTTCAAAATTGTAATTCTCAAGGTGTATGTACACTGTAGGCACGGGCACAATAACTGCAAATTTTGGCCCGCCAGGTCGTACATTACAGTAAACAATGGCGCTTTGTCCCGGCCACAACTTGGCCCGCCCGGCCACGCTTTTGTCCAACTTCGTGTAACTGGCTTTAGGCTTTATTTAATTGTCTTCTGAATCCACGCGAACTGGGATCATAATCCTTTAGTAAAGCCGTTATGTCAACGGATACTTTGAAGTTTATTGTGTTGTTGCGAAATATTGTTTGTTAATTGTTTGTGTGGTTACACCGTAATTTATGTAATCTAAATATATATAACTCAAAGGTGACTGACTGACTGACTGACTGACATAGTGATCTATCAACGCACAGCCCAAACCACTGGACGGATCGGGCTGAAATTTGGCATGCAGGTAGATGTTATGACGTAGGCATCCGCTAAGAAAGGATTTTGATTAATTCTACCCCCAAGGGGATAAAATAGGGGATGAATGTTTGTATGAAACTTTGTCAATTAAATTCCACGCGGACGAAGTCGCGGGCACAGCTAGTTTATAATAAAGCTACAGCCAGCAGAATATTTTAATCTATTGATCGTAAACTGCATAGTTACCTAGTATTTACTCAATCATTTCTATTTCATTGTGAAGCACAGGTACACAAAGTTTCAGCAATTTTCACCAATAAAGAGCTTGATTTCCAAAGTACCGAACACAAAACGAATAATTGAAATAGGTTCGTATAACATACGAGTACATAGAATAAAACGCGCGGTTCTCAATTTAGTCCTGAAAAAATAAATATGAAGCATAATGACGTCATAGTTCAAGATGCTGCCAGCGATTTGGTAGTGAACCCGTATTTAGACACTGGTCCAAAATACGCGGGCCGATTATCACAGGACCGTGTGTACCATGGCGCATGTGTTGCGGCCAAGGTCGCGCTTTGATCTTTTTGGCAAAATATCAAAATCGTAACACAATTTTCCTGCAACTGATCGTTAATATTAGACGTGTTTACAATATAGGGCTTCTAAGAATCGGAGAAAATAATTAATATGCACGATTTTTATTTGTCTTAAAATAATAATCAAGCCCTTTTAACGTCCCAATCCTGGGCACGGGCCTCCCCTCACTACGAGGGGGATTCAGGCCGTAATCCATCACCTTAGCCCAGTGGGATTTGGCGGATTCCACATGTCTTTCGAAAATTGGTTAAATTTTCTCACCACGTTTTCCTTCACCATATACGAGTGGTCATATATTGAAATTATGATTTGCACATAGATTTTGAAAAACCCAGAGGTGCGAGCTGGGGTTTGAACCCAGGACACGCAAGACGCGTGCTTAACCAATCGGCTATCACTGCTATCGCTGCTTTTCGGAATATATCGCCCTTATTTATGTTGCACGTTGCCAAGACTTCGATTGCTTATTTGCATCAATCGATATGACGGTCGAAGGTTGCGAGTTTTTGTATCGATTAACCACACTAGATTGATTTTTTAGTTACAACTAACAATCATGTTTTTTTTTTTCTTTATTTAAGGAGCTTCGTCAGTTTTGACGATGCCGCTCCGTAGACACATATTACTTTATATATACCAAGCTTAATTAATCAAAAATTGAACAATATAGTTTGTATAGTGCTTTGGCTGCATCAGACATTGGAGCTGCCAGAGCACTACTACATGCACCAACATTGTGTACTGAAATATTATTATACCTAAAAAGATGTCTTCTTAACTGTTCATTCCGTCCACACTCCATCAAAACATGGTATACATCCTCAACAACTTGACACTCTTCGCAATTAGGGGAAGGCGTTATACCCATAAGAGATTTAAACCTATTTGATGGTATGTGGCCGGATCGCAGTCTCAAAGAACAATCATGTTTTAATTAAAAATTCAACAATACCGGATAAAGGGCTTGATACAAATATAAATCTTTAAAACGAGAGTTGTGCACCACCCCTTATTGTGTGACGTTTGGTATTTATAGTAAATACATCGTGTTGTTTGTTTTCGGTGCAATGATTTACGCGGTTGTAATTCTTTACGACAGTATTTTACGCAAACTTTTATATCTAAATAAATACACCGCTGATATTAATGTCTGAATAAATTATATTTACGAGTCACAAGAAATGTTGGATGTAGGTACTCTTGAATTGTTCTTGGTGCATATTTATTGCCTTCGACCATTGGCAATAAATATTCACCAAGAACAATCTTGCTCGTAATGGAGTAGAAGATGATATTCTTTAAGCTTATAAAATAACAATATGTCTTTAAAATTAATAATGTTCGCGTTTATTTGTGAGTTATTTTTAATATTTTCTTGAATGCCTTCACCGTATAGGTAATTATTTATAAGCTGTTATAATTATTTCACGCTAAAACTATGTTATCTATATATTAATACGTGAAGCAAAATCTTTATACCACTTTTTACGAAAATTGCGCGGACGGAGGAGTATGAAATTTGGCACACTTATAGTTTATATAGAGAAGGAGTGCAGAATGCTAATATTTAAAAAAAATATGCATAAAAAATACATGAAATCAATAAATAAAACATTACACACACTACCATGCGTTTGACACACACACATTTGTAACTTTAATTTGGTAACTGTCTGACTGTCTGACTGACAAACGGTAACAGTTTTTTTTTTCTTTATTTCGGAGGGCTGGTCTACCATAGTGCATTCTGCGTGCCAGTTTCACATAGTCTTTGACAATAGAAATTTAATGACGATTAAAATTTAAATTTAAATTAAATATGGTCGAATTTCGACCACGGGCGACCACTAGTTAAAACAATTCAGCTATGTAAGTATGTGTAGCAGTTTTGTGTACCTGCCTTCTGAATTTCATCCGAGACTTCCAACAAATAGCAGTATTTAAGAAATTTCACAGGTGTTACCCATTGTTTAATATTATTGTCATGTAACGCGCGTATAACGTCGCTCAAACGAAATTATGGCATGTTTGACAAACGCATTTGACAGGTGTATGTGATGTTTGACACGCCAGCGCACATTAAAATACGAAAGTTAAAGTTTAGTAAATATCGTTACTGTTTAATAATTTCTGTGCTATATTTTGAAAACAATTCGTAAATCCATCTATTTTGAAGATTTACCGCTTTGTATTTCTGTTCTATATTTAATTAATTGCGATCGACTTCAGAAAAGGAGGTTCGAAATTCGACTCGTTTATCCACAGTTATAGAATTAATTATTTCTGGCCTTTTAGTGCTCTAGGGATTTTGGAGTCAATTTTGTTTTAGTTTTTTTTTAAATTGGTTAATTTTTTTAACGGAAGTCTCATTCTATTTTCAAAAATGAAACTGCCATCAGACTAGTTTGTTTGGTATGTTGATCGATTAAAGTGATTTGGGATGGTTTGAAGGTGTATCCGCGACCTAATTAGATACCGTTATCAGACGGACAGCCGACGGTATTCACATAATTAATGACTCAGAAAGTAACTATTCCATACACGGTAACACTACAAACTTTTTTGGGCTTGAGCATAAGAATGAGGAATCCTAGCGTAGAGCGTAAAAAATAAATAAACTAGCCATTAGATAGGTGCAGCTTATTTTGCGCTTAATAAGTTTAGCAAGAGTCTGTTAAAACGCGTTGTTGGCTCTACCATGAGTTCAAAAGTTCGCTTTAAGGCGCTTTCGTAAAATATTTATATGGCAAATTGCTGATTCCTCTTGAGACCTCATTGGAGCGATGTACAATTTACAATACGGAAATTGAATTAAAAGATAGAATAACAGAAAAAATACTATGTAGTTCCCAGCATTCTTTTTAGTATACAGGGTTATTGGTAAAACACGAACAAGCTCTCAGTACTATATATATATCTATATGAGGTTGTCAATGTTTTATTAATAACACTGTGTATATATTTTTTAAACGTTTTGTAATATAATTAAGTATAATTATAAATACGAGATATTACTATAATTATAAATCTTAAGTTAAGGAACTACAAAAATCATATATGCTGTCGTATTTTTTTTTCAGTGTAGTCGTTCAAGTATTTTAAGTAGTCGCTAGCTACTAGCGACTACGAGTGATCATTAACATGGTTAGGCTGCAAAAACCTTACCAACCCTTGCATAGTATAGTATAGTACACAGGCCACCATAAATCGTGAACCATGGAGAATGTATCACGGCGGCGGCGACAGAGCGGTATGCGGCGATCCTAATCGTAGCACGGAACATTTGTAGCTATTTGCTGATAAATTATAACTTGTGTGTAGCTGTCGGCGAGGTAGAGATTCGCGAGGAAGATACGGTTAATAAATAATATGGTGGTATTTTTGATGAAATGCAAAAGCTCTGCTATAGTGACCTCGAAATTGTGATCAATATTTAAAACTTTTTTTTATGACGACCGCTTGGCTCAGTGGTTCGAGCGTAGGCCGCTCGGCTCACTGCACGTGGTGGTTGCGGGTTCGATACCCGCTGGGGTAAATTTCGAAAATGGCCTTTTCGTAATTTGCCCTGGTCTGGGCGTCCCTGGGATCGCCCCCAGTCCGTTGTACGGTACCCATAGTACAAGCGTTGCTTAGTTTGGGACCATACAGTTGGTGTGTTCGTCTGGCGATATTTATAAATAAAAGAAAAACTATGACTAATTTAAACTACATTAATTTCGATAATTTTACGCAGAAAACGAATAAGTATAATAATAAAAAATTTAGAATAAAAAGAAATGACGGTGGTAGAGCCGAGCAGTAGCTAATCGATTATACAGCTCATATACTGACTGGTTCGCCGGGGTAGTACCACCCCTATCACAGAAGATCGGCATAAAGTAGCTATTATATTTGCGTTATGTACAATGAGAGAGAGAGTCGGAAGCCCGAACGCGGGATCGCGCGCACTGTGAGACCTCATAGTAATGTTTGTGATTAATAAAATGGTAAAAAAGAAGGCAAATTACTGAAATAACTTGTTAACCATTATTACAAACAATGTTCATTGTATCAGCGGGGGATCATAAATTTCCGACACGAGACATTTACAATTCCAAATGTTTCGTTTGGCAAGCGAACGATAGTGCTTACCTTATTATTTACTAGCGACCTGCCCCGGCTTCGCACGGTATATTTTATCAGTGTTTCTCTACTATATTATGCATGTATTATACATATAAACCTTCCTCTTGAATCGCTCTATCTATTAAAAAAACCGCATCAAAATCCGTTTCATAGTTTTAAAGATCTAAGCATACATAGGGGCAGACAGACAGCGGGAAGCTACTTTGTTTTATACTATGTACTGATTAACATTAAATTTTATACTGATACATAAAACAATGTCTCTACCCTCGTTTACTGCACATTACTACTGAACTAATAATATTGCCGTCTCACTCATACATTACGATGATGAGGAAGACGAAACACCGTTTAATTAAGACAAGTTTAGTTACTCTATCTAACGTGTTTAACGTTGTTAGAGCCAAAGTATAGTCAATTGACTACGGCTCATATACGGGCTGGCTCTACCAGGTAGTACCACCCTCTCACAGAAGATCGGCGTTAAGTAGCTACTATAGCTGTGTTTCGTACGATGAGCGAGAGATTCAGAAAACCAACCATCCTTCCCCATCCTTCCCCATTCTTTCACATCCTTCCCCATCCTTCCCCATCCTTTCACATCCTTCCTCATCCTTCCCCATCCTTCCCCATCCTTCCCCATCCTTTCCCATCCTTCCTCATCCTTCCCCATCCTTCCCCATCCTTCCCCATCCTTTCCCATCCTTCCCCATCCTTCCCCATCCTTCCCCATCCTTCCCCATCCTTTCCCATCCTTCCCCATCCTTCCCCATCCTTTCCCATCCTTCCCCATCCTTCCCCATCCTTTCCCATCCTTTCGCCTCTTTTCATCACTCTCTCTTTCAGGACGGCAATGTGCGAGTATTGGTAAATAATCGGTATTGCAAGGGGGTCGTACGCATTTTGTATTAAAAAAAACGATCAAAATTAGGGCTGATGGCGCTAATTCTGTTGACTACAAAATTTCTATACGGACGTTCGAGGCGCTCGCCACGCGGCCACTCTATCCGTGCTAAACGTCAGTGGCGTTACACGACATATAAGCATACAGAGTGGCAGCTGCGGCGCGCGCGCCTATTGTGTTTTTAACGCTTAGTTCCTACGCTTTATACTATAAAGCTTCGCTTCTCTCGCTTCTTACTGTTTTTTTTTAATTTCAATTCAGGTGCAGAATGTAAATTCAACAATTCCACGTGCAAATTATCCTCCCGGGCGGGAATGAACTGGCCCCAGTAGTAAACAAGCGCAGTGATAGTGCCGACTGCCGACACGGATAACACGAGTGGTACATACTATACATATGCAGTAACTGTGAACACGTGTACAACCACGTTGGCCGCAAGCTATTCTTGAACGAGCCGGGTGTGAGGGGGCGTGGCCCGAAGGACGAGAGGGTAGCGGAGCGACAAGCGGATAAATAAATAAAATAAATAAATATCGTCAGACGAACACACCAACTGTATTGTCCCAAAGCAATGCTTGTACTATGGGTGCCGTATAATGGACTGGGGGCGATTCCAGTGACATCCAGACCTAGGCAAATTACGAAAAGGCCATTTCCGAAATTTGTCTTCGCGGGTATCGAACGCGCAACCACCATGTGCAGTTAGCCGAGCAGCCTACGCTCGAACCACTGCGCCAAGCGGTTATTATGACTATACCCTTAAGGCTTAGTTTGGATGTTAAACACATCCGTGCCAATTCTGCTGTCACCACATCACGACTAGTTTATATTTAAAAAGTACCAATTTCTGCCTTGGTCCGACTTTAACCGGATAATAGATATTAAAGAAAGTGGGTGGATATATTTTGTATATTTCTACTGAAAATACATTGAACTAAATGGTCTTAACATATTAAAATGTAGAAAAATTTGAAACCTATATGTATGTAATTTTAAAGAATACCTAATAAAATTGTTTAAAATTATTTATATAATCCATCATATATTTATACAATTTAATTCTATGCCCCATACACATTCAAACTCCCCTGTATTATTGCAGACTTGAAACACCGTGTATAATTAGTTCTTATACACAGCATTATACAAACCTACGAACAGTAAGTTAGAAAATAGCCAAAACGCTGTTCTAAAATGTTTAACACAATTATGTGACAAAACGCTACATCTTATATTTTAAACTACAACTTAACGTGAATTCAATTACCTAGTTTTATTTGAGACATGCGTAAATTATTTAATTCCTTCTTTACAGGATAAATGTGTATTGAAAAATTTAGGCAAGTAAATATTCTGCGCTATTTAATCTGGGGCTAGAGCAGATGATTTCTGAGAATTGTTTGTAGATTCAACGGTTGTACCAAGCATGTTTGAGGAAGGTTATGGTCAACCGTGAACATTGCGTTTTCCTCAAACAACTTTTCCGAGTTTTCAAACTTTTGGGGAAACTTGTAACCTTAATAGGTACTAGTAAAAATAATCTTATCTGGTCTGTTTTAAAGTCGTTTTCAAATACTTTGCTTAGCAGCGGAAAACTGAGACTCTGCTCAAATCACACTCAGCTGTTTGGGACGGCGCGCGGCGTTATCTATATTTTTTTGTATTGCGCACTAAAATTAAGCAGCACTCAAATTCGAGAACGTTTGAGTAATTAGCAATAAATTAGGGGAGACTTAGGAAGGCTAGCTCTCGAGTCGCTCTCAAGTGACTACCGTAGCCAATTTCATAATCTGATTAGAATAATATTTATCTTTATTATGTTCACCGTGGCAGTTTAATTTTAGAGGTTTTTTAGATAATGCCACAGATAATAAGAACAATTTTAAAAACACTACTATAATACCGAATGTAAGCAACAATGATTATATACAATTCTTATATTCGTCATAGAAGTAACAAGGAAACAGGAAAAAAATTCAAGGTGAGCGTGTTTTGATGGATTAAGGTACCTACTATGTGGTACTATTATTAATTTGAATTCAGTAGAATTAAAATCATAATAGTTTTATATTTTATATAAGTAAATCACTGCGTGCCTAGGAATACAAAAATGATATAAAATTGTTATTGTAATTGGTAAAACTCTGCCACCCAACCAGGTAGATTTATTATCATGTTTTCATAGAGATAATTACAATGCTATGCTCTAGTTATAATGTAACTACTGATTATGGACTTTCAGACGAACTCTGTCTTGATACGAGCTTAAAAATAAAATAAAATATTACAACGGTGAACGAAGAAATCGGATTATACTACGTTTTTGGCGAAGAGGGGCAGTAATTTACATACGAGTAGAAAAACAAAACATAAAGGCCGAATCTTGGGTCAAATTGACAACTTTCTCCTTTTTAAGTTTTTAAAGAAGGTTGTAAGAACTTCCTTGGGGACAAAAATACCGAAAAACCATATCAAAGCGATGGAAGTTACATAGCTTATGCCTTCATGCTTCACCTTGACTAAACTGTATTTCTGGTATTAATATGTGAGCAAGTTACTTTTAGATGTGTGATGTCAAGACAAGCCTAGTTTAGTCCTGATTTGATGACAACATAACTGGCACCGTCGTTTTTAATATTCTAAGCTTTGAGTAAATAAAAGAGAACATTCAAAACAGTTATTTTGTATACGCAACAGCCAAAGAATTATATGTTTTGCGGCTGCAGCCAACATTCGATTACAACTAGCAGTTAAACGTTCGAAGGTTGCGGGCATTGTGCTTCGATTGGTCCTCAACCTTCCTACATTGGATCTATTGTGGCTCGAATTGATTGCTTCCGCCGTTACACGCCGTCTTTTATTGTGTGTCAGAATTTGTGGTGTGCCAGCCACTTACAGCCAATCCTGGTAAGATTATGTTTGTCGGCGGAAAGTTTTGGAAAATGTAAGATGATGAAGTGATGAATTATTAGGGTAGCGCGCCGTGCGGCAATTCGGAGTGACAACTTACGGACGGTGGCTCTCAAAAACTGTTCCAGTTTAGGGTCATGGGTTGAAACAAGTCTATGTCTTAAGGCTGACGGTTTTGATATAAATCATGTTCCACAATTTCATCCACATTTTTAGCCTACCGAACCTACCTAGCCTTAGTTATTTAAATTCACCTAAACCTAGTCATTTTAAATCAGGTGGTATTTACTAATATTTAAACACTTATCTATTCTGAAATTCAGCCATATCCGGAGATTCGGTTACAAGATTAACGGCCAGTTTTTTCATTGCAAGAACCAGCTAAAGTAATGTCTTAAAGTAATCTTCGTAAGTCAGTGTCGAATCGAATTAACTGAACTAATGCTATTGACATCCTTCAGCATCCTACTCATGGCTGTAACATATGAACAAGAACTATTATAGGTATTACAGCAGGCGAAAAATTAGGCAAAATAAGTTTAATCGTTATTTAACAACAACATAATTGGCATCAATATGTAGATTTTTCAAGGTGTTTAAAGAGCTCTGGCAATTCCACAATGTGACTTAAAATACACAGCCAAGGTCTCCGTATCACGCGAAGGAGCCAAACCTACAATTGCACAATCTAACAAAGATAATATGTAGCAGCACAAAGTCGCAAGGTTACTCACGCGACACTTCCATCACTAATTGAATTCTCCTTGAGGTCAGACGGCGTTCTATTAGGTTTAAGGATGATTCTGTAACACCTAAATGTATCACTCCATTCTAGATGAATGAGTTGCTTGACTTCTATTTACAAGGTCGGTAAGGCGAAGATGTTAGTGCAAAAATCTTAACTATAAAACGTCGCCAGACTAAAATACTAACTGGTCCCAAACTAAGCAATATTTGTACTATGTGTACCGTGCAATTGGACTGGCGACGTTCAGAGTGACATCCAGACCATGGAAAATTAGAAAAACTCCATTACTGAAATAGAGACGACCCATAAATCACGAAATTGAACTGTTATCGAAGTAACTAAGTACTTTCATGATATTTCAGAGTATAAGACTATTCTTAGATAAGTATGTTGAATCCCTAGTTGTTGCGGAAATAAATTGATGAAATAGGTGTTTATTTTTACATAAATCCACCTAAATTAGACTTTTGATATACCATTACACGCTATAGACTGTATTAACTCTCTGGCTTCATCACGAATGACATATAACAACATAATAATATCATTTTTTGAAACTGTAACTCATGTCCTCTATCTTGACTTACTTCTCCAATATCCACAGTTTTAGATTTCATATTCCAAATTGTCTAAACTCCAGTATCGCCATTACGATGTTTGGATACCTCCAGCGGATGTTATGGAAATATCGGGCGAATAATTAGCAAATGTTGCCATGATCATTAGTTATTTAATAAACATGGCCGCTATTGTTATCGCATAATAACATAACAATAGAATGTGGTAGAAAGTACTATTGTACAATCGCATTTTGTCTAGCCAGTTGTTGATGGCGGCGGATACAGGGTCCAATCATTTCAGGATTCGTTTCTTCTCTGATCTCTATTTGTTGATGGTTTTTGGTAAATGTGTGTTTAGGATAGACGTGGTGAATTGACATTAGTAAATTAAATAGACGTGCGTAGGTGAATTTTAAGTGTAACTTAAGATTCTTTAAATCGTTCGTAATTCCGTATGATCCAGTGGCCAACTCTGAAGTCGGAGATTTCAGGCCGACGTGGCTAACGTCCAGCAATATAGGTACATAATGTGCTTAGAAATGTTATTCTTTAGATAATGAACTAAAGGCCGAAAATGTATAAATTTTTGTAAGATATTTTTACATTATAATCTTTGTAGAATTATTAATCACAAGACCAATTCATTATAGTTCATAAACATCACGATTCAAGTTCAAGGAGACAAGATAATATACCAAAGAAACAGAACACGATCTACAAGGAAAATGTTTGAAGCGAGCAAACATTAGTTCGATTCCAGGAAAGCATTTAGATTGATGTGTCATTGTGTGCTGATTGATATCGTCTAAACATTAGACAAGCAGGGTATCGCTACATACTTTTTAAATCAATAATATTCTATTGGAGGTAAGTAATTAAAATAAATCGTTTATCGTGATAATAGAAGTGTAAATTGGTTCCGTGAGGACGGATTCCATAAAATTCATCAAACAAGATTTATAAGAATTAATAGAAAGGAAACAACATGCTTTCTTACTAACAAAAGGAACAATCAAACAGACAAACATCATACATGAACAAAAAAATGTTTTTCTAAACGAGATAATTTGTTCTTTAAATTGGCAGTGTTTATGCTTATGCCAATATTGTATGGAAAAGTCAATACAAGAATAGTCTTATTGTCTAGAAAGGATCACGTAGGTCATAAATCAGGTGGATTTACCAGTAGGTAATGCAGATCAAAACCCCCAAGAAATAGATTTTGTATTTATGAAGTAGTTATGTCAATCGCATTCAATTGAATAATTTTGAGATTTCCGTTATCTCTTATGTTTAGATGATGATAAACTATCCAACAATATTTACACGGGACGTGCACAGCATAATGGTATACGGTCTATTTAGAAAGAGAAGTCCCGACAAGGACGGTGTTTCTCCAGCGTGTGACGTCAGCGGCGCAGGCGCAGCGGGACGGCAACGTCTGCAGCGCCGCTTGCGCCGAATGTTTTGTAAATAGAATATTGGATAGCGATTGTCGTGTGAGCGGGATAGCGTGGTTCGAAAGAGGGAGATAAGGGTTGTGTTAAAATGAGTTTGAAATAGGACTTTATGCCATGGTAATATGGAATACATAATGTTGTATGCGCAGTTATGAATTTGTCGGGTTAGTGGCGTATTGCCGCCTGCCGTAAGGTTGGTGCTTTGTTGTATACGTAGTAGTGTACGGCAAGCATCGATTGTTACTAAGCTCAATAATTTATCGATATTATCCAAGAAACTGTCGTCGGTACGGAGTGTAATCAATTAATTTAGTTTTTAGTTTCTTTGGAAGTATACAAGTACTTACAACAAAATTACGGCCAATTATTAAGTAGGTACTTATGTAACGATGTTCATTTCTATGTTACTTAGAATGTGAGGGGCAGGAATGAATTTTCTTTAATAAAATATTCTTCCAATTTGTTTGGTAGTAAAAAAAACAAACAGACCTGTAATGATCAACTCGAGATATAGTAAAAATTGGTAGTCCGATACAACCTATAGTTGATTGTTACAAAATAATATAGGTACTTATATTACTATCAATACTGTCGATGTTTTAACGTACACTGTAGTGTGTGTGTGTGTGTACGCATTTCGGTTGGTCACGATAACGTTTATCAGTGACCTGATTAATTAATTAACAGTTTTGTGGAACCGTGAAATCATGGGACCCGTGCTACGCGAATTAATAATCAAGGAAACATGCTCAACGTATTCTCGTGTTGTTGTTTAATTAAAATTGCGAGTTGTTTTTATAAACGATAACGTTAACGATAACGCTGTCGACGACGTAATTACATGTACCTATATTTTAACAAACAATGCTACCTAATCACCATCTACGTTCGGCTGCTGGGAGGATGCGTTCCTGACATCTTGTATTTTATCGTATTCCTTTATTCTTACGATGATATAAAGTAGTATCTATAGATACGACCGTATAGGTTCGTTTAAATCACGAAGACACGGGCTGTGACTCTTATGGCACTAGCATATGGGTCAATTTTTTAACACCTACTGTGACCTCACAGCCGAAATTTAGTGACGGGAAATCAAAACCGATTCAAAGACACCGATGCCGCCGATGCCCCTCCGCCCGCTACGATTCTCTCGAGTGATTATCTCGCTCAACCTCATATTTTTTATATCTGTGGTCCCGCTCGCTCACAAGTTACCGGCGGCCAAACCTTGACGCTTGGTCGGGGTTCGGACACGCGAAGTACATGCATTTGCGTTATCTTTGTAAATCTATATCTGTGTTTTACTGATTACTAGCCTTAGCCCACAGTTTCGCTTGTGTACATTTTATATTCTAGATGTCGACTTCAACGCCACCTATTGGGTCCAAGTATAGCTAAGAACCATTCAGATGACGACTTAAGTGCAAAAAAACATCAAAATCGGCCAAGCCGTTTAGGAGGAGAAGAATAACGAACACACGCACACCGGAAGTTTATATAAAGATATGCACTACCCAGAGACTAGACAGTTCACACTAAGCTCTCCTAAACCTATGGCAGTACCGACAAAAAAACCCAACTTACAATAAACGCTAAACGTACGTTCAGTGTTAAATTTAATCAATGTCTGGACAGGAACACATTTTCCCGGCGGCAGACTATTCTATTTTCAGTGCTTAGGTACCTAGTAAACTTTGAAATTACATAGGCAGGTATATTACATTGAAACATTATATCGTCTAGTGCGGCTCTACCTAGGAATTAGGGATGGTAATGATTGCTACTTTTTCATTACGTCAAATAAAACTTTTGTTTCACTGTCATTTCACCTGTGATTTTTCACAGTCTATGATTTTGTACATAGTGAATTTTCACTATGACACGTACCTTATCCTATGAAGTCACTGGTCGACGATTTATCATAAAAACCGTGAGAGTACCGAACGCTTTGCGATATAATAGCAATGATTTTTAACAGTTTCCACCTAAGCCGGTAGCAAGTGCTATTTATGAAAACCCATATAATATGATTTTTCACATGTGACCTGTGAAATGTTCCATTACTACTAGGAATCGTTCTAGATCTCTACTTACCCGTTCAGGGTAGCAAGCATAAAGGTTTTTTTTTTAATAAGTAAGTTAGTACCTATCTTTATCTTACTAATTAAAATCCAGAATATTTAATGAAATGAAAAACGAAAAAACTCACACATCATATTTCCATTATCTCATTTAAGATGAAAATTAAATTTCCACCCCTCGAGCTTATTAAACACTCCAGATAGAACAATGTACGTGAAATTTTAATAAATAAATAAGTGGGAGGAGGTAGGGGGTGGCATCGAAATCCTCCCGGGGTCGTTGACCCATCGACCGCCCTCCCCTTGCCGTCCGAGACCCCTCCTGCCACGACGTATCGAACCTTCGCGGATGCGATGTGTCTTATGTATTTTAAAATATTATGTAATGCCAAAACATTGTAGACGAACTCAACATCGGGTTGTGCCTGTCTGTTACAACATGGTTACAACAGGTTAAAAATACTGAACTTCCCCCCCTCCCCCTTGAAACTTGTCTAGGGGAGCAATCCACTTGTATTTTTGACTACAAATATTAATGCAAATCGTTAAGCTTAAAAATATATGACAAGTATTGGAATACTTGACGACCGCTTGGCGCAGTGGTTCGAGTGGTTGGGGGGTTCGATTCCCGCTGGGATAATTTCCGGAAATGGCCTTTTCGTAATTTGCCCTGGTCTGGGTGTCGCTGGGATCGCCCCAGTCCATTGTACGGTACCCATAGTACAAGCGTTGCTTAGTTTGGGACCATACAGTTGGTGTGTCAGTCTGGCGATATTTATTTATAAAATCTACTGAACAAATGCTACAATATGAGTTATTACTACCTACGTTTATTAGGCGTTATGAAATAAGCGTTAAATTAATTCGTCCGTATAACGGACGAATAAGGAAAATAAAGGAGAAAATCAAAACGTGCACAAATAAAATCGTCAACGAAAGAGAGACAGTGATAGCGATAGTGTGTGCGAAAGACAGAAATATTTACCTTGATGTCTTGTAAGACCTGTAAACAATAAAAATGAAATTAGTGTTATTATGAAACGACTCATACAACAATACGGTAACAATTAGGCGGTTTTTGAACGTAACAATCTTAACATTTTTTGTTTTAGGTCAAAATGTCAATTCGTCATTGGTTGTCCTTTCCGTTGTTGTGATTACTGCAAAAAATCACTCTAACACTTTAGAGCACGCGAACTCAAAATCTAAATAATTTATCTAAATGACTAAAGATTCAATTATTTTAATATTTGAATGACCGCTTTGACTTCAAAGCAGCGAGCCAAGCGGCCTACGCTCATCAAACCTTGTGGTTTGATGGCTCGCTGCACCGGGTTGAGGGTTCAGTTCCCGTTGGGTAAAATTTCAGAAATGGCCTTTTCGTAATTTGCCCTGGTCTGAGTATCGCATGGAACGCATACAGTCTATTTGTCTGCTTATTTTGGCGCCACGGGTACATATTGGTGTGTTAGTCTGGCGATATTTACTAATTGTTTGTAACTTGAATGTTTGAGTAGCTACTCAAAATTATGAAAATATAGCTATAATTTCAGAAATACTTCCAGTTCATATTTCAGATATTCCCTATTCGCTTTAGTTTTGAATGGCACTTTTCAACGGAAACTATTCATAAAAAAATCTGAACACGTTTCAATTGAAAACTTTTGACGGAAAATAAACGACAAATATCAAGTTTAATAAATACGAAAGCTCGGTACAGTTCGTCGATCCCAAAGTTTAAATCAACAAAGGTTGTGATAAGCTTCTATGCGGGTGGGTTATCGACCGGACACGTCGGGTAACCGCTCCGTAACCGATAAAACCGGAAGAATACCAGGATAACTTTACGTTTGTCGTATCCGTGTCCGTATCGTAGGTCGGTAATACCATTATGCGAGTCCTTTTCTCCTGTACAAGAACAAAAGGCCTAGTCTGTTAACCGTTCCACTAACGCTGGACTTGCACACAGTTAAAACTAAAACTAAAAACAGACTTGGCCCAGGCCTTGCCCACTCCGAACATTTAGTGAGTAAGAAGATAAAGTAAATCAGCGGCTTCGCCTTGGTGGACCCACTCTCTATGTTGCCACGTGTCAAAAAAGATGATATTTATGCGATAGATAAAGATACACTCTTGTAGGTACATACTCGTATAATTATACGCATGCAGCGCTGAGCGAGCTGTATTGCACTCTGCTTCGTTGCCAGAGTCACTATTTATTCAATTGTCTTTTCGGAAAGCGTCATCTGTTCGTATAACTATTATTATTATCTTCGATATGAATTAAATTAAAATACCTGTCTTCCTTAAAAGGTGACTCTACCGACTGGTAACAATTTATTTAAGACCCATTTCCCATGACCCCTGTCGATTAAAATACATCCATACGGATCTATGTCTATGTCTTGTGAATTGCTTTGGTTAGTGTGGTAGGGTGTCATCCTATAGACGCAGATTAAAAGACCTATTGAACTAACATTTTCAAAGAATAATTCGAGATACAACACGTTTACGATGCAAATTGTAATAGGGCTAGAGCATAAATGTCATTTTCCGCATAAACTATTTTTTTTATAATTTGAAGCGGCAAAGTTTTAAGTAAAAGTAAAACTCAGTAAGTCGAAAATCATTCCCGAGCTGGAGCGAACTCAGGAGCTGATGACTCCATGATGCATGATGCCCGACAGATCCGTATATCAACGATTGGTTAATCAGTGGGGTAGGTCGTAGGACGGTTTCATACAACAATAGAAGTTAATGACGTCAATATACTGGAATTAAGTTGTACTTAAATAATTGTTTTGAATGATTCATGATTGATGACTCAGTGATGAGTTATGGTAGAAAGGCATTCTCGTGGTGTTGTAATTAAATAACAAAAGCGAGGAATTGCTTTGGATATATGTTTTTTAATAAATATTATCGAGTTTTAACATTAATATTTGGAATGCATCCAATATTTTTAAGAATATATAACTAGTAATGCGTGTACAAATATTTGGAGACCTCTAGGTAATAACTGAATTTATGAAATCTATAGATATCAGATTAGTAGTACAATCCAAAGGAAGATAAATAATTTCAAGGTTAAAAATAATAAAAAAAAATGAAATTTAAAGATTTACAAGGAAAGTAATGGTTACATAATTTTGAAATTATAAGGTTTACTAACAAGTACCAACCCTATTTGCTTTTTTTCGCAAAACGGTCTAATTTTAAATAAAATTTATCTCAAGTACAGTTTACGTAATTAATTGTAAAGGTTGATATCCGGAGTCAGTGAGCGGATAACGGAGATCCCGAGAGTTATCGACCCGCCCGGGTGAAGTGACCCGGGTGGGATCCGACCCGGGTATAGCCGTTTGTTACGCATTGGGATAGGTCCTGGTTTGTTTATTGTCCATTTCGTAATAGTTTATGGTAATAAGATAGAACTGTTTATTTGACGGATTTGGTTTAGGCGAGTCTGCGCTATGTACCCATAGAGTAGCATTGTGCCACTGCTACAGCGACAAGCGACTGGCAAGGGGTTTAAGTATAATAAATCCTATAAAACCCGATCCGTCGTATGACAAATATAATGAGGTGAGTAAGAAATTGTTAGATAACATAACTGATGATAATTAAGTAATTTTTCATTACTCATACTCTGAAAGTAGGTCTGAAGTTGCCTGAGGAGCGGGTTGAAAGTAATACTTTTCCGGCCCGGGAGAATCGCTTTCAACTGACAGCTGTCAAATTATAAAAAAAACTAGTTCCATTTTCACATTTCTATGGAACCATGTTCAAACTTTTTCTACAGTCACTCAATTACAGCACGATGTAAAATTGAAATAACATAAAGTTAAGTATTAATTAAAGAATAATATATATTTTTAAATGACTTAATTATAATTTAGTTTCAACAATTTCTTTAAAATAACATAGATTTGGTCAAAATATTTAAAGATGAAAATGAAAAATAATGGCTATAAAATGAAGTTGGCCGGCCAACGAAAAAAAATACAAAATAGGCGGCAATCCGATCTTTATTTTATTTTCGAGTTGTAAACTATTGTTCATACTTCCTTGTATTATTTATTTAGCCAATTCCTGTTTTTATTTTTACTTTACTTGTATTCGTAATGAAAAGCACAGTGTTTACCTCGGGTGAAAGACTTATTTTGTCCCTCGAACTATTAACCCCGTCTCGGGACTAAATAAGTCACTTTCACCACTCGTGTAACAATGTAATATGACTTACAAAATATTTTAAGTGTGCCGTGTATATAAGTACATACACATTCACTAAGTGGAATAAGTCACACAGATGGGCTAACGTGTGACGAAATAACCGGTATTTAAATGTGTCTCCTCCCAGTAGCCTCACAACAACCTTCAATAAACAAATAACAGATAATATTTGTCCTCACATCAGTGGTATTGTGGACGGCAAGAAATCGCTCAGCTATAACGATTGGCAATACCGTCTCCATTCAGAACTTAAACTGAATACTAATGAGTACTTATTTTAACAACTGTCTTTGATTATAAGCGACTGTTTGTTTTGCGGTCCAGCGGCTCACGCATAGTTCCACGCACATTGAAGCAATATAACCCGGATAACTCACCCGGGTAAAGTTCAAGGGCCGTCTGCCGCGTGTCTACGCGTGTTCCCCGGCGACCGGACATATTTCACCCGGTCTTGGCACCCGGCTTACCAGTTCTTTGCACGAGAGCCCGAGGTGTAAACATACCGGAGAAAGTTACCACGTACGGGGTTTAACGGTGTTTTTATCGCCACTAGACTGAAGCTAGACTATGGGTAGTTTAATTTTATTTTCCTCGGAATTGACTATTCAAAACGTTGTGGCTCGTTCTCTGGGTTTTATTATGCTTTACGTTGTGGAGTACGTCCGGAATGCTTGTGTAAGATTGTGTCAGTATCGATAAGCTTATCTTATCTTGGCCTACTAATAATAGGTACACGTTTCACTTAAAAATATATGATTTCTTTTTTTAACTCAGTTCTAAAAGTGCGTATACAAAATAAATCTGTATTTTTGTTGCAAGCAAAGAGGTAAATGTCCCCATTGCCGGCGCGTGACGGCTCTAAGTTCAAGGCCGGGATCCGCAGGAGTGCGGGATATCTTACGCCTGTCTACTCAATCCCGATCCCAGGGGCTTCGTCGAGAAATATGAGGCGGGCGTCGCGGGATCGTGAATGAAGTCATTTGGGTCTGTTTGTAAACAACATTTGGGATTGCTCTTTGATTGTTTCGGCAAATAAACTTCGGGGCTTTCAAGAGTTTAAATATAAAATTCCAAAATGAGATCATTCGGAGTTACGTCAACATTTTCATTAGTATGAATTTCATCTGTTATACAATCTGAGAACATTGATTTTATCAATCAGATATACATTGCAAGATTCCTATTACCTACAACGTCATAATTGGAGCATCACAAAAGTAGTAGTAGTGTCGTGTTTAAAATACTAGTTTATATATAAACAAGAGTCGGTTTTCTTCGCACCGGCCACGTGGGTGAACATGAATGGAATAAAATGGATGTGACACGTCCTATGCGTGACTGGCCGCCACGCGGTCTGCCGCCTACCACTTGTAACGATTACACTGCATATAAAATACGATAGTGACACTTATATGTGATACAGTTTTATTTCAGTTTCAATTATAAATAGGAGTCCGGAGAGCGATCGACTACATTTCATTGCCATGGACCATGATATTTAATCAGTTCTTTTAATGTTAATATAATGCTTTGTTTGCCTATTAACAGTGTAGTCCTTAGAGGTAATAAACATTAAAAACATTCACATTTAGGCATCAGCTTCATTCGTTTGTACCTACTAGGTGAAACAGAAAGGGTATACTATTTTTTTGGCAACTTTGCTTTGTAATATTTATCTAAAACCATGCATCGGCTGTGTGGGACAGTTGAAGTGCTAAAGGTTTTGTAGACTTATGAACTCTGTCAACAGCTGCATTCCCGTAACACCTTTTGCTTTTCAAGTTTCCTCCAAAGCTGATAGTTTTAGAATTACAAAGTTAAGTATTGAAAAATAAAGTATACCCTTTCTGTTTCAACCTGTATAATAAATACTGGCGCGTACGAAGTAGTATATTTGTGCAGAATATTTATTTTTACTTGTGACCAGTGACCGTTGCGATCTAAAGAGTTTTCACAAAAAATGCTAATGTCACCGCGTCTCTTTGTAGAAAGTAGATTATTTGTCGGTGAAAGCGTTCAGCACTAAACATGGGAGCAACATACACACCGTGCCCTTAGGTACCATTGAGAATGGTGACAACTGATCGTCAAACTTCGCATGTAGCTATGAAAGGCTATATTCTAGATAACATCAATGTATGTATACAAACAATTTGCAATAACAATCTTTACAATCTGTGTCACTGAAGCCACATATTCAGTTTTTTTTGTTTTCCCTTTTTCACTTTGCTTTATTATTCTGTTTGTTCATCATAAATCATTAAGTTTGGATTCTCTGTCTTCAATAAAAACAAATATAAGATTGTTTAGCTACTCAAAGCCATTTGTTATTCTCTAAGTCTTTTTTCCTTCCAAAAACTTGCACGCTTACGAAGGTTTTCATTCTTTTCATAAGCTCATGCTTTGTTTCGTTTGCTTCACAGTAAGTACTTAAATCTGAATAAATCTTGTGTAATTTCTGTGACGCTGTTTTAAGAATATGTTTTAGAAAGACTTCAGTATCAAAATGTACACCTCTTAAAACAACTAAGTTAATATTTCAAAGCTAAATACATATATTAAAGCCGGTATGAGCCGCGAGACCAGCTAATTGCAGTTGATATGACTCGTAAAGTCAATTACGTCGCTCGTGAAAATGTCCAGAATTAAAATTTACGCACGCGCTTAAAAGCTCTATGTACACGTAAATTGTTCTTTGTGTATTTTTATGTTAATAATAAACGTAATAATGTTGTACCCGAGATCATAATAATAATGATACAAATGTCAAGGTAGTGGTTTCAAAATCTCAATCGCGACACGAATTTACAGAGTTAAATGTACTATGAAATACACGTATAATCCTACTAATATTATAAATGCGAAAGTTTGTGAGTGTGGATGTATGTATGTATGTATGAATGTATGTATGTATGTATGTTTGTTACTCCTTCACGCAAAAACTACTGAACGGATTTGGATGAAATTTGGAACACAGATAGATTATAACCGGGATTAACATATAGGATACTTTTTAACCTAATTATCCAATACTACGCGGATGAAGTCGCGGGGCACAGCTAGTATCACATAAATTGTTCTTTGTATCGTTCATATTTGTATTTGACATCTTAATCTTGGATGTGGGAATATTAACAATATTTTAACCGGCTACTGAAATTTTTGTATAAGAGAAAAACATCTCTTCCATAGGTTATAATGTGCCAAAATAAATAAATTGCCAAAATTCACGAAACCAATTAATTTCACGTACCTTGCATTTTCTTTTAATTTATTATCGTTATAATGCAACACGGTAAAGGTATTGCGTGGACAAAAGTGAAAATTTATAGCTCTCAACACACACAGGGAATTTTCCAATTATCCAGACTCCTGCCGGCCCGACTGCCGACAATATTGATTTTCACTTTTTATGCGACCGCTTGTCCGCAGACAGCTTTTATGGTTTGTGTTAAAAATACAACGGCTTATTAAAATAATGCTTCGCCGTTAATATAGTTACCGCCGCGATCACTCATGCTGATAGCTTTAAAATAAAAGGCTTTACAATGTAGACACAACAAATGGCTTTTAATCTTTTGCCTTTCCACCCCTATTTATGAAATCGATTTTCATTTTGATTGCCCCTATTTCGAAATTTTCAGTAATAAATTGAACAAATATCACCATTCTAAATTTCATTGGTCAAATGATTTCGTAGTATATGATAGTAAATTTCAACAGTTGTCCGTGAGTGATGCAGTCAATGAACATCAATCGGTTTATTTAACACACCGAACGAGGAAATGATAGTGTGGTTTTCATTGAACATCGATTTGTATTTTCCTAGTAACGGTTAAAGGTTATCTGTATTCTGCCAGATGCGCAGGCCACGTGTTTTTATTTACAATACTATCAAACATCGACACAGCATAACGCATGATCGGCACGAGCTCTCAATGAATCGAGGCCGCCAACGCGAGAGTGACCTAAATTTTTATTCGCCACGCCACGCACAATACTACCACCGTGTCGTCACAGCTAGTGTGGCAATTGGCAATACTGGCCATCGCCACTAACCGGGACGCATACCCCACGCGAGACATTTTGTTTTAAATTTAGAACGCTATCAGCGGCGGCCATGTTTTTTTTTGTTTTTTTAACCCAGTTCATTTACATGGGTCAGAGGTCAACTGAATGACATCGTTAAAATAATGTTTCATTTTAAAATTAACGAATTAGGAATGGGGACATTAGATAAGGCTTATCTGAGTACATACTACAATCTAAATTTACTATGTTCTGTAAACTTTACATCACGATAAGTGGTGATAAGAGAACTTTGGTTCAGGTTTTCAATATAACGTTTATATATTAGTTTACAATATATTGATTTTTTAAATTTGTATCAGAACAAGATTTATACTCGTGTTTGAAGTGTGAAGTTTAGATAAATAGGTATACTAGCTGTGCCCCGCGACTTCGTCCGCGTAGTATTTAACTTAACAAAAATTTCGGGATTATCGGGATAAAAAGTATCCTATGTGTTAATCCCAGTTATAAACTATCTGTGTTCCAAATTTCATCCAACCCCGTTCTGTAGTTTTTGCCTGAAAGAGTAACAAACATCCACCCACACTCACAAACTTTCGCATTTATAATATTAGTAGGAAGTAGGACTTAGTTATTTTCTTATTTTTCTGTGCTTTAACATTTTGTTTATGTGCTTTCAAGAACACCAAGGCGATATGATACAATTTATTGTCGGAGTTAACGAGCGGTTTTACTTAGGTAAATTTAACAAACGTACGCTCATATTCACCTTGTAACAGCTACGGTAAAACAAACAAGCCTTGTACCTATTTTATAACGGAAATGCTTAAACAGAGTTCACCGAAGCAGCATTTTCAAACATGGTCAGTTGATACTCATGACTTCTGTCCGGAATACGGATGTAGGATAGGACATTTTAAAATAAATTTTATCTCCAAACGCCTATTTATCAAAGATAATTAAATAGTAGATAACATATTTGTGCCATTTGCCGTAGAAACCCTAGGCCCATGGAGCCACAGTGCAAAAAAGCTTATTAATGGTTTAACCCCCAAAATTATTGCCTCAACAGGTGACAAGAGAGCTGGCTCTTTCCTCGTTCAAAAAATCAGCCTATCGATCCAACGAGGAAATGCAGCCAGCATTCTTGGCACCATCCCACGCGGCCAAGGTTTATTTTAATGTTTAAAAGTGTTTCTAAATTGAAATAACATAAAGTTAAGTATTCATTATATAACCGACGTAAAAATGTTAATAAATCTCCTTTAGAGATAAGTAATATCATATAAACTACCTTTTGAGTAATATTACAAAAAAACATAGCTAGTCCCAAACGCACCCATCAGTCTTGTGCGGGCTTATCTAAAATTATTGATTTTCTTCCGGTTTTCACGGTCTTTTTCCAGGTTCCTTGAAAAAGTTAGCCCGTGCGTACAAAACCGGTTTTTTTGTAGTATTTTGCGTAAAAAGTAAAACGCAATTCTGATAGAATTTATTGAGTTTTAGTTCTAAAAAAATCCAACATAAGTAATAAATGTATACGCTAATTCATCATTTGTTTGTTTAAAAAACTAAAATATAACTAGGTATCTGCTTTTGAAACTTTTTTGTGTCCAAAACAAATAATAAAAACAGCCGTTTTCATTGTTTCAAGTCATTATTTCTGTTTCAGAGCTTACTGAATTGTTATTTTATGAAAATTTATCGCGATAGAGCCGTCGGAGAATACATTAAACAAACATTATATCCGGATAAACTGAGGTAATGTGCAGTTAGAACGTTTCAGGTAAATAATGCTAGTCAAAAATGAAGAAATACCAGAAGTTACAGTTATTATGCATTTTTTTTATTTATTGTGCAATTAAGTACTTAAAACTTTCATGGGTGTTTAAACTAAACTACTTTATGTATTTTACATTATGTAATAACGACGACCTTAAAATTATAATTTAAAAAAAAAAACGCATATTACATTATTATGAGATTATATTGTTTGGAGTTTTTTTTATTTTAGAAAAAAAAACCAATTATGTTGTGTTTATCGCTAGGTAGGGTTAATTGATCTATCCATTTGTTTAGTTCAGAGTGACCTAGGTGCTGATTTTGCTAGTACACAAACTAAACTAAACACTTGTATTGCTGTCCCTTATAGGTATGACCGTAATTTATGAGCAAGACAGTAATATTTTTAGTTGTGTCAAATTTAGTTTGATCGTAATTTGACAACAGAATTGACAGGCACAAAGTAGGCGGGTAAATAAGTAGATACCGACTGATCACTTAAATTTAAAATTAACATTATTTTTGGTAGTAACCTAAGTATTTTTATTTTATCACATAAGTACTTTTCTGGGGGAAGGTAGTACCTAGGTAAGAAAGTAGGTACATTACATAATTCCGAATTGTACGTTTACGCGTTCACGTAATTGAGTATGACTTCGCAGTCATCGTCTAGTGTTTACGGTCTAGTGGTTGCGTCCGTCCGTCCGTCGGCGCACGTCTGCCATCGTATGATCGGCTCCAGTCCAACCCAGCCCAGCACGAGCATCGCTTCGACGCTCTACATTCAGTGCTCCGTCTTGTTCGCGTGCCGCGAGGAGTATTGACCTTTCCACTAAAGCCATTTAGCGCAATCGAACCGGTTCTATTTTCCCATCATACTATCGACAAAGGTCAACCGTACTCGTAATAATAATATACAATATCAAATTCAAAACCTACCTCGAATCACTTCCGAGAGCGGGAGTCGACCGAAAAATCCAAGGCCTCGTCACAAAAAATAAAAAAAAGAAATAAAAACACTTCACCCGCGACGCGCAAGGAATATTCGGAAATTAAATTTGCGCGGGAAAACGATTTATAGTGATGTGCATAGGCCGATCGGCAATCGATAGCTGCAGCGGGAATCGATATGTTACGTAAAGCGCGTTGTGAGCCAGCGTCGTCGCACGTGACTGCTGCCCGTGTGACGGAACGAGCGCGGCAAGCGAGCCGCCGCCCCCGCCCGCGCTCCGCCCCGCCATCATACATACATATACGTACACCAGACGTTTGATAAACAAATTACAAATTTTAGATATAGGTAGACGCCGAGACGAGCTTGAGCTTTTTAATAGGTTGTTTTACAAGTCTTTTAATAAAAAAACTGCATGAGAGTGGCGCTTGTGAAATTCTTTAACGTTGTTTATTAAAATGGTAATGAAGTTTTTTAGTAAGAATGAAAGTTCTGTAATCGTAGCCTTGCTACATAGGTACTAGCTGCCATACCTTTTACAATAGTATATAGGCATTTAACAAAACCGTGTAAATTATGATGAGGTATATAAACGGGTAAGTAAGTACCTAACTAACTATATTCTATTATTTGTCTTACACAGGTTTGTGCCGTGTGGATAAATATAAGCTCTCATTTTTGAGCTTAGTAAGCTAAGTGCGAAATTCACTGAACTCACAATTTATCTTCTACGTTTATTTACGGTCGGTTAACTTAATCGCGTTAAGTAGGTATATTATCTACTTATTTAATTAAGTACATGAATTATATGTATTGGTTCGTTTAATTTGGTAGTGTAAGTACTTCTTTGTAGGTAAATAAGATTACTTACATAAAGACGTCAATAATATTTAGGTATGTCCTTGCTTCAGTAAATTATTTGGCACATGCACCTTTACGAATGCATGTGTATTTTTATACGGACGACTAATTCATTTCTTTGACGTCATTAGATGATTATACAGAGAGGTTCTGACTACTTGTATGTATTATACCTCTAGTACTTTAAATTTTTTGATAACTTATTTCAATGGTGAACCTTCGTAACATTCCTATAACAACCTAATGCCACCAACTGAACCCCATAGTCATTTTAGACTAACACTTACATAAGGCCTGATCTGATTTCCTAAGAGAGAGAGAGCTATGCGAAGAATAAGGACACAGTGCCGTCCAACTGTAATATGCTACAGCTTTGTCCCTCACAATCTGGTGTAGCGATGGAACATTTCACAGATGTGCATGTGAAAAATCATATTATATAGGTTTTCATACGTAGCCTCTGCTACCGACATAGGCAGGAACTGTTAAAATCATCGCAAAGTGTTCAGTGCTGTACCGGTTGTCATGACAAATTATCGACCCGTGACTTCATAGGATTAACTGTTATAGTGAAAATTTACTTTGAATAAAATCATTGAGTGTGAAAAATCGCAGGTGAAATCACAGTGAAAGAAGAACATAATTTCACGTGATGAAAATTAATTAATAGTAGCAATCATTTCCATGCCTAATCGGATGCCAGTTCAGGCCATGAGTAGCTGCAGGTAACACACACTATCAACGCCAAAATAGAGGCAGGACACCGTGCACCGCAATCCTTAGTGGACTAGTGAGGATCAATAGATTACACAATTTTCCCATTGAAATTGTTAAACAAATCTATGATCATTCATAAAAAAAAAAATCGCCAGACGAACACACCAACTGTATGGTCCCAAACTAAGAAACGCTTGTACTATGGGTACCGTACAATGGAATGGGAGCGATCCCAGTGACACCCAGACCAGGGAAAATTACGAAAAGGCCATCTCCGAAATTTACCCTGACGGGAATCGAACCCGCAATCACCAGATGCAGTGAGCCGAGCGGCCTAAGCTCGAACCACTGCACCAAGCGGTCGTCACCGAACTCACCTATCCTGGTTTAGGGAAAAGGGAAACAACGAAGTTCATTGTGTTTAGTGATTTCGCTGTCAATTCTCGACGTGACCTCGGCATTTCCATCGGCCTGCGCCAGCCGAACGTATGGTGGGTCAAGGAGAAGCGAATGTTATTTTTAGTATAGTTACATTCTGGGCTTTGTATTAATCTCTAGCACAATTTATGTGGATTTAAATTATCCGCGTTTGATTTTAAAACGCATTATTTAAAAAGTAGACAGTATAATATGATACGATCCCAAGTCTAAGAAAGAGTGATCTTGGAAATGTCATTCTTCTGTCATACGAGTACCTTCAAAATATAATGCCAATCATAAGCGAACTCAAGATAGCGATTTTGAGATCGATTAATTAATACTAGTCTTAGATAACTCTATCGACATTACGTGAACGATTTTAATAATCAGGTATTGTTATTTATCTTAGCATTCAAATTTATTATGTTTAAATCAGTAAAAAAGGTAGTTTTCACTCGTTTATTTGTAATCAGTCTTATTTAAAACTAAATAACAACCATTATTCTGTTTAATAAATAAATGTATATTCATTAGTGACACTATTAATTACCAATTAGTTCGCTACGAGTTCCTCCCGTAGCGGCGTAGCATCGTAGAAACGTTTCACTCGAGTTACGGCGCGGTACTTATGCAAAAGACCCAATATTTCATCGCTTCTACGTCTATTGCAGCTTGCATTACCATAACAATTGCTTGCACTATCTACTAAGCATTCCGAACACATAATTACCCATATTCAAGCTATGTTCAAACATTTTATACCCTCGTGATACCATTTTAAATAAAACTCTACGCACAGCCATTCAAACGATAATCGATTATTTATCGATTAATTGTCCAATATTTGGCAATATTATGACAGTCAAAATGAGATAGCCCGATACCATCGCACATCATTGATGTTGCGCTTGTGTGGCGCGCATCGAAATAACGTTCCTTGTTTAATTTTTTTACTTTTTTTTGATACGTCAAACGGGTTGCGTTCGGTAACCAGCCAGTTTATTTTTAATTCAAGGCCGATAAGAGACGGATTATTAAATGAAATCTGGCCGTTATTTATGAAATTATATTCATGTGGAGATACACTTTGGGAAGACAATAAATAGACGTAGTAGCATGACTATGTTGGTCCACGATTATTATTCAGCTGAATATGCAATTAACAAGGGCAGTTTGTGCAGCGGCGGGTGCGAGCGAGATAGCAGCCCACCACTCGATATTATATTGAACAAGTTTATAACTACGAGTATTAGACGAACGAGTTCGTACAACGTTTTCTCATTTCCCGAGACGAAACTTTTCTAATATTATAGTTTCATTCATATTGTCGGTAGTTTCGCGTAGTTTTCTTTCGTGGAAAATGAAAGACTATTTCCATAACTATTATTTCGCTTTTATAGCTTTCTTAGTTTCTTTTGCTTCAAATAGATTTGTTAAAGTTTTCTACTTTATCGTTCGGAAGTAATGTTTGTTTCGGAACGTGTTGAGCTACACGATTTCTTATAAGAAGGAATATTGATCGATTTCCTGTTAGGTATAGCAGATATACCTACCAACTCAAGGTAGATATGGTTAAGGCTAAAGCGCCCAGCTAGCCCGCGAAGTTCAAATTTTTTGAGTTCTTTTAGAATTTTTTCAAAATCTGACAATAATAAAAGACAAATTTTGTAATTCGCGAAAAAGACCGTATGCAGTGCATTTATTAATATATCCAACTTACTCTAAAACATTTCAAGAACGACAGCTATCCAGATAATCTGGCAATTTTTGTATATTTAGTGATTTACTAGTATCATATCCACCGTGATAATATTTAGAGTAAAATAAAGGTATTAATAAACGCACTGCATACTGTGTTTTTCGCAAATCACAAAATGTTGTCTTAAATGTTTTCAGATTTTGGATAAACTATAAAAATACTCGAAAATTTTGAATTTCGCGGGCTAGACAGGCGCCTTCACCTTAAGAGTGAGTTGGCCCGGGCTGGTACGAACACAAAAATATCGAAGTACTAACGTAGATACTATAATCGTTTTCGAGATAATGAATATCGAGAAGGAGACAAAGTAAACATAAGAATATAATACTTTCCTTTTTTGAGTTAGGTAACCCTAAAAATGTTATTGCCACAGTTCTGTCCACAAAATTATTTATTATTATACAAATGCATAATGCAGTGCACTTTTTGTTCGCCATTAATATATATCGAGTCAAGGATCTGTCTCGCATGCATGAATAACAAGGCTGAATAGCTTATAGCCTTGACCGCTTCCCAAGAAAACAAATAAAAAATAAATAAATAAATCACAACGCCCGAAGCTTTGTAATTTCGCGGGCAATCGGACGCTAAAGTTGCCACACGTAAAATTTTACTTTGGTAGGTAGTGGGTAAAATCATCTTTCTTGAAGTAAGCATCACTATCACTTTTCACTAGTATGTATTTATGTATGTATTATATAGAAACTTGCGCAACAATTTTGTAAATTTTAAGCATTTCTACAGAATGTTACCGCCGTATGCAGAACTCCCTTTCATTTTCTGTGTGGTAAGTACCTATCACTGTCATTGTACAAGCCAAAAAAGATGACACACCCATAGAACGATTTTGAATAAAAAAGTAAGAAAGTAAATATATATGATTTAAACTGATTTTTTTGGGGTGTATTTTACGTAATATACTTAATTATTGTGCTAGATTTTCCTAAATGAAAGAAAAGGAAGCTCAATTTCTAATAATTATAAGGCAATATATAAATAAGAAAATAGCAGAATACATAGACATTGAACGCTCCGTGACATGGCTGGAGTAGCGAAGATCGAATTGAATGTAAATGTTGATTTTTAATTATGTGGAGCGAGCTGGGCAATTTATGCACGATCGTGTCTCAGTTTTCAGTACAAACATTACGAATAGTCTCAATTTTGCGTTCCGAAATGTGCACCTAACGAACCAAATGGAACGTTAGCACGTTCAGGCAATTTTGTAAGTTCTTTTTTCTTTCCACAAATATTCGATAAATATTGCTGCATGGTTCGTTTGATGTTTAGTCTGTCTTTTAAAAATACTAAATTGAATATAAAGAAAACTATCTAGACCAACAAGTACGACGATAACAGCGACGGCACGGCCGAAGTTTCATTAGAAAAAGTTCTTCTGTCGTCTACTTAAACTTTGTTCACAATGGTCGTAATTAAAAGTTGGCGGCAATGCGGCCGGTGACAGCGGCAATCCGCCATAATCCCGCCGCCAGAGGGCGCGCAAAAAGGGCGCCAAACTTGCTCTGATAAACAACTTCCCGCCTTTTTGTTGCATTCACTTTGATGTGGCCTAATGCAGCAGCGGTTTGTTTTAATAGGGTTTGTTCAACAATGATTATGCTAAGGTTATGTTGTAAATTGTGACCTGTTGGCTCCTTTGTGTTTAAGACATCTCAAGGTATCAGGAGGTGGTATCGGAATCTGGCTTATGAATAAAAAATAAAAGTTAACTCAAATCTATTAAGAGCGATTATAAAATGAATATTTGCCGAATTCTGTTAGTACTTTTTTATATTTCCTACTTATATAAGTATCGATAAATAACATATACAACTAAAACACACTTTTCTAAGTATTCTGAGCTAAATATATAAAGGTAGTACACCTACTGAAACCGAATATCACTTTACAAATTAATGACCACACGATACGGAAATTAAGCGCACCGTACGAACGGGTGGGGGGTTGTGTTCCCCACCCGCCGTTGGAGGGAGTGGATGGGGGGAGGGGGGTAGAATAGCAATCTAGGGAGCTTGAATAGTCTGGGCGGTTGAATGAAATATCTAGCGTTGCGGACTGCCCATCAGGCCTACGAAAACGCATTAGGCTTGGTAGATGGGGCCTAGCCTCCCATGCTTTGATGCATAATGTGAACCGAAGTGCATACTAAAATAGTCTGGTCTGGGGTGTGTCTGTGCGTGTATTGCAGACGCGTCTGGGTATTGATGGTGTCATTGGTTTTTCACAATTCTAAGGACAATGCAACGTTGTTTTAAGAAGGCTGTGAAATCCACCTACCAAGTCAAATTTGAGTTAATATGTGAACAGGCAAAGAAAAAGTAAGTTTTGATTTTCTTTTTCTGCTCATATAATGTTAAGAAATATGGTTTAACTACAAAAAACATCTTTATACATTACATAGGTACTAACTTTATATAAGTACTTAGTTATTCAAAAATACAGCTACCATAAACAGGTATTTCCTAAAAGGAATAAAATAATAAAAGCAAAGTTTTAACATAAAAAAGTATAAGAAATGACTTTCCTTGTTATTTTAATTAGCACATCTTAATGGCGGCCCGATACAATGCAAATGGATTCTAGTACAAACACAATTCCATTATTAGCGGAGTCGGGCTCCGTGATATATTATCATGTTAAAATTAAATTAATTTCATCCCCTCCTCCTTTTGGCTCTGAACAGCGTTGCCATAGGTATCTACTAATCCAGAAGACGTACTGTACCTTTGTCTATAATTATTTCGCTCAAGACTGGGTTTTATGATTTTTAATTTTTGACGTAACACCAATCGGATATATAAGTTTCACTTTGCTGTCTAACTGTGCTTTTGTTTTTAGTTATTAAGTGCTTGATAGAAATCGGTTACATGGTTTTCAAGAAGCATTAACCCAAAAAATAGGTTTATTATGTTTAAGGTATTTCAATATTTTCATCGATTAGCTCTACATAGAGTTCGTATGAATGTATGTTACTTAGTTACGTATATTACCTTAAAAAATCGATGTTGACCTAGATTTCAGCAGATTAAGATAATATCCGTGTAGGAGCCTCGCACATGGCAACACCACACTATCCGCTATCTCCCTGATATATTGAGGATGTTTAATTAAAATATCTTTAAGTGATTTACGAGACTATCGATAATGGCCGGTTCAAGGCTGATTTATCGGCGCAGAGATTTATGTACGTCCGCGCAGATAGTCATTATGATTCATTTGTTGTTTATATTACGGCTGCTATGATGCGTTGTAAATTAAAGTTACGGCGATTTTATTACTATGAATTACGATAAGAAAGTATATTTTACTATGGACGGACGTCACGTGATAGCTGGGGTGGAGATGTTGTTGTCAAAGAATATGATGTCTGCTTATCTACATACAAAATGAATCACGAACAATTCTCTCGAATAACCTGGAATAAATAGGATTGATAAGTATCTCAAACCTTTTTATTAACCAAACTAAAATCTACCTAATATTTTAGTTTACTCTTCCGATACATAAAAGTGTTAGGGAATCGAATCTTTCCCAGGTTTTAAGGCGAGCGTCGAAAGAACTCCCATGAAACTGAATGATTTTCAAATAAATTAAGGGTAGGTAGATACTTTAATTTTAATTTTAATTTAACTTTTCCCCGGGACTCGTCGGGGGTCAAACCTCGACGTCATTATTGGTCACCATTGTCGATCCTGGTTTACAGGAGTTACAGTGGTGGGAGTGTGTGGCGGGTCACAATTAAAAAAAGAATACTTTAATAGATTAAAAAAAAAACTACAAGTATGCACTTACCAAGTAAACGTTAGCATTAAGGCTAAAGCGCCCATCTAGCCCGCGAAGTTCAAATTTTTTGAGGTTTTTTAGAAATTTTTCAAAATCTGTCAATAATAAAAGGCACATTTTGTAATTCGCGAAAAATACCGTGTGCAGTGCATTTATTAATATATCCAACTTACTCTAAAACATTTCAAGAACGACAGCTATCCAGATAATCTGTAAATTTTTGTATATTTAGTGATTTACTAGTATCATATCCACCGTGATAATATTTAGAGTAAAATAAATGTATTAATAAACACACTGCATACTGTGTTTTTCGCAAATCACAAAATGTTGTCTTAAATGTTTTCAGATTTTGGATAAACTATAAAAATACTCGAAAATTTTGAATTTCGCGGGCTAGACAGGCGCCTTCACCTTAAGATTGATATTGTCATTAAATTAAGTATGTGGTCTTTAAACAACTATACGTATGTATTTATAAGAGTTTTATCGGGTAAATTCGATTCGTTGCAGAGCGCCGCCCCGTGCCCCGGGATACCAATTTCCAGACAAAATTAAATTTTCCGTTCACCCGGAAAAAGTTAAGGCATCGAACGAAGACTTTTACGTTTTTTATGTTTCAAGTGGGGGCAGTAGGTTTACATAACTATACTGATTATATAGAAATAAACCTATATAAATATATCATTTTAATTACTATATTACGGTATATTTTTATCAATCGGCTACAAATTTTAAATATTGCAGTCAGTAACAATAAGCTTATTTCAAATTATAATCATATTCGAAATTCAAATTGCTAGGTAACAAAAAGTACACTTCTGAATTTAAAGTTTACGTAAAAATATTTACTAAACCTAAGTACTTACATGCTGCCAACAGTGCCAACATAACAAATATGACTGATTGTGCATATTCGATATTTAAAATAACAGAGTTTTCATTCCATACATGTAACATGTAAACCCAAATCAAATAAAGGCAGTTAAGGAACTCATCCCAATTTAATTTTAAACATAAATATTGAAAACGTCAGTAAGATAAACGCCCGAATGTAACGTCATACGGAAATAATCCGACAATAAAGCAGATTTGGGAGCGTACTTACTACCCGGGGTGGGTAATCCACGTTTTATTTAAAAGTCGTCTATTAAGCCTCTTACGCCTCACGTGCCTATACTTCGTGGAATAAACACAACAATTTGTTTTATGAATTAATAGGGCTGTACGAAAGAAATTGTAGATAATATTACATTTTCTTTGGGTTGTTGTACCGATCAAAGTATTTATTTATATGTCAAGTGTCTATGATTTTTACGCGTCTGCCCTGGAACGATGGTTGTGTTTTTCATGTCGTTCTATTAGTTTGTAGTATGGTTCGAAGTTCAATTCCTACATCAAATTTGTACATCGTTTTCTGACCTTCATCTAGAGAGTGGTAGATATATAATTCTCAATTAACCTGACTTGAATAACATAAAAAAGTGTTTTCTTATTGCCACAAGAACAACACATTTTAATAAGTACACGTACTAAAGTAGGTAACTGCTCTTCTACAATGTTCTTTTTACTTTGTAATACGCTGTAAATATTTAAATTAAACATACCTACGTTATTTCCATGTAGGTACTAGCTAGGTACATAGTTATTATGTTAATATCGTCGGGGAACTTTCTGGATATCGACATCTGTCATGAATAATTCAGGAACACTAATACATTATGTATATACTATTATTATGTGGAACAATGGACTCACTTAACGTAATATAATTCTGTTATAATTAGAAACAGGTAAATATATATTGTTTTGATGAATTTTTATATGTAGAAACTAGATGAAGCTCAATATTAAAGCGTGAATCTCAAAGGACATGTTGTAACAAACGCTCGGCGATGGTACACACTATTTAAATTAGCAAATAATGCAATTGCATTTTCTTCAAATTAACGTTGGTACCGCTGAACCGACGTAGAACGATCTTAAGAGATTTCCCAAACTTTCACCGTTTCCCGCGGTCATGTCAGCTTGTCGCATCACTAATCGCGTCATCGATTGTGTCTATTTTACAGCAGGCGGCGCCACTTGTTGCTTAGATTCTTTCGACAAATCACACGATGTGGTTGCAATGCGACACGTTTGTACAAACGCGCGAGCGCCCTGAAATACGCGCTTTAAAATACATTTTTATCCGTGCAATTGAGGGGAATGGAGTTTCTGCGCTAGCTAGATCCGATTTGGACAATTATTTTATGTGTGTTACATGTTCATGTAACATTACATTTCGAAAACTCTACTACCTTTACTGGTTTTTCCCTGGGATAGAGAAGTGTCTTTGACCATAAAATATCGTTACAGCTTCCTTCACCAGACGAGACAGCGAATACTCAATGCTAGGTCGTCTAAAATGAGAAGAGGCACTTTGAGGAAGATATGGGCCTTTGCTTGGATAGTTAGCAGGAAGATGGGACGACGGATAAATTCACCTAGATGCTTACATGTATAATGTGGCTTATGACAAAACCGAGGTTCCGGTATTTTTCACTGGCCAAACTGATTTTTTATAAAATTCTCGATCACTTGTTTGAATGACCAACTTACTTAAAATTATTTTAGTATTTCTTGTTATTGAGTCAAGACACATTCAACACTGTTTATCCAGTATGAGCTGTTTTTTACGAACTGTTGTCTACAGGTACATATCGCTTAATAGATGCAGATTTTACGATCGAAGGACGACATTAATATTCAACATCACCTTCCATAAACCACGCTCCATTTATCGTGGCGGTTCTCATCGACGTCAGGCAGCCCTAATCGCCACCCCGACGGTTGTCACGATGTCTTATTAGCGACGAGCTCAAAAGTCACATCGATTCACTTGTTGCGCACCTCTCGTGCCAACAGTTCACGGTGCCGGGACGTGTCAACCCGAATCCCGGGATCCCGGGATAAGCGGTTGCGGAATCGTATTGCGGCAAGCACTATTTCAATACGCTCAACGCTAGAGAATGTGGTTTATTTTGCAGTTTATTTTTGTAAATTATGTCTTTACTATACACTTGAGGTAGGTACTTTGTTATGTCAATTTTAGTGTTCCCACTATTTTATGCTGATGCTTCGAGTAAAACCGAAAATGGGTATCTGTCTAATTGTTGAAGCAACTATTTAAAACAATAATTTTTAACATGATGAATATTTTCGAAGCAAAAGCAGTAACTTATAAGCTTCAATGCGGCTTGAATAAGTGTCCAATTTCACAACATGGCCATAAAAATGAATGTCATTAATTAAACTAGAATATCATGATTATCTTCACTCCAACATATAAATAAATAAATATCGCCAGACAGACACACCAACTGTACGGTCCCAAACTTAGCAAAGCTTGTACTATGGGTAACCGTACAATGGACTGGGGGCGATCCCAGTGACACCCAGACCTGGGCAAATTACGAAAAGGCCATTTCCGAAATTTGCCCCGGGCGGGAATCGAACCCACAACCACCATGTGCAGTGAGCCGAGCGACCTACGCTCGAACCACTGCGCCAAGCGGTCGTCGATATAACACAATATAATCAAAACGAATAAACTATTCACATTAAAATTCAAATTATTTTACGAATTTAGCGTAATTTATGCCTATACCGAGCAGAACGGAGCCATTATTAAATTAAATTTACGACGAGACGCGAATTTCCATATTTCTCAAAGACTAGGCACACATTTTCGTTCGCAAACCAATTTGTATGATTTTATTTGCTTTCGATTGTACGCGTTCATGTAACGCCTTGCCTCGAAATAAAATGTTTGATAAGATTGTCCTATTTTCTCGATTGACAAAAGAGACTATTCAAAGTCAATACTTACTAAAACTGTATAATATAATCTTAGTGAGATTTTTTTAAAACGTAAAAACAAATCATACCTACGGGTCCCGAACCGGAAAAAAAACGATCCGGTAAACTTTTTAATACAGATTTGGCAACATGATATGTATGAAACCGTGGAAAGCTGCCAGTTTTTATAATACTCTAACCATGGCGATGAAAGCGGTTTACTGACGGATGTACTGATCTAGATTTTATTATAATCTAGCGTACACATCACATAAAAATTGGTTGCCAACAAATGGTTTTAAATCTATACAAAAGAAATACATTTTCTCAGGGAGAACACGACGCGAAAACACCTTTTCAAGAAAACGGTTCGCCATAAAATGTTATAGCATGTTCTATCGGATTTTTCTGAATCGAAGATATTTAAAAGATACGTATCCTACAAGTAGCCTTTCCCCGTCGGGCTGCTGTATTTTTACCTGCATTTTGGGTCCAAAGATTAGCAATAAAAAACGTTTTTTTTTTACTAAATAAGACTCATTCTATTTACAAATATGTATTTAGACTACTGACCAGGTGGGTTTCTAATAGGCACAATAAAGAAGGCAGTCATTCACGCATAACTTTTCAATATTCCAAGTTCAAAATACTGCGGGCCGACGAAAGCATCAGCATATTGGCTCGTTAGCAAGATAGACGAGAATGCAAGCTAGAACATATCCGCGAACGTATAGCGAAAGCTTTTGTGATTTCGTATGTGAATCCGGTCGCATGTGTGAGTGCAGACGCGGGCTTACAATGCCCTATTGTTATGTCGAGTAGTTTTTTTAGTTTTCCCTAAGTTGGCAGCCTTGAATTAATTGACCGTAGAAAATTGATAGACAGCAGCTAAAAAAAATACTTTAAAAAAGGTATGCGTTCTTAGTAATTTACAACGGAAATCTACTATTAATATAAAAAATTTACATACTTAATATAGGTAAAAGGATTCATATTCAAAGCTATAAAGTGAAGTTTACAAATTGAATGGGTGTTTTACTTTCATTTAATAGCTTATTTCTATATTTTTTGTTCTGTTACACAAGTATTAATTATTTAGCATTTTTATAGCCTATTCTAAGTCCCACATAGGTACTACATGAAAAAGAAATGTTGCGTGAATTAATCCCCAGCATCCCTTTACTCCTAATAACAATCTAATCAGTTTTTACGTTTTACATTACACATTTACAAAATCAATTGCGAGACTATAACCGTTGTATCCCGGGGGCGGTAATCAAAAGGAACAATTTGCCAGCAACTGCGGCCCAAATAAAATATTTAACGACTCTTTATAACATTGAAACAGCATGAAAAGTTATGAAATTTTCAAATATCTGCCGGAAATTACGACTCGCGTACGTTAAATTTAATATAAGCACGTTTAATTTGTTTCACAGTCGAGGCGTTTAGGGCGGATTATTTGAAATAACCAATCCAATCTTTCATACCGAAAATCGATATCACTCGAATCGATTGTCGATTACAATCTTGAAACGTTCAAATGTCACATCTCTAGTGTGCATAATATAAAAGTGTATACGGTATCAAATGAGTTTCTAAAATTCAAATTGTCCATGGACAACCTGGTATGTACTGAGTGCGACCATCATTCGAGGCGATTTCTTTTTATAAATTTATTACACACTTTCTTTTAAGTTTACAATTTACTTACAATACATTTCCCTAAAAATATACGTACATACTGAATGTAATATTGCAAAGAGATAGAATATTTAATACTGCAGACACAAGGTAATAATGCATTAATGAAAGTTTCAAGCAATAGTTTAGACTTTAGAGTAACTATCCAATAGAAGCGGGCGGATCACCCCCACCCACGCGACGCTTCAGTCTTACCAACATAAAAATAAAAAAAATATATTTCCCGCACTTTTTGAATATAAAGCTGCACAGTGTGTTCGATATTTCAAAATCTAAACTAAGTTTTGCAGTTTTGGCGCGCAAAATGTTATTGTGTTAAGAAAAAGCAATAATAAAGTCTTGGGGTATTGATCGCGGTACGGAGCATGCGCAGAATAAGGAAATTTGCAATTACAAAGTGCTCTGTGCAAATTTCGTCCGAGTTTATAATTCGGAGGCGGACTCTAGCGTCGATATTCGCGTCCGTGGTCTCCGCGCCGGGAAAAGAAAGAGATAGTTCGAAATATATAAGTTGGGGGCGGAATTTTTTGAAAGTTGAACGTTATTCTATTAGATGCTTGGGTAAAATAGAAAGCTTAGCACAGACAAAAAATCTTCACATGTTTTTTTTTCTATGCGCTCACTTGCTCCGGATTTCCATTGGTAAATTTGAAAATTAATGCATTAACCTAGGTAACATACCTATTAACTTCTCAGCTTAAAGTAGGTTTGAGCTGTGATTTAAAGTCGGTATAATTTTCATTCCATGGAGTTACCACCTAAGCTTCTAGCTTCTTGGACGGTAGTTTAACATGGACAATATTAGTTTGCTGCCTGTAGCAAATACGGTAACATAATTGCCCATCATTACAGATGCGCTCGCGTGATTCTTGATCACATCGTAAACAAAATATTGAAACACAAATTCATATTTCAACATAACATCGACTAATCAAAGATACTACGCGCATAGTTCACCTCTAGTTATACATCGCTAGTCTAGCCTGGAAGTGCATCGCAAGTGCAGGGGGCAGGGGGGGGCGGGTGGGGGCGCGGGGGCAGTCTCGTTGCCATGGCGACGGCAAGATGGCGCCCGCGGAATTAGTCCGTCTGCACTCTGCAGCCTTTATGCGCCCCGTCTTCATTATGTCAGATTTCAATTTATTTCCGAATTGAACGTTCGGATTAGATCCTGTATTAGTTTTGGTAGTGTCGGCTTGCGGAATGGATGCTACCTACTCTTACGTACCTATTTTAGATAGATTTTACCAGGTTTATGTAATGTTAGCCATGGCTATGTAACCTATGACACGTCTCTAGAGTAGGTTTATGATGACTGTTACGAAATATTGTGTTCTTGTACAGGTATTTTGGGCTCGTATTAATAAATCGATCTCAAGTCTGAGAGCGATCTTGGAAATGTCATTCTTATGTCATACCAGTACAAAATTACACGTCAAAAGCGTGCTCAAGACCGCTCTCCGACTTGAGATAGATTTATTAATACGGGTTTTTGAGACTTCCTTGTGTCATACTATTACGAAGTACTAGCCTTAACTTTGAATATTAAATTCGAATTTTTCCGCTCGACTTTTTAATTTTTCATTTCATAAGAACCTTCTCCTGACAATAAAAAACACAACAAAAAATAATGGGCGAAATCGTCCCATCCGTTCACGCGTGATGCGATGACCAAGGAAATAGAGATTCATTTTTATTTATATAGATTATGTTGTGTTTAAAAATGGTGATTCTTTCAGTAATTTCAGACATCAAGGTAGCTACTAATTTTCATGTTGACTGTGCAGCTTTTTTATACCAAGCTATTTCTTTAATCAATTGATTAATGTCAAAAAACTTTATGAATATGTAGAGCTTTTGAATACCGTAATACCGTAATATTGGCAAAGGTTTCGAACACATCCTAGAGGTTGGTAGAGCTTCGAAGACACAATCTTAAAGATACTACAAATGTAATTGTCCACAGTATTTGTAAAGGATGCATTAGCTAATCAAATGCAGTCGAGTGCACTTTTATACAAACGCAACAGAGACAGCCAATGGCATCCATTAGTGATTGGACTGCTATCGGAGTCGATTTTAATGTAGAGTTGAATAATCGAAGTTGGTGGAACATTTGTAGAGAAAATATATGGAATAGACTACCTCTTGGTGGAGTGGCTTGACCGCAGGCAGGCTCACTGCACCGTATGGTTGCGGGTTCGAACACCGTCGCGGCAATTTTTTTTTTCTAATTTGCCTTAGTCTGTCTACAAAGGATCGCCCCCAGTCCATTGTACGGTACCCATCCATAGTACAAGCGTTGCTAAGTTTGGGACCATACAGTTGATATCTTTGGCGACATTCATTGGTTTAAGTAATTAAGTACATAATCAAGCCCCACTCCTGTCGATCTGTCCAATAAGTACCACAGTCTAAGATTCGTATCAATAAAACTATCTCAAGTCTGAGAGCGATCTTAAGTACGCTTTTGACAAGTCATTTTGTACTGGCGTGACATAAGAATGACATTTCCAAGAGGCCTAAGTGACAGTGTTTTGAAAACACTCTAAATCAACGAGCTTCAGCTTTTTAAATTAAATACATAGTTACAACTACCTACCGAGATCATTCTTTACATATTTAGGAGCAACAAGTGCCCTTATAAACTCACTATAAGCCTTTGAGGACGTCGCGTCACTCCAAAAACCTCAACGTTGGCAATAAGTGAATGAAACCAAAGGACCTCGTCGAACATACGCTCGATTAATTTAAATTTCACACAAACCAATTCTCTGAATGAAACAGGTGTAGCCCGGGGAAAAATATTTGATGTGTTTCCCATCACTAGTGCATCGCATCACTTTGTTCATCACACATTGCTTGTTGCGGTTGAAAATGTATACATGGATACTGTACAAAAGTGGTAATGTATTGCGTGGTAAGTTATATTCTCGTGTTCGTGACGGGGTTTGTTTACTCAGAGCGGCCGTGAACCGGACACGGGTTACACTTTATTCCTATATTCGGATATTTTGCGCGGAAAGCGAGAGTGGCCTGGTTTTTGTTTCGATTTACAACTGTTATGCAATCAAGGAAACACCAATGTCCATTTGTAGTGTTTCGAGTTTTTGGGGTAGGTTCATGATAACATTTTTGGGGTTAACACAAATGTATATGGTAAGAAGTAGGTATCTAAGTACCTATCTATTGGTTTTATTAACAAAAAAGACTCTTTAAAGAGTCAAAGAAATTGAATATTGTGAAATACCTACCTATAATATTAAATCATTCGAAAACTAAAACATGGGCAGTTTAAATTTAGAACCACCTCAAATAAATATTATGTTTCCTACCTAGTAGGTAATGAGTTTTCTTTTTTTAACAATTTTATAGAATTAAGTGTTATGATAAATTGTTAATAAATGACGTTGTTAATTTATTAGTCACCAAAAAGAGGGATAAGTACACAATGGCATGAAAGAAAATGAAAATAAAAAAGTTAAGAAAGTAAGGTGTGCTACTCACTGGCGTGGTGGTCGCGCGCCCTCTGCCGCGGCCTCGCCGAGACTCGCTCTTCACCGTCTGCAACGTGCCGTCCGGAGCCAAAATAAGCTATAACAACACAGACACACCACAGACTTAACATAAAGCAAAAATAAAGTAAGTAAAACAAAGGAGAAACGTTAACACAAAAAGGGAAAAAATGAATAGACAAACATGCAATGGAGTTGAGGTTAGATGGCGACAGATTAGTGTTTTAGTATGAAAACATTGAAAACTATGTCAAATATTATTTAATGTCGAATAATTCATATTTATGTCGTTTAAAAAGTATCAAAATTAATAAAATTGTGTATTCAAGGAATAAGTTCCGAAAATAGCAGATCTTAAATAAGCGCCATCTCTGTGTATTTTCTTTCAACTTTTACGTAATACTTGCGGTTCGGACGCGAAACTTTTCAGTAGTTTTGCTATTAGACGCTAGATGGCGTGGATACTGAAAACGGGTCATAAACATTACTTTTCAGTAATTAAATTTTCTTAATGTTCATTATATTATACACCAAATATATATTGATTTATATTTCAATAAATTTAAATGTTAAACTTTTGAGTAGTTTGATATTGGACGCTAGGTAGCGTTGTTACTGCAAATGAGTAAAATTTTTTACATTTCGCTAATATTAAAATGTCTCAGTCTTTATTATTAGTTATTTATATACTCAAATATGTATGATGAATCCAATTTTAGGGATAAACTACCTAATACTAACAACACGTGAGTGTTGATCTCGAGACTATTCAAATAACTTTTTATCTTTGTCAGCGTGTAAATACCTGATATTAATTTATTTATATTTTCATAATACAAAGGATTACTACTTATATTTTTCATTTATTACGCTACGTAACGAATTACAGTACAGTTTCAAAAATAATTTAATGCATTGTAATGCTAATAATAATTTCAAATCCAAGAAGAATCCAAGTAAGTACAGCAAATACCCCAGCGCTATTCAAGTGAAAATTATTGATGACGCAGTCAAATGTCATTGGATGACAGCTGTCATTGGCCGGAGCCGAGAACCTAACGAGCTTCGTTTCCTAGCCGCACTAATTAAATTGGTGACTGCAACTGAGGCTCCACGAACAAATAAATATAGTTTCTGTTGCCAAGCACATGGCATCGCGTAACACCTGGCGTTTTAGGTTCGTTACTCCTGTTTTTGTGTTAGACGCGCACGACATTTGTTCCACCTCTATCTCGCTCGCACGCCCATCCATCTCTCTCTATCTTCGTCTATTCTTATTCAAATCGCGGGATTCGTAATTATCCTTGTGAACAGGTCTGAGAGTCATTTTTCGTTCGGTACAAAGATTTTAATAAGATGAATAAACATTAGGACCGTGTCTATGCGAAACAGCTGCATTATTACATTGAGTACGTTTATAACTGGTTGATGTTTGACAAAAAAGAAACATTAATGTTGCTCGGGATTGTGGATAAGATCAAAATTGTTAACTGAAAAGATTTTTAAAGGATTTAAGAATATTCATTGGCAATACATAAATGAATACATTCGTTTACTTACCTAAAAAATTTAAAGAATAAAAATCTTGAAAACGATATTATGAAGTACTAGTATCAATTTGTCGGTAACAGGAAACTTTCACAATTTATTAGGTACTTTAAGTTTATAATTACTTCCTTTAGACGGTCTAGGGGCAACATTATTTTAACAAATTTACGATATGTACTTATCAAAACTAACAAACTCAAACTGTTACTGGCTACCGAATTGAGGTCAACAAGGCACAGGGTGTATGTATAATGAAGAACATGTCGTATTACTTATCGCGTACCATCATAGCCGCGTCATTTGACATTAATTAGCAGGACTAGTTTTATATATTTGAATTACCGCACACCTTTGCATTACGATTGCACCATCTGTCATTATTTTTTTTTTTTTGCATTTTAACTGTTATGATCCATAGATTAGTTGCATTTATTTCTATGACTTTATGTAAAATTATTTTGAGTCCATAATAAATCTATACATCTATACAAATAAATAAAATTGGAGTGTCTGTTTGTAATATCAAAATAACACCTTTTCACTAAATGCATATGAAAGTACATACGACACCTATAGCAAAAACGCGATTTAAAAAAATTTTGTCTGTCTGTCTGTCTGTGTGTTTGTTCCGGGTAATCTCCGAAACGGCTGGACCGATTTTGACGGGACTTTCACTGGCAGATAGCTCATGTTATAAGGAGTAACTTAGGCTACTTTAATTTTAGAAAAACAATTAGGGTTCCGCGTAAAAAAATAAAAACACATGAAATCAAACAGTATCTCCGGAACGGCTGGACCGATTTTGACGGGACTTTCACTGGTAGATAGCTGATGTTATAAGCAGTAACTTAGGCTACTTATATTTTAGAAGAACAAAATTTTTAAAAAATGGGTCCTGTCGCGCGGGCTCAGAACGCGGGAGCGGGCTTTTTTGTTAAGTTAAATTCCACGCGGACGAAGTCGCGGGCTCAGCTAGTCATTTATATGCAACATGTTGGATAATCATTTTTTCTATGACAAGAAATACATAGTAATGTAATTATAAATCTAGTTTGCAGTATCTGCCTAGATTACTTGCTAAAGTCAACTTGTGATTTAAATGAAATAATTCCCGCTTGTTTAGTACTTATAGGAGTATAGGTGCATTCTTGTTTTATTTAAAATCAAGATTTTATGAACATTTGAAATCAGGTAATAATAGAAACACACACACATTTCAATTCAAAAAACATTGACATTTCAATTCCGTGTATTCCTGTTTGCCAACCTTGATCCCAATAACCTCTCAAGGCTATAACATCTAAGATTAAACCAAAGCCAAGGACAACAACATCGAGCGAGCGAAACATGTCTTCCATGAAATTGTAAATATAAAATTACGTCGCACTTCGTAAGGTTCAATATAATTTGAAATGGGTTTAGTTAAAGATGGTATTGCTCTATTGAGAATAACTTTAATAGTTTACTTTATGTAGCGAAACGAAACTTTTCTACACGATGTTTATGTTGGAAGCTGGTAGTGTTTTTTTTTAATTATAAAAAGGCTAGTGGCCGATTTTCGACTTTATCATCCATATGCCAATAAAGGGTTAACACATTTGCTGGTATATATAGACGATGAAGACGTGTATGATACTTTAAGCAAAGCTCATGTGTTCTTTTTCAATCATGTTACTTTTTGATACCTTCATCCTTTATGCTAAAAGCCCATCAGCCGCAATTGCAATCATGCCTGGCTTACATGATTCAAGTTTACTCACAATCAATTTGTGAATTGCTGTGACAATTTGCGAACTTACTGAGCTGTTCATGCGAGGTATGACAGCTTCAGACGAGTTTGTACCTGGACGATTGTAACCTGCATACTAAGTGTATTGTTATTTATTTAAATTTCCTTTCTTGTTGTTTAACATTTATTTATATTTTGTTCCATGTTTTGTTTGTTTCATGTGTGTGCATGGCTTTCTTCCGATACTACCTTTTCCCACTTAACTCTTTATTGAGTATTAGGTATTATCTCTATTCTGTGGTAATACCGTCACATTCATACAACGTCTGAATTCCACCTCGTGTGTTGTAAAGCGTGGGTGCGTACGAGATTGTGGGCTCGCGCGTTGCGTGGGCTGCGGCCCGTTGGGGCAGGTCGGGTCTGTCACGCGAGCTCCTTGGTACACACATTGACGTCTTACTCATCACGATACGAGGAACACTCCGATTACATTTTGATGTAGAATTATGGTACACAAATTTGAAGCATCAATAGTCTAGTTTTCATAATTGATTCTCGTAACTGAGAGGTTCAGGGTTTGATCCCTTTTTGGTCTTTAAACCCTGCACGTGCCCACTCCAAGTACAAGCATTTCGCTTAGTTGGAGCGGTTAGCGGGACTACTAGCAATGTGCGAAATAATAAAACTCGCATTGCTAGTAATCTTAAATATTGCAGGTATAGAACAAGTTACAGGAGTCTAAGAAAGGAGTCATAATCTATAAGAAGGCAATCGAAGGTGTCTTGGTCCATATAAGTAGATGAAAAGCTACATAAATAACACTATAATGGGTCTTACCTAATAATCTCCTAATATCTTACCTCTAATTATTAGAAGTAGTAGACTGTGAGCCAGTCTCAGATAAAATACAGGAAATTAAAAACAACACTGCGAGGAAAGACGAAGTAGGTTCAGTTTTAATAAAAAAATAATACTTCAAGAATGAACTTTTAGTGACTTTTATCAGTTTTATACACAAAGCGAATTGTATAATTTTCTTCTGGCAGCTCATTGGTAGTTGCATGATACAATAATTCGCTTCGTATTCACTACGCGCCCTCCATTTATTGTTATGAATTTAAAGATTATTACTGAGCATAACACTGAAGAATATTTATTATATAACTCATCAAAACACCAAGTACTTTGAAACACCATGATGGATGGCAATGGCAGTTACTTAGAATCGGTTACAAGGCAGGTGCATCGCATCGCAGGATAATAAAGGCAACGATAATCTGGAGCGTTATCTGTACATGGGAATAACGAGGTTAATTGGAATATTATGTTTTGTTTTGGTGGTTGGTAGGTCCGTTAGTGAATTACAAAGGATTGCGTTTAGTGCCGCTATTGCACGACAGATGGCGAGACTACTAATTTGCGGAAGTACGCTCGTACATAAGTGCAGGCTACGTGAAACGAGCGTTACAAGTTTTAGAATAATGTATAAATTACTTTTTTACGGGACAAAGGAAAGTAATTATTGTTTTATGTCAAATTATTTTGTCTCAAACATCCTGGGATATTTAATAAAACTGCATTTTCTAAAATTGTACTTTCAACTGTGTGGATTCAAATAATAATAATAATTTTATTATTATTATTTTATTTAGAATATCCATTAAACGGTATAGATTTTGCCAGCAATTGAGAATTTATGAATCACGTATGTGTGCTTCGGCTACGTCTAGGCCCACATTATAATGTTTGTCCATCAATTACTAATTTACCGACCGCCGCAGAATACCCATAAGTATCTACTATTCTTCCAAATCTAAAAAGGATGAGGTCGCAGGTAGGTACTTAAATTGAAGTCAGATAGACTACGTAACTCGAAAATTGAAGGTGATAACGGTTGACGACGATCGTAGTGAGGCTAAGTGAATTGGGAATCGTCGATATTCCCCGCAAAGCGTCGATTTGCTGACGCGCCGTGTCTACTGCGATTCAGCAATTTTATTTGAATCGGAATGCGGTTCGTCGCGACAACACTGGGAGCGTATCGACGCAACAACACCGGCGGCGCGCGGCGTATCGACGCGACAACACTAGCGGCGTATCGACGCTGAAATCTGTCATTTTACACGTAAATAGTTTTTCAAATTGAAATTGCTTTGCATTGAATAAAGATTGGGTGCTATCAAGAGTTATGGGAAAATAAATTGCAAATACTAAGAAATATTTTTTTAATACCTAGTACCTACACAGAAAAATATGTCGTATAGCTTTATAATTTAGCCCTTTTAACGTCCCACTGCTGGGCACGGGCCTCCCCTCAACATGAGGGGGATTCAGGCCATAATCCACCACGCTGGCCCAGTGCGGGTTGGCGGGTTGGCGGGTTGGCGTATAGCTTTAGCCTGCAGCATTAGCGTAGATTTTATTTACCGGATATCGACACCAGGGACACCTTACGGGTTCAACTACAGCTAAGTATTATCTAGGGGACTCCATAAGAAAAAAAAAGAAAATGTCTTTAATTTTTATATTTACCTAAGCTGCATGGATTAATAGTTTCAAATTCCCACTTATATACCTATCTATATACATATTACTATTGAATATACAATGTAATAACGTAAAAAAATTGAGCTTTTCGTGAAATTTGCTTAATTACCTACAAGCCTTAGCCTCTTAAACTTTATTAATATTTTATACCAAACTATTGTGCTCACTAAACTTCTTCAAGTTATTCTTTATAAAGCTCTATTAAGATAATATAAACTTGTCTCTACCATCGCCTACAGTTACATTGCTCAGGGAACTTGAGCTCAAGTTGTGTTATAAATTACACCTCGGACGTCGAGCTCCAACACTAATTTCACACGTGAACACATTTAATCAACGGTAGATATGAAAAGTGGACTATTTTTGTTTGTTCAACGTGAATTATTGTGATTACACTTGTTTTTAACCCCCGACGAAAAAACAGGGGTGTTATAAGTTTAACATGTGTATTTGTATGTCTGTCTGTGGCGTCGTAGCGCCCAAGCGGATGAACCGATTTTAATTTTGTTTTTTTTCTGTGTTGTGGTTGTAGAAAGTTGTCAGCTCTTTTGTAGTTTGCAAAGCCGTCGCATGGGGGTTTTTTAAATTTTCAATGTTAGTGATATTGAAATTGTTTTTTACAAACGTTGTTACAATGTCAGTTACCTTAAGCGGTGTAACATAAACATTGTTATTCAATGTCATCTACCACTGATATTATTTCTGAATGGATTTTAATGAAGCCATATTTTTGTTTCAATGGATTTCCCAGTGAGGTCAAGTGCAGATCCAAGTTAGGAGTAAAGAATAAATAATTAACTAAAAACGACAATTGATAAGTTTCCGAAGGCATTAATGACATAAATGATTTTGGGAAAAAGTTAGAACCTGGCTTCATTGGCATAATCTTCGTTTAAAACAGCGCACTCAACCTACGTCAGTATATAATAAATAAAAACGCGACTCTATTTACTTATATGTAATAAAAAAATCTATCAGAAAAACCAACTTTCATTTACAACAAGCAATCTCAATCATCGATCTCTCGCAAATAAAATTGGCGAGCGTCGATTCGCAATAAAATCAAATTTATTCAACCCTCGCGTCTATCGATCAGGAGCGCCAAGGTTACAGGTGGTACCCTCGTGTGTATACCTGGGCTAGGGGACGGCTGATGGCCCGCAAATTGGCCCAAAGACACCCCCGTCGCCGTATTGCTTCAGATAGTTTGCTAATGAGGTGTGGGGACTAAACGATGTTGAACGTAGACATGTTCGATCAATATTATTAGCGTCAAAATAAATTCTGGAAGTACTTTTACCCGACTATATCCTACTAATATTATAAATGCGAAAGTTTGTGGGTGTGGATGTATCTATGTATGTATGTTTGTTACTCCTTCACGCAAAAACTACTGAACGGATTTGGATGAAATTTGGAACACAGATAGATTATAACCGGGATTAACATATAGGATACTTTTAACCCGATAATCCCGAAATTTTTGCTAAGTTAAAATACTACGCGGATGAAGTCGCGGGACACAGCTAGTATTTTCTATATACTAGACTCCCGTGTCTCCGTTTGTGTATTGGAGTCACAGTTCCATTATGTCCGTAATACAAGCATTGCTGAGGACCACAGGGTGTATTATTTTATTTTTCGTTATTTTTTTATTTTATACGTACATTTTATATTTATTACGGTGAATGAAAACATCCTGAGGAAAGGTTTCCTCACGATGTCTTCCACGCAGGTGTGTGTCTTAGAAAATCTAACCAATTTTCGAAAGGCGTGTGAAATCCGCCAACCCGTACTGGGCCAGCGTGTTGGATTACGGCCTGAATCCCCCTCGTGGTGAGAGGAGGCCCGTGCCCAGGAGTGGGACGTCAAAAAGGGCAAAATTATTATTATTTTTATATACCTACATACACAGAATTCCCACGAACAGCATTTAACAACGCGACACGTCCTGTTCCATTCATTCATTGAAGCTAACGAAACTCGACGAAACCAGCGCGTCCGACAATCCAATCAGTCGCCAATCAGAATTGACTCAGTTGACACTAGATAGCGGCGGGACGCAGATGGAGCATTAGCAAGACGGCATTTCTTTTATATATATGTAAAGTTTAATTACTTAATAGGACACATAATGAAATTATTCTATTAATTACACTTTCCATTTTTGCAATATGAAAAAAATATATTTTATAACCGTTATTTTTTTTTAACTAAAATATTACTATCCAGACCTAGATAAGTGTCCCCCATCTTCTTCTGCAATATCAGGTTTTAGTCCTACCCCTGGCAATATATTTAATATCCTACTAATATTATAAATTCGAAAGTTTGTGGGTGTGGATGTATCTATGTATGTATGTTTGTTACTCCTTCACGCAAAAACTACTGAACGGATTTGGATGAAATTTGGAACACAGATAGATTATAACCAGGATTAACATATAGGATACTTTTTAACCCAATAATCCAATACTACGCGGATGAAGTCGAGGGGCACAGCTAGTTAGTAATAATGTTCGATTTCTGGCACAAGACTTTTTTAACCAATTACATAGACAATATTTAAAAAATCGTTGATAGCACAACTTATTGTTTTAAGATATAAATAAAAAAGGACAGGAACTTTTTGCAGTTAAAGCTACCTGTGTTCAATATTAATTTACCTACAATAACGTGCAATCGTTATTTTCACCCCGTGTAACCTACGTAAACAATTCCCATCAACAGCGCCTTCTTTTCACTCTGTATATAGATACCTAAATAACGCCTCAAAGTAAGTAGTAACCTCTATTGAGCGGCAAGTGTAAATGTCTTGTCGCAGTTACGACTCTGGGGTGCTACTCTTAGCAACGATAATCGATATATCGTGACATTCGTATTGTCGAATCCTACTCTAAATTCCATCTGCAGTTGTCCGTCTGAGCACACACTTAGCCGTCAGAGCCCGCGATTGACTATTGTTTAATGCCGCCGAGGACACAGCCGGTTTTTTTTATCCTGTCCACGACGGAAGCTCAATTCAGAGCAATCACGGCGCGGTGACGCGGGACGCAATGTGGTTGTGACGACGCGTGTTGACGGTGGCGCTTCTGGTGCCGAGTAGCGGAACTAGAGCGAACATTTTGTGATAACGTTTATGCTTTTGAAAGTTTTGAGATTGTAATAGAGCTATTGATGAAGTTTGCCATTGTTATTTATTGGAATAATAATAATATATGGTTTTGTTGTATAACATTATTTTAGCAGTACATTAAATATTAATGTTTTCGACTTAAACTTTAAGCTTCTGATTTCAGCGCCTCTAGCGGTGTAAAGCTGACATCAATTTAACATACTCAGATATATTTACTATAAAATATTTTTTAGGAAAATACTGCTGTGCATGTTAATATATAACTATTTATATGGCCTAAAATTTCTTGTCCTACATATCTGTCGAGTGAATCTGTGCATAGCGTGTGGTTTAATTTAACAAATTGAACCGCCATCCGCCGAGCAAGTGGCGGATATGTCATGATGCCGTTCTCATGACGCACGTCATCGACGAACGTACGGCTGTTGAAAAAAGAAAATATATTTTTGAATTTCGAATGATTGTAAAGAGAAACATTATCGAATTCAAAATTAATGTTCGATTTCCATTGTTTTTTAAAACTTGTTTTTTTTTATTAAATTTTATTTTTATTTATGGTTGCTCTCGTGTCCTGATGAAAAATTCAAGCTTTTTCGTGCTAAAACTGTGTTGTTTAAGAGCGTTTTCACATTATCCGATCCGATATCGGTGTCGGACGCCGATCCGATATCGGGGTAAGTAAAATGTATGAAATATGTACCTGTCTATATCCGATATCGGGCCGGACAATATGAAAGACAGGTACATATTTCATACATTTTACTTACCCCGATATCGGATCGGCGTCCGACACCGATATCGGATCGGATAATGTGAAAACGCTCTAAGGCTCGTATTAATAAATCAATGTCAAGTCCGAGAGCGATCTTGGAAATGTTATCCTTATGTCATACCAGTATAAAATGGCTTGTCATAAGCGTACTCAAGATCAGTCTCAGACATGAGATAGATTTATTAATACGTGCCTAAGACAATTTTAAAGCACTGCATTTTAAATTTATAACACTATAACGTTTTTAGAGCAGATTCCAGATTCAGCTAAATGTTTTTTTTTTCACATCAAGGTAATCGCACAAAGAGCGACATTCGAACGATTTAAATTTGGAATTCGCGTAAAGCTCTCGTTGATTGGCGGGTGAGTCAGACATGATGCATTGTCCCATCCTCCATGGCTGACTCATGGTGTACAATGGACTTGGCCTGATGAGGAACAATAAAATTATCGACATTATGCTAATAGGGGTGAAAATAACTTTATAAACATAAGTAAGTACCTATTCTGAGTCTTAAATTATGGATTTAAGTAGGGTTAGTATTTTTGCGTTTAAAATATTTTTTTATGGTTTTTTTGGGACTGATTATCCAGATTATTTTCAATACTATCATGGTAGAGATGTGATAGAGTTGTGGACTGATCATTGATGTTCTCGCAAACACGACATACCTCAATTTTTCGTATCGGTGTTATTGATGTAGTGTAAAACTGAATGGCAATGTTTGTAAACATATTCAGGATTCAGGCAGTTCAAGGCCCGACATTGACCTCAGTCAGGGGCGGGTATGCGTCCTCAGGGCGGGACCTGGCCGGCTCACCCGCCCGCCCTCGGGGACCCAACGGATTTCTTCCTTATGTTTTACGAGTCGGTAAACGACTGTCCAAATGGGATGACGGGTAAGATTTTGTTACGAGGAGAGCTTTGCCGAATACTCTGACGCAACTCAAATTTGAGGACCGCTCGGCGTTGTGGGTCGATCGTTGGCCACTCGGCTTACTTAAATACTTAATATTGCTAACATTTGACGGTGATAGATTCAATCTGCAGCAAATTGACAACAGCTCGTATACTGGCTAGCTGAACCGCGTTAGCCCCACCTCACAGGAGATCGAAGGTAACAAAACAGTTATCGTAGATAGATGTTTGTAATAGGTACCAAATGCATTGCTCGAACGATGCCGACCTGAACTGTAGTGGGCCAGGAATGGGAATGAACGGAGAGGTTAGGCTTCCGGCTGTCTCACATATCGTACGAAACGCAACTAGTAAATAAATATCGCCAGACTGACACACCAAATGAAATGTATGGTCCCGAACTTAGCAGCGCTTGTATGGATACGTTACAATCGACTGGGGGCGATGCCAGTGACACCCAGACTTGGCGAAATTACGAAATAGCCATCCTAAATTAACCGCGACTGAGCCAAGGTCGTCGGCGCTACTTTACGCCTTTATTCTGTGAGAGGGTGCTACAAACCCGGATAATATATGAGCTTTATAGGGCAGACAGGCAAACCCACAGTTTGTCAATAGTCCAACAATTGTGTTAAATAGATTCAACTTAATATTTAGTAGCAAAACTTTGACAATGGGTACTGTAATATTATTATAACTAACAATAGCCGTTTGCTAACTTCGAGATTAGCCGCGTAAATTAACAGTAACCCGCTCAACTTGCTGGTTAATTGTTAAACTTTTTGTTTATATTTTTATGTTACCATTATTTTGAAGTGTTTGTTTTTAGTTCTAATTGACCCTTAGCTTGGAATGTCTGTAGTTATATCGTATAAAATATAACTACAATTTATTTTGTTAGGTAATTAGTTAAATTAAAACTTGTAGGTACCTATAAAAGTTTAGTCATTTAATATTCTGCTTCATGAATCATTAAAATCACTTTTCATTACTCATACTCTGAAAGTAGGTCTGAAGTTGCCTGAGGAGCGGGTTGAAAGTAATACTTTTCCGGCCCGGGAGAATCGCTTTCAACTGACAGCTGTCAAATTATAAAAAAAAAACTAGTTCCATTTTCACATTTCTATGGAACCGTGTTCAAACTTTTTCTACAGTCACTCAATTACATCACGATGTAAAAAATTGAAATAACATAAAGTTGAGTATTAATTAAAGGATATATATTTTTAAATGACTTAATTATAATTTAGTTTCAACAATTTCTTTAAAATAACATAAATTTGGGCAAAATATTTAAAGATGAAAATGAAAAATAATGGCTAAATAATGAAGTTGGCCGACCAACGAAAAAGGCGGCAATCCGATCTTTTTTTTTTTTCGAGTTGTAGAGTATTGTTCATACTTCCTTGTATTATTTCTTTAGCCAATTCCTGTTTTTATTTTTACTCTCCTCGTATTCGTAATGAAAAGCACAGTGTTTACCTCGGGTGAAAGACTTATTTTGTCCCTCGAACTATTAGCACCCGTATTAAACCCCGTCTCGGGACTAAATAAGTCACTTTCACCACTCGTGTAACAATGTACTATTAATCAGGAGTAAACAATGTTTCAATAGGTTATTTTGTCCCCCTCTCTCCCAATTTCCCGTTAGGTCGTCAACGCAATGCATTTGGTATTGCAAGCGCCTATTGGCCACGGTATGCTTAACATCAAGCTAGTCGTACGTTTGTTTGCCGTCTTTGTTCTATAAAAATGTATATATTGTGATTGTTACAAGGAAAACGCACAGTCTTTCGCAAGCGTAAAGCAAAACCCACTTTCCCCACGCGTCTAGACGCGGCGATAAAATTTAGGGTGAACTCGCCATTCGCCGACAGAGGTCACCGGTGTCACGGGCGGGGATACCCGGATTACCCGGACGCGTGGTTTATACCACAATTGGTATTCCGGGAGATAAAAGCGTGTACAGATGATTGTGTATGTATTACGGTGACCATGAAGTTACAGCCACTTTGGCCGCGGTGACCATGAAGTTACAGCTTGGTAATACTGAATACTTTAATTAATACTCTAGTACTTTTCAGAGACAACTTTTTTATACTTAGTTTAACGGCCCTGGGTACAAGCCCTTTTGAGCCTTTTTAGAGATAATATATTATGGTGTTGCCTGTTCATATTATGCTGCTGTTCCTGATAATGTAGGTACACCATCTTTCATTCTATTGAAAAGACTAGGTAACCATTGAGTTTCTTGGGGAATATTCTCAGTGGAAGCGGCATTCCGAACCGGTGGTAGATTCTGACTATTCATAAGTGCTTTGTTGGCTTTAATGAGTAAAATATTTTGATTTTGTAACTGCAAAATATTCAAGGATAAGAGTTCTTACCGCGAACATTTGCTTTTTTTATTTTTACGTGTCTCATCATAGGTGTATATCGAACAATCTATTGTGTTTGATTATAGCTGCTGAGTAGGTTTAGGGCGTTACTCGATGCCATGTGTCGATTGAAAGAACTCAGTTCTGTCAGGCAAACTTTGAAAAACATGCTCGAATGCTCTTTACGAGCAAATGTTTGAGATGAAAAGAAGTTCAGAGCCCACTGGTAAGCTACTGAACAACGTTTTAGATTATGTGTTGAAAAAAATCGCTACTTTAAGGTGAAGGCGCCTGTCTAGCCCGCGAAATTCAAAATTGTCGAGTATTTTTATAGTTTATCCAAAATCTGAAAACATTTAAGACAACATTTTGTGATTTGCGACAAACAGTATGCAGTGCGTTTATTAATACATTCATTTTACTCTAAGTATTATCACGGTGGATATGATACTAGTAAATCACTAAATATACAAACATTGCCAGATTATCTGGATAGCTGTCGTTCTTGAAATGTTTTAGAGTAAGTTGGATATATTAATAAATGCACTGCACACGGTCTTTCTCGCGAATTACAAAATGTGTCTTTTATAATTGTCAGATTTTGAAAAAAATCTAAAAAACCTCAAAAAATTTGAACTTCGCGGGCTAGATGGGCGCTTCAGCCTTAACCCATTTTGATTAGCACTATAAAAGAGAATGATTTCCACGACTATAATTTAATTTAAATAACGCAACACCACCACTAAGGGTTAAAGGATCGCAACACAATACAACCACTAAATTACTGTCAGCTTTAATGCACCGCAACTGAAGCAACCGAGCAATAAACGGTGAATATGCGCCATAACACTAAACCTTTATGATGTACCGCGGGTGATGCCCAAGTGCACGCCGCAAACTCTCCGTTGATTAAAAATGGCGAACATTAAAAATGCGCCGAAAATTTTGCCGTTGTAAAAGCGGTATCTTTTCTCTATTAAAACGTAGCATGAAGTGTTGGAAGCACTCAAGAAATGAGAACTAAGTTGTTATTTAAAGAGCTAAGCACAAACTTGTGCTTTTAACCGTTGAAATAGGTACACTCGAGAAATTCCGATAAATTATATTGCTATTCGTAGAAATAAGGGAAAATACGAGTTTGATCGTCTATTTTTAACCCCCGACGAAAAAAGAGGGGTGTTATAAGTTTAACATGTGTATCTGTGTATCTGTGTATCTGTGTGTCTGTGTATCTGTGTATCTGTGTATCTGTGTATCTGTGTATCTGTGTATCTGTGTATCTGTGTATCTGTGTGTCTGTCTGTGGCAACGTAGCGCCCAAGCTGATGAACCGATTTCAATTCTGTTTCTTTTGTTAGATAGGTATTCTGATCGAGAGTGTTCTTAGCTATGTTTCATTAAAATCGGTTCAGCCGTTTGAAGATCATCAGCTCTTTTGTAGGTAAAAAAGTCACATTCGCGGCCAAAACGAACTTCCACGGCTCGAATCCGGTCGAAATTTGGGCTCATTGGAATAATATCTTTGCATCACTTGAGAACGGCCGAAACGATTTCGCTTTATTATATTTTTAAATGATCGTAATAGTCTGAACTGGCTTTTTACAATATTATAAATTTGAAAAGTTTCCCGGATTCTGGAAAAAATGATATTTTATCAATTTTTATATGAGATTTGTGTATGAACTAAAGACGTTCCATAAGTCAAGTTTCAAATGATGGATACGCGCATGCGTTAAATTTAGTTTGTTTTGTTAATGGTCATGGAATATTACGCAATAATAATTCTAGAGGGCGCTGCTCCGCCATTGAGAAAAAATACAAAAAAACAAATATAATTTAGAATAATTTAAGCGTTATTGAAAATTCTTCCCCTGGGCTGCTCCCGTCCGCCTCAACCAGAGTTATTACATCAAATTGAATCATAATTGATAATCTTTTACTAGGAATTAAACCTCCGTGGCATCAATATTTAGATTCGTTGTCTATTCTAATGTCAATGATTATAATGTCATAACAAGATAATGTCTCATACTTTTACACAGATTTTCTGTTGATTATTGTACATTGCATTCGTTATTATAGATTATAAATGAGGAAGCCAAAACGAATGTTGTGCTTTCATAATCTGATATCAAACCTAGTTGTACCAGACGAATTTGCGCGACGAGCTAGGGATACTGAGCTACAGGAGCTACGCAAATCTCGCTAATTTAATTATTTGGAAGAACTAGGTAAAGTACGAGTATACATTTGATGAAAAGGTCGTCGCATCGGGGGTTTTTAAATTTACAATTTAGAGTTATTTATCCAAATGTTGGTCTAGTTTTTATTCATTTATGTTCCTTTTGTAGTAAAATGATGAACAAGCGCAACGTTATTCTCACGGATAACCCGCCACCGATAATTACTATACATTTTACTGTATCCGGATATCAAATACGGCTAGGTATTATCTGACAAAAAAGTATAGACAAAATGGAAGCTTTTTCGTGCAAATTACCGCAGCACTTAAAAACACACGAATTGTGAACCTCCTCCTTTTTGAAATCGGTAAAAAAATGGTATGGTATGTTAAAATAACTAGCTTTGACATATTATTATTTCTACTAACATCTAAACTATATTATTATTATTATCTAGCATATCAGTATGCTTTTGTAATGTAACGAGTACTGCAGTAATGCTATGAAACAGCAAACTCATATCTCACACGTGAATGAATCCGCATGTAAAATGTCAAATTACAATACAAACTTTGACATAACACAACGCATTTTGACGTTTCAGAATGCCATGTCTGTTCCTGTATCGCATTTTTAGAACTCCTTGGTCTCCAACAGTGAATTTAGATGTTAGATTGACATAACCAGATTGCGTCACAGAAAAAAAAGTAGCGTCGCTGGAAAATTCTATTTTCTCGTTCAAATAAAATAGTGTTCGAGTGATTTGTCACATAGCATGATATCGGGTGGGGCGACATTTGCCGCTCGTCGCCAGTCGAGCGAGGCGCTCGAGGTGCCGACAATTTGTACTCTCACCCTATCTATTACGTAGAGTATGTTTTCAATGTGTTTTTATAAATTGTTTTCAATTAATAATTATGTGTCCTTTCTATAAAAAATACGTACAAACCTTACCTACTTAGTTAAATTATTCTAATGTGTCTGGTATAATGGTAAAAGGTTCGCACCCTATTAACATTTGGAGACAATATATCAGTGATATGTGAGTGTATAGTGGTAACCCTATCTACCCTTTCGCTAAATACGGGCGTAATGGTGTCTATATTTTTTGTAATCCTAGAATGTGGTGTCTGGTCACCCTAACTAGGCAAACGCCTGTATCTTGGATGTCGAGTTGAATGTATAGATATGTAACGTAAACATGTTGAGAAAGACAAATTAAAGTAATACTAAAAGTTGTAAGAAAAGGGAAAATTGAGTTATATAAATCACAGTTAAAATAAAAAAATATGATAAAACAATGTGAATATTTAAAACTCGTTAAAATGTTGTAACAATAGTAATGAATTAAAAAAAAAAATAACATCTACCTATACATTTTCTTAATTATTATAATAAGGAAGATAATATATACTCGTATCTCCCTGTAAGGAAGTTACGTTGTTAAAGAATTACGTGAAAGTGAAGGTGATAAAAGATTTCGGAGTTCAGCTCAAATATCTTGAACCTGACCCTAAGGATTACGGGCCCGAGCTGATCCCCGAGGGCCGGACGACCGCCCAGACGCGTTTAACGAAATTGACTCTTAACATCTTGGTTATCTAATTTGCATGTTTTTGTGTGCCGGGACAGAAATTAAATAATACTTTTGTAAAATAAATCATCTTCTTCATTAAGTATAAAAATTATAATCCGGCAATAATGTGGGCAATCTGCACTAGTGCACTCTGCTTACTTCTTCGGAGTTTACACGCGTGATGGTGTGTTTAGCAGGTATTTCATTTAATTATTCAAATTCCAAATCAATTTAGGATTTTAATATAACATTATAATAACGTTGTCGTTCAAAGACACATTTTTATGTATTCGCAAGTATGAATATAAGGAACTTTATTTGAAATAAGATTTTTTTTTATGTAAATAGGATATTATAATACATAATATTTTTAATTGAGTTACTTAAATATTAATTTTGCAATAGATGAATATTGCTAGACTAATACACATGCACTGTGTGTACCATTCAATGGACTGGGAGCGGTCCCAGTGACCAACCTGGGCAAATTACGAAAACGCCATTCCCGGAATGCCCCGACGTGAATCGAACCCGCAACCACCTGGTGCCGTGAGCTGAGCGGCCTATGCCCAAACCACTACGCTAAGCGGTGGACTCTATTATTTCCGTAGTTCCGTAGTATTGTAACAACATTCATGCGTGTATGGGCCGCTGATACCCGGCCGCGGGCTCGCCCACCCCGTAAACCGTACCCTAAAAATAAATGGTCATTATTCTGGTACACTTGTTGCCTTCTCAATTGTGTCGTCGGCCCCATCCCAAGTAGGGTTGCCGGTTCGGAAAGTAAGGAGGTCTAAAATAAACGGGGTTTTAAGGCTTCCCTATTATATAATTTTCTTATCGACAGTACAAAGAGGTGATTTCAATTATCTTTGCGACAGTACGTTTATTGGTTTATACAAGGTGACACATAATGGGTATACTTTTTTTTTCAAAACTTAACTTTGTAATTCTAAAACCATCAGCTTTGGAGGGAACTTGAAAAACAAAAGGTGTTATAGGAATACAGTTGTTGACCGATTTCACAAGTCTACAAAACCTTTGGTACTTCAACTGTCCCACAAAGCCGATAGTTTGAGATTTACAAAGTTAAGTTGCAAAAAAAATAGTATACCCATTTTGTATCACCTAGTAGTAACGTAGGATTAAGTAGGCAGCCTAATATGAAATAACCGAAAAGTTTCTGCTCTTGAAGTGTGGCTGGAAGTAATTGATGAAAGCCTACTCTCATAGGTTTACACAGGAAGTTATATCACAGAACTATTTTCTAAAGGAAACAGCAATAAAATCGGTCTAATGACGTCAGCAATAATATCATAGAGTCCATCGGCATATCATCGACTAAATATGGGTCTACAAAGGTCCTTCGGGTTATTTCAAAAGGCAACACATTTGTCTAGTTAACAAAATACCTGCTCTTTGTACCTATCTATTAATTGTAAAAAAAGTGTCGATTCAAAAACAAAAACGTAAAAACACAAGCCCGCTGAGTTTCTTGCCGGATCTTCTCGGTCGCGTTCTAATCCGGTTGTTGACTTTAGAAGATTATATAAAAATGACAATTTATGCATATACCCTGTAGGCAAATATACGAATTTGTCTGTGTCATTGACATCATAAAGGTGTTGTGGTTTGGTCTTTTACAGTTTAACTAAAGCCCTATACACTCTATAGCCCTCCCTGGCAGCCCTACCCGGGTACGAATATGTCGGATATCAGTGGTCCTCCCGGAGGGCGCGTCTGGGGCGCGTCTGCCGGCACCGCCAGATTAATGCCCCTTGTGGTTGCCCCTACAAGGTCACCAATACGTTTGTCGGCTATTCCAGGGCACACTTGAATATACACGAATTTCGAACATACGGATTTGAAAAAAAAAAAAGTTAGTATTTTGAATTTAGAAGGCTCTGAATTTTTAAATTCGTTTGAAGACTTTTCAAAATATTCTGTGATAACTGAGTATCTGACAGAGGGATAGAAATTGTTAAATAAAAAATATGAGTCTTTGTTTAGCAAGCGGCTGTTTTACCCTCGAATAATGAGTGAAAAACGTACTCACTACACCGTTCTCTAAATAGGTTAGCATGTTATTTCTTCCTTTGCTTTATCTACTAGAATTATTTTTATCTAGTTTAAAGGTCTCTACAACTTACTATTACTGTTATATGCCTACCCCATGGAAAGGGTAAGGATATTAAAATATTTCTATCCTCGCCGAGGGCGGGCGCCGTCTGGTGGTCGTCTCCCGCCACCACAGCACTGAGACTAACGCCTCCTGTTAACCCTCGATCAAGGTCATATCCACGTACATTTGTTGATGTGTTCGAAATTTGAATGAAAACAAAATATGGTTCGAATTTCGAAAATAAAAAATGTTACAGCGCAAGGTCAGGGTAAAGAGGCCGTGTGGTCTAGTGCTGTAAGAGTGCTGTACAAAGTGTAGTAGGGTAAAATAAGGCAATGCAAGTAATTATTTATACTATTGATTTACGTAAAAAATAACTCTGAGAATGTATCTTTAAGATATTTATCGATAGGTAATTTGCACGATTAGTTCATTATAATTTGTAAATATTTATCATTAAATAAAAAATGACCAAGTATGTAAAAAAACACACTTATTATTGAGTAGGCATGTATTTGGTTATTCGTAGCGTTTCGTAGCTCAAGGCTGCTACGGCGCTACGCGTCTTCGTAGACGCTCGCGAATACTGGCGTAATGGACTCGCTCGCTGTGCTCAAGAGTAATTGTATTTCATCAGGGCTTTAAGATTGTCTTGATAATATCAAATATATTATTATTTAAAAATTTCCGATTATATTATGTCATATCCTAGTACATTGAACATAGTAGTATACTGACAAAAAAAACTATAATTTATTTTTGTAGTTCCTTGTTCTAAAATGGGGATAGTCCCACTATATTTCCAGCAATGATGATGTCGATCTCAAATATTTTGCAACAAAACAATATTATAAGGACTAGCGAAGCTTATTCTACGGGACATTACTTCAATTGTTGGGCATAGAACAGATTCTAGTGGGTACAAGATATGAATCCCAAAACGATAATAAACATTTTATTCCTAACAAAATATGTACGATGCAGAGTTTATCTTCCGACAGTAAAACAGGCCCCTAATTTTATGTACTTCCAATCGATTTTATTTTTTATGCCAATGGTTTTATGGTATGATATATGCTTTCATAAACTTTATTGCGAAATAAACTTGTAAGGTCTAAAACCGTAAAAAAGTATGATTAGTTACGTTTTCCTGTGATAACCAGATTCATGATTCTATTACTAAAAAAATATTTATGGTATTAAATAGCCAATTTCATATTGTGGTATCATATTGTCAGGACGCAATAAAGGAAGAAACGTAATTAAAAAGTAAACTGACACTGGCTGGTTTAATTTATCAGAAAAAAATGAGCTGTCAAGAACCACAGATTAAGACATAAATTAGCGAGGACCGCTTGGACTATGAAAAAGTAATGAATGGTGCTGATTTCGTTGGTAAAAAAACTAAATTTCACTTCAAAAATGTATTGCCGTCTTGCTCACTGCCATTATGCATAATAGAGACAAAAACATTTTGTGTCAAATTTAGTTTAGTCGTAGTTACGGGCCAGCAGAATTGGCACCAATTAACGATTTTAAAGGACGAGTTAGACTCAATGGAACTAAATTCAAAGCATTTTCAAACATCAAATCACTAATTCAACACAAACTGCAAAAAGTAGGACCATTTTTGAAATTGATTATGAGAATTGATCCCCTTAACGCTGTGGTCAAATATGGACAAAAATTTGACACATTAAAAAATACATCTGTATTACTGCCATGATTAATTATGGGACGGGTGGCAATACACATAGTCAATTCTAATTTAATTTGTGTTCCAATAGAATCAACATCATTAGCTATACAAATTCCTGTGTCTACATTTTGAATAGTACCAGGCGATCAGATACCAAAGGAGGTTGTATTTCGAATCTCCAAATAGATCGCGGAAGGCACGTGCGGGGGGAGGCGCGGCGGAGGGCGGGGGCGTCACTTTCACCCTCGCGCCAAGGTCACGCGGACACTGCAACGGGACACATAGAAATGTGGACCTGAATGTGTATGTGTGGATTGTGTATGTTTAACACATAGGTATGGTAGAGTTTGGTAATGAAACAGTCAAATTATGGTGTATGTATTATTTTATGGTGTCCGTCCAGAGAATAAAGAGGCAGAGAATGGGGAGGAGAGATTAAAGACTTTAATTTAATTAATGATTTTAAATAGCGATCTTACATTCTCACGGGTTCTCTTCAAAGGAACAAGAAAATCAGTACAATTTTAATTACTCATGGCATTACACTGTGGTGAATATTCCATAGATGAGTTTTAAATATAATTAATTAACTCCTATACAAAAGCTTTTGCAAAAATATTAAAATAAGGATTCGGAGAAACGTTAACAATAACTTATTTATCTAGCTAATAATATCACTAATATTGACTTTGGTTGCCTCTACCATTTTATTAAAGCGATTATGAACAATTTAGCCAAATATAGATACATGTTCAGTTGAAAGCTTTTTGTATGGATATAATTGCAACGACTTTTCATCGTAGATAAAGATTTTTCAGTCGCATAAGTACATAAGAAGTCAAGTCAATTGTCAATTACATAGTCGATTTAATGGATGTTTATGATTTTAAGTACATTTATATTGGAAGTGTTTAGTAAGTGCCAATAGGCGAATATGCGAACCCGATAATTATGTACTGTGGGTGAAATATGGATACATGTACTACAGTGAATCTATTCCAAACCCTTAAGGTAAGTAACTGTATACTGGAATTTTCAATGGCTTGTACATTTTCCAAATGAAAATGCAGTAAATATATTAAACTAGCTGACCCGACAGACGTTGTCCTGTCTTGACTTTGAATATTGAATTCGAATTGTTCCGCTTAACTTTCTTATTTTTTTATTTCATAAGAACCTTCTCCTGGCAATAATAAAACCAACAAAAAATAATTAGCGAAATCGTTCCATCCGTTCATGCGTGATGCGATGACCAAGAATATAGAGTAACATTTTCAGATAGATAAACATTTTGCTGAAATAACTTGATAATTACTGCCTTATTACTGGAATCAGTTTTGAATATGGATTTTCATGAACACCAAACTTTTTTAAGGTAACATCTTCGTCAGTCTCTAAGCACTACAGCGGATAGCCAAGCCATCATCGCAGAGGTCGTGAACAGCAGACCGAGAACACTCGATTATATACTAGACGCGCTCGCAATTTGTCGACTCCGCGTAATTTCGGCGGGAAATTGATTTTTTATGCCATTAAAGGCGGGAGAGGGGGCGAGGCGGCGGCCCCGGCTCCCGGGGAGGGGGGCGGTATGAAAGTTATCGGATTTTCGCGCCTCGAGCTGCGAGCTCGCTACGAAGGTTAACAGCTTTATTCAATGTTGCCTGGTGTTATAAATACAATAATTATGTTGTAGCGAAGCGATCAAGTGGGCTTGAGGTTTTATTGTTAACTCAGCGGATTTCAGTACAGACAGTTGATAAGTATATACCTTTGAATAGGTACTGTAGTTATTTAAAATATTAACCGATTAACATTCTCATAAATATTTACTTTCTGTTATATAAAAATTGGTACTATTTCGACACGATATAAGTAGGTAATGACCGTTATAAAATCATAGACAATGCACCTACTAGTTTTTCTTTTACGAATGCGCACGGAACTTGAACAAAAATACCGATAATTAAGATTGGTAGAGCAGGTCCATAGAGGTCGGGGTTCTGACGCTGGATTATCATGCTATAGGTATCTAATATTACCCCCAATTTATAATAAATAATAGGTAATTTTGTTGTGAAAAATTATTTGTAAGGCCGATGTAATAAAATTAATTTTCTTTAAATTACATTTAATTTACTCGATAAAGTTAGCATACGTTTATTAATTAATGCCCACATTAATGCTTTATTCAAATTATTTTCTCGCTAAAATTTAATTTCCTTCAGGCTTGAACTTTATTTACGGCTTAAGGAATAATAATACCGTAGAGTAGAACTAAGAATTTATAATACGGACCTTCTTAATTTACATAAAACGTCAGTTCCTAATACCTACGGCGGGTCTAGGAATTTTAAACAACTAACCTTAATTCAGGCTTAGTTTATCGACGCTATTAAGCTTAATTAGAAAGATTAACTTTTAACAGTTGATAATATAGCATCTTAGATGTTCAGTATAAATACACGTTAATAATAACAAGAAACGTACGACCTGCCTGGTGTTAAGCAGTTACTGTAGCCTATAGATGCTTCCAAAGGCATTGCTCGCATGTTTCCTCGGGGAGTGGGACAGAGGGGAAGGAAGAGAGGGAAGTTTGTTTATACGTCAAATGTAGAGTTACTCACACTACCTTTGATGAAGATATTAAGACGCAAATTTCAAAGGACAGTGGGCACTTCGTAATCCTGAACAATCGAACGGGCTTCTTTACTATTCGTTTAATAACTTTAATTGTTCAGAATCACGACTCCAAGTCGCCGTCTACGGAACTGGATCGAACACGGAAGCGTGCGTATCGTAGTTATATTGCAACGCTCATACAAATTCGTCTGACGCACACATCGGCACACTCTGTTATATTCATCAAAACAAACCCACACAAGCATACCCCGTCTGCCGAATTAAACTCACACAGATGCAAGTTACGAGGAGTGAACTATCCTAGAGGTGTTGGTGTGCGTGAATGAGAGAGAGAGTGTGACGAAATTTCACTTTCCGTTTTGGCAACGTCGCCCGACGCGCCCCCCCGTTCGTCGACATTTGGACGGGGGTGGGTGCAAGACTAGTTCGTTCGTTCCAAAAGCCGACACTTTTAAAAGATCGCGCGATCGTAACTGAGAACGGTATTGATTCGAATTTCGAAAAGAGAACTGTCATCGAACGGAATATTTCGAACAATCGAATAATAGAGCGGGAGTAAGTTGGCGAAACAGGCCATAAAATAATAATAATTCTGATATCAATTCAAAGTCCACAGTTGAATGAACAACTCAAAAGTTGTAGCCGTAAATTCGCATAGACAATAAAAGGGCCCTCCCCTTTTATTGTCTATGCGAATATTGTGTCAAAGAGATTCTGAGATGAAAAAAAAAATATAACTTAAAATGAGTTGTAGTAACTAACGGTACTGTGTGTGGAGCATTTCAAATACTTCAAAAGCTCAGACGATTCTCGGAAGTGTCATCCTCTAATGCAGGAGCGGGACGGAGCGTCCAGCCGTCTCTTTCTTACGACTATCGACTCACAAAGGGACGCGAGTTGAATACTTTTCGTGCATTTTACAGTTTATTATAATTCAGTTCGCGTTATGCTTAAATTGAAACTGTAATGTGCGATGACAAATGGTGAATTAAATTTAATAAAATAAGGGACTGATAATGGAAACAGTAGATTAAGAAATTACTCGATTCTATTTGAATCGAATTATAGACTCGTACTATTTATGTATCGAGACATTTTTAAGACATGTAATAGGTGCTTTACCAGGAACTGAATGCTTTTCATCACGTCATGTCAAATTTCTTATGCCCGTATTAATAATAAATCAATATCAGGTCTGAGAGCGATCTTGGAAATGTCATTCTTATGTGAAACCAGTTCAAAATGAAACGTCAAAAGAGCACTTAAGAACGTTTTCAAACTTGAGATCGATTTCTACGGGCCTTCATTTCAGCGCGGTTCCGTCACAGGCAAGGAAGTCTTAAGTAAGTACTACGTACAAGGTGACAACTAATATTGATGGATAATCAATATTGATTGACTAAATATTTTCGAATGAATCAGTAGGTATACCTAGCTTCTCCACTTGTGCAATGAATAGAAATAATAATAATAATAATTTAGTTTTTGAAGTCCCACTCCTGGGCACGGGCCTCCCCTCAACATGAGGGGGATTCAGGCCATAATCCACCACGCTGGCCCAGTGCGGGTTGGCGGATTTCACATGTCTTTCGAAAATTGGTTAGATCTTCTAAGACATGCAGGTTTCCTCACGATGTTTTCCTTCACCGTAAGCAAGTGATAATCATATAAAAATTATGATTCGCACATAGATTTCGAAAAATCCAGAGGTGCGAGCCGGGATTTGAACCCAAGACCTGGTGCCCGCAAGACGCGTGCTTAACCAATCGGCTATCACTGCTTCACTGAATAGAAATAAAAAGATCTAAAAGCCAACAAAAATACCTACTTCATCAAGTGTTTAAAAGCAATACCTCCTTGTCAGACGTTTCTTAATATATTTTTCATTACTCATACTCTGAAAGTAGGTCTGAAGTTGCCTGAGGAGCGGGTTGAAAGTAATACTTTTCCGGCCCGGGAGAATCGCTTTCAACTGACAGCTGTCAAATTATAAAAAAAAACTAGTTCCATTTTCACATTTCTATGGAACCATGTTCAAACTTTTTCTACAGTCACTCAATTAGAGCGCGATGTAAAATTGAAATAACATAAAGTTAAGTATTAATTTAAGAATATATATTTTTAAATGACTTAATTATAATTTAGTTTCAACAATTTCTTTAAAATAACATAGATTTGGGCAAAATATTTAAAGATGAAAATGAAAAATAATGGCTAAATAATGAAGTTGGCCGGCCAACGAAAAAAAAAACAAAATAGGCGCCAATCCGATCTTTTTTTTTTCGAGTTGTAGAGTATTGTTTATACTTCCTTGTATTATTTCTTAAGCCAATTCCTGTTTTTATTTTTACTTTCCTTGTATTCGTAATGAAAAGCACAGTGTTTACCTCGGATGAAAGACTTATTTTGTCCCTCGAACTATTAGCGCCCTTATTAACTTTATTTTTATATATTTGTATAGTATAGATGTTGAAGATTTTAAAGAGTCCGGTAGAAACTAATACTCGTTGTACTAAGTACTTATTCGCTCATTTTAATGGCGGCTCTGAAGTTGTTTCCCAGGGCGTAGCAATAAATGTTTTTAGTACAAAACATGTATTGCGACACCGCTTGCGTCGGCTACAGCGGCCATTATGATTGGCGAGTAGTTTATGTATTCTTATATCCTTTACCACGGAATATTCAAATGTAATTCAAATCTGAGGGCTCCTTATGCCGCATAATGCCTCACGAAATAAAAAATAACGGCGTCTGAAAGTACACTTTCAAATACTTCAGTAGCGTTTGATATTTGGTCATACCTCATCAGTTTCGACGACGTAATTCGAACCTTTAAAATAGTTTATAAGTATACGCTAGTCTTGCAAATCGATTGGTTAAGGCTGCGCCGTAGGCTGCGCAGGAGTCGAGTTACGGCCGGATGCGGCCGCGGAAGTGGCATGGCCGCCGGACGCGCGCCATCTTGCTTTTGCTCTGCGCGCGCGCACCTCGTGCGGATGTCCTTTTGTTTTTTAAGTGCACGAGCCAGTTTTTATCGATATCAGGAAAATGTTTTTTTTGCTATGGTCATTTACATTTTATAAGATGGAAGAACGTTTATTTGAAGCAATTATGCAATCGTTTAATAATAAATAATTATTATAATGGGTTCTTTGGGTTAAAACCTAAAAAAACCATTATAGATAACATATAGTTTTTATTACATCCATAGTGTATTTGACAATATGTATGGGGTACTAACTAATCCATGTGTCTATGGACGAAAGTGAGAAAATTTTCGTAAGCTTTAGATAATAAACTCTCATTCGCTCCGTTGATTTTATTACATCACACAGCTGCTCTTTGCACTAAAGAAATATAAACTCTAAGATATTTGATATAAAGAATGTATTCTTTTGTACAGTGGTTGTTGACATTTGACAGTTCAGAGTGAATGTACCTACCTACATTGTTGCGAGTTCCGCAAAAAATCATAAAAGCTCAGGTAAAATGGGCATTGTGCTCGGCGCATTCGTGCTTTGCGCAACGGTCCAACAAAAGCCGCGATGCGCAAACGCACAATGGCTGATAAATTATTTGCTAATTTAGTGTGCGAAGATTGCACCTGGTGATAGCGTGCGGAGTTCCGAAAACATTATGTTTGCAGTACAGATTTTCGTTTACAAAAATAAATAAGAAATGAAATATAAATGCATTTTAACCTAGGATATGGTATCTTGAATTAAATTCAGGAACGAAATAAATGCCATATCCAATACCTACTAAATTAGGTAGCAAAACTTTAGACCTAATTATCTAACATTTAGGTTTTCAAGTATATTTACCGTGAACAGGGTCTATGTTTTCATTTAAGATTTTATCGCTTTTAACTGACATCGTAAATATTTACCCTAAAAAAGCAATTTTAATTACCTACCTTTGAGGAATTCTACGAACTGAAACCCTCTTCAATATAATAATTAGACAACATCAGATTAGTGAGACTGAGTCACAGTTTATTAAAAGGCAAACCTTATCCTATCAAAAGAACCTGAGTAATTAATAAGTCTTTTCAGTAACAAAATCTAGTTTTAGAACAAAGTATATACGAGAATAGATTTTATTCGTATTTCTAATTTAAAAACAAATTATAAAAAGAATAAAATCGCGAGAGCCAATGAAAATCGATAATTAACAATTCGAATTTCGAAAAGAGAACAAATTACAGGGTTGAGAAAAAAGAAAAGATCAATGGAGGCGGCGGTGTAATTAAAGAAACGGCAACAGGGCATTCCGTGGAACGGGACCGGGAAAAATGCAACGTCGCGTTTTCACCCCCGATCGTTTTCCACCCCCGCCCCGCGACCCGCGGTGACTCATTCAACCTTTCAGCTTGTACATCGTTATCGACACGCAAAGTTTGAATCTTAAATTGTCTCCAATAAGAGTATTAATTGTTTATTATAACAATAGTTTTACGCGGTTGTAAGATTTTTTTTTATTGTTTGCGTGGAATTTTATTTAAATTGTAATTATTATTTGTTTGTTTAATGTGTTTTTAAAAACACGATTTTGATATTGTAATATTATATGATTTTTTTTATATTTGTAAATGTTGGTTTAAAATAAATTGATTTGAAGAATAAAACTGCAAAATAAGTTTCTCCTACAAAAATAAATTGAACTACGTACCTGATTTTTTTATGAAATAATACTCAACGAATTAAAAATTTATAGTTTTCTACGAACATTTATGCTAAATCATGCTATTTTTTTCTTTTTTTATAGTTATGTTTACCTCTGTGTTGGTCGCCATACTGCATGTCTGTTGTTTCTGAAATAGATTGAGAATCACTTACCTGTAACAAAATAAAACTACAATTACACATATTATTTTATTAACTACATCATCTAAACTCTTGTAATTTAAATCAGAAGGACTAGAAAAGACAGAAAAAGTTGTTATTAGAAATCTTAAAATGGTTTGTTTAAAAAGGTATTTATTAGAAAAGCACTAACAGCTGTCGTAATAATCCTCAAGTATAGTGATTAGATATAGAGACGACTTGAAGTACTCAAATGTGGAAAAAGTCAGGGGCAGGTGACCAGAGAGTCACATCTATAAATTGTTCAATCTTTGTAACCGCCTTTAAACTAAAGGTCCATTCACACTAACGACAATGGCGATATCAAAAAACGCGACGTTTTCGTACATCTTATCGTGATTAATCGCTTATAATGGAACAATGCGATAAATCCATCGGCGGTATGCCGCGCAGCTGACGAGAGCCTAACATATGGTACACAGGGCATAGCAATAGCACATACATCTGTCAAAAATATACACGCTATATTCCTCCTTAGAGCGCACACAACAAAGGTGTTACTCCCGTGCACGATTTTAGATGGTGTGACCGTACTTCCTGATAGGTCGTTACCTGCGCTTGCAGCTGTCTGCGCGGCGCGTGCGCAGTGATAAAAGGTTACGTTGAAAGACACGCGAATAGGTCACTTGATAGATTCAGTTGTTGGATGTCGTTCGGAAAAAACACCTTTTAGGTAAGCGTTTAGATAGCCAGTTGATTGCACTGATCGCTAAGTAGTCTAAGATACCCTTTGAAGACTAGGCTTGTTGGTTTTAAACCTCAGCTCGGACTTTTGGGATATCCGGATTTCGTGTGCGTATCTATCTTACTTTAGACATGGTTATCACTGAACGGTGAAGGCATGACGAGTAAACCTTCCCGTCTTTCAATAGCACGGGTTGGCTGCAGTATGGTGGACTATGGGTCTAATCCTCTCGGAATGAGGGGGAAAATTCCCGGTTTAATGCCATCAGGCTCACCACCTATTTTTATTTTTATAACTAGCACTTAAACGCTGCCTTGCTAGTTTATTTTCTACAGCGCCATCTAGCGGTACCAACTATAGCTAAGAACCATCTAGGTGACCCATAAGTCCAAAAACAAAACATCAAAATCAGTCAGGCCTTTTAGGAGGTGTAGCATTACAAACACGTGTGTTTGTGCGCACTCCAGACTGTTATATTATAAAGATGTGGAACCAAACATCATCAGCCATTTATGGGTTAACTATATGAAATTTACCTTTGCCTACCCGTTTGGGGAACAAAAGTGGCTTGGCTCGACTTTTATCTAATTATTTTAACCCATTAAATACTTATACTTTTTGGAAGTTTTTTTTTTATTCAACAATATCATTACGTTTTTAAAACGTTCTCACAAAGGGCAAACTTATCAAACACAACACAAGATCGGCTAAGCTGGCGACCCATAGAAGTCTTACCTGGCTATAGACATAAAAAAGGGGTCAACGAACCCAATACAACAGCTGCTCCAATTCAAAATGGCGGGCGTTTATGTCAAAAATTTATAAATGCAAGCCAGTTTACGTATGATGGATAGTGGAATTAGTGGGCTGATTCACTTAGGATCATTCTTTTTTTTTGTTAGGAACCAAATTATTTTATAAACACTGTGGTTTTTTATTTTATTAAATCACATAATATATTTTATTTTTTGTACCATAATGACATTTTGATATTACAAGGGTTGATACAACTTATTTGATAATAAGCACAGCCAAATAAAAACTCTTTACTTTTTATTAATGAGTGATCTTTGTTTTTAAGAATTAAGTACTGTAAATATACAAAGCTTAGGAATTATTTGCGTTTATTATAAGTGCATTGTAAGTACCTACATCAGAAGATTTGAGATGTCGAAATGTATTTACAATTAAGTAAATAACAATATAGGGCTTATAACCCATAACAAAATAAATTCGGCAGAACAATTTAAATGTAACAATATAAATTATGCTATAAAATAATAGACAATACTCGACAGATGTGTGTCAAATTGTCTCTGGTACGCCATAATTACAAGCGTTATTTTCCGATGTGAAAACCGGCAGGTACCATAGACGCCATATGTTTTTAACGCTATTACGAATAGGCTATCAAATAAATTGAAGTATTTTATTTAGGCGTGTCTAATTGTCTATTGTGACCTTTAAATGTAGTTCATTATTGGAATTTAATTATGTTCTTATTTGGTATTAACCTAAAGTATGATTGTTATTGATGGAAAAACTGATAATCAACATTATCGTCAGTGAGCATCTAAAAATGACCATTTAAAAAAAATACAAAAAGTTAGGTACCTGTTTCCTTATCGATATAATTTCAGAATGAATATCAAAGATCTTATTATTTATTATCTTATTACATTGATGGTAATTGAAAATCACGTCAGGAATAACCTCAATAAAATCATATTAAGACGATAATATTTTACATTAAAGTAAGCGATAAGTACAACCGAAGTTCGCAAATAGATAGAGATAAATTGTAATAATAAAAGTAATCCTATATTTAAGAAATATATTTATTTACTTTTAATACTCAACAGAGCGCTACTTTTGATATTATTTTGATGCATGAAAATGATTAAACAGTATGTTATTTATTATTCACGGACACACGAATGAACGATATTATGCACAGCGGACAGATAATTTTCGGTATGCCATTTTTTTAAAAGGGTATAATAATGATGTATTGTTGTATAGTTTGTCCATTTCACGAAGACGCGTGCTGTTACTCTTATTACACTGGCATATGGGTCGATTTGCAACAATTCACGGGTCTTCCTGAAATGAACTAGCTATACGCCTTTGCGGTGTCCACGGAATGGGGACAGGTATGTGGAATCGCCTTAAATGATAATACCCCTAAATCAAGATGTTACCTATTCTGTCTTCTTTATCGTTTTTAAACATATAAATAGAATTGGTAGCGTTTTATGGAAAACACCAAAGATGAAAAATATATTAAAATTTCAATATGGGGTTATTAAATTCTTAGCAAGTCGGAGCTTATGTTATTTGAATATCTTTGAGATAATAGTGTTTAATTTTCGGAATAAAAGTATGTGAACTACGCGTCTTTATTAGATACTTATTTATTTTCTTACAACAAAGAAATGTTAGCAATTTGTAGATGAATTCTCGTTAAGGCATTCTTCGCTTGAAAACAGGTAGTAACCAGCCAAACTCTACATTATATATTGAAAAACAACAAATTTAGACTTGTTATTACGATCTTTAAGCATCATTGTATTCAAATTGATGCATTATTACATAAAGCAGCTGTACAGCACACATAATAACCTATATTTTTTATTACATTATCAAGTAGCGACGGAGACGTTGTATAAATCATGCGTTCCGACATTTTCAATGAAACGATAAGTAACTCATGTTACCAACATGCTGTAGCCAAGTGTTTCCCGCGCTTCTGATGAAAAAAAAAATATAAAAGCATAAATCAAATAAAGGTGCGTTCGTGTTGCGTTACAATGTTTGTCCGCGACCGCGGCGCGGCGCGGGCGCAGCGGAAGCGAGCGCGACGCGACGCACGAAAACCGGAGCTAAATCATAAATTACACTTTACAGTTCCCGCCGGGATCGAGTTACGCGCAGTTGCCACGTAATTACGGTTATAACGAAAGATGTGTCAATTCTAATCGATTTACCGTGAGAACACGTGAATCAATTGTTATCAACGACACTCATTTAAAGGCAAAGTTTTTGACAAGATCAGAGAGCTTCTTGTTCTTTTTAAATTTAGATAAATCTAGCTTTTGTTCGCAACTACGCTAGCGTATTTTTTGGATGTCGACAACGTGGTATAGCTGACCGAAATAATGGGAAGAAGACGAATGCTACCATTATACACCTTATCAACTTATTGAAGTTGTAGAAAGATCTCGTGATTAGCCAATGACGTCCTACCGGCTTAATCATAATAATAGTTGAACATTCAAACCTAATGAAATCAAGTCCAAACCTGCCAGAATTTTTTACTTTTGACCACTCCTATGACTTTCAGACTTAAACTTGGAAATGCCATTCTTATGTCATTCCAGTACAAAGTGACATGTAGCGTACAAAAGCGTACTTAAGACCGTTCTCAGACTTAAAATTGATTTATTATAAGGGCCTATATGACCATCATTGTCACCTCTACCTACTCTATCTTTCCGCCTTGCAAATAAGAAGACAATCACCATAATTTATGCCTAATCACGCTACTGTTCTTTGAAACGCATATTTACCTCAATTACACATACACCCTATCTCTCTTCCCTACTGATGCATAAAAAACTGCAATTTGCCTATCAGTGCTGGGTCACACAATAACTTGGCTTATACCCTCGCCAGCTTACCTAGACCTGCCTCCATCCCCTTGCATTAAGGATTTGCGGTTTAAAAGGGGGATGTGTATGAGTAGTAAGAGTTCTTCTAAAGCTGGATGTGCCTGAAAGGGTATAGAAGGCTTCGAGCTAGGAGGTCGTTAGCCTGGCGTTGATTGTTCGATGAGTGGTGCAATGACTCACTAGAGGGTATGTAAATAAACGGAAAAATATGTACGGAATATGGAGAGGTAGCTATGAAGCTTATTAAATCTGAGGAGTTCAGTACGCGGAAGGCATTGTGAAATCAACCCACAAAATGCTCTGATATGATGACGACATTTCTGTAGATTTGAATTTAGAACGATTCAGAAATATAATGTGTATAGACAGAATTTATTCTGTTTTAAAAAGAAAAAATCCCTTTATGTGAGGCACAAAACTGGCCAGTGTTCTATAGTTAAGCTTAGGTATTAAATGTCCAGTGTGACCATTATTCAGTAGGATTGCTTGTATTGCAGTCTTGCTTATTCAACACGATAGTGAGAAGGACGTCAATATATTTAGTTTAGTCAAGTTTTTTAGTGTAACAGAATTGGCACCAATAACTAGCAGCTAAGCCGCCAAAATTAATTGACATTCATGATCGATGCTTGATGGATTACCAAACATGGGATTATTTATAATGTGTCCAATGCAAAGAGTTTAAGGTACATACTGCTTTAATAAATTTATGAAAAAACTAAAGTAATTCGACCGCACTACACGCAATCTCTATTTTCATTGCAATTACTTCACAATAGTTCTTCGCTAGAGCTTTAAGTGCGTGCGTTCACTAGGTTACGCTCCCCCTCCACTCAGGTGGGGTTCGCATATGTAGCGGAGATACGGTTACGTACATAAGGAGCTATGTGGATTATGTTTCATATGTGATTATAGGTCAATGTTTTTCGTTCATGCTGTAAGAAAGTTAGAGTATAGAAATCTATTCTATATCTACTGGGCTTTAAAAAGGTCTTGGCCATAAAGGTCAGGGCTAGCTGGCTATTTTCGAACTACGTATTCCAATTTCAAAAAGCTCTGGTATCAATAATTGAGAATTAAAAAATTAAAAATAGAATGTCACAGAAAAAAATATCAAAGAGGTTTTAATTAATATTTTTAAAGTAGTTTATACATTCAGGGCTGTCGCAGCAGGTTGCGGATTTGTAGGTTACTCGTGCAGGTGCCTGCCCCACTGCGGGGCGCAGCGGCACTATCAGACCTATATAATACATAACATAATACACACACACGCAGCAATGAAAACCTCGGCTTCCGAACGGCAATTATTATGATATATTTTATAGTTGGTAACTCTAGATGGCAGTTTTGCTAAATATTTATATGAAAAAGGTCAGGAAAAAAAACACGACTCGTACTTGTAATGGGAGAGTGTAGTCGCACCCAGGTCTAGCATAAATTACTGGAAGACCAGTGTCTTAATATATCTACCCTTGCTCCCTGATCTATTAACTCGAGCTGGCGGCGGTCAGACAGACCACTAGATTACATAGCCATCACACAAGATTACATCGATTTTAATCAATGTTGTCATGGTTCACTACTAAGTTATTGGAGGATGACGTATCTGAGAATGTGTCATCCATCAGTGCTTTTAGTTTTCATATTGTAAATGCTGGCCAGTGGTAAAATTAAAGTATTATTTTATTGAAATTTCCGCCGGAAAAACGGAAATCCTTCGAATTTCAAAATACAGCGAAAGTTCGAAGTTGGAACTAACGTTGCGTATTTAGTATTTACTTATTCCAACGCGTGCAGAATTAGATCTCTCTGACGTCGGGGTTGGGTTGGTTAAGGGGTAAGAGGGGGGGAGGGAGGGTTGTAGGGTGGATTCACGGTGCACGACTCCGACGCGTGTCAGTGGGGAAGTCTCTAATGAACTGTATAAACTAGTGTACCTAGATAATGCGTAGCAACTATATGGGTTATATATCTTTTTACAAGATAGTACTTACTTATTTACCAACGCACATATACTTAATTATATGATTCTAAAAGGAGCAATAATTACAAAAGGTTTTCTCGAGATCCAATCAACCACAAGGGTGTGACAAAGTCTTTCAGAAAATAAAAACGGCAGAGCTTTTCTTGGTACGAAACAGTTTAAACATCTTTTTATTTAAAGATGTATCAAATCCTACTAATATTATAAATGCGAAAGTTTGTGAGTGTGGATGTATGTATGTATGTTTGTTACTCCTTCACGCAAAAACTACTGAACGGATTTGGATGAAATTTTGAACACAGATAGATTATAACCGGGATTAACATATAGGATACTTTTTAACCCCATAATCCAATACTACGCGGATGAAGTCGCGGGGCACAGCTAGTGGTCAATAAAACTAAGCCACATATTTTATTATTATTTTTTTAAAAAGATAATTGCTTAAAACACTGGCCAATAACATGTTTTTTTAATAATTTCGATACAAAGAGTAATTATTGTGCTATATTTGGTGAAACTGCGTTTCAACCTGCCTTCATTTAATAACACAAAAAGAAAACATTTTTAATCTTATATACTATTTAAATATGTGTTAAAAGCTCTTGAAGTCACTACGCGAGGATGTGTTAAAGCGCCCCGGGCCCACATAGGGTTATCAAATGAAGTAAAATGCGAAATATCGTCAAAAATCTGAGAATGTAGAAATAAGTGTGTTCAACACCGAAAAATCAATCAAGCTCACAGGTAAATATGTCTAGTACACTACACTCTTAAACACGAAAATTATATAGAGGCTAAGAGAAAAAAAAAACAATACCAAATCAATAAATTACTGACCTTTGCAAAATAAGTGGTAAGTAAGTATATAATTTGGTGGGTTTGTAAAGATCAACTTAAATTACAATAATGTAATAGTACATTGTTACACGAGTGGTGAAAGTGACTTATTTAGTCCCGAGACGGGGTTTGGCGCCCGAGCGTAGCGAGGGCGCTAATAGTTCGAGGGACAAAATAAGTCTTTCACCCGAGGTAAACACTGTGCTTTTCATTACGAATACAAGGAAAGTAAAAATAAAAACAGGAATTGGCTAAAGAAATAATACAAGGAAGTATGAACAATACTCTACATCTCGAAAAAAAAAGATCGGATTGCCGCCTATTTTGTTTTTTTTTCGTTGGCCGGCCAACTTCATTATTTAGCCATTATTTTTCATTTTCATCTTTAAATATTTTGCCCAAATTATTGATATTTTAAAGAATTTGTTGAAACTAAATTATAATGAAGTCATTTAAAAATATATATTCTTTAATTAATACTTAACTTAACTTTATGTTATTTCAATTTTACATCGTGCTGTAATTGAGTGACTGTAGAAAAAGTTTGAACATGGTTCCATAGAAATGTGAAAATGGAACTATTTTTTTTTTTATAATTTGACAGCTGTCAGTTGAAAGTGATTCTCCCGGGCCGGAAAAGTATTACTTTCAACCCGCTCCTCAGGCAACTTCAGACCTACTTTCAGAGTATGAGTAATGAAAAAAAGTATGTTTTATTTGTTCCTAATAACTGCTAGGTGGTAGCCCTATGCGAGCAAAGCGTCGTATGCGTGGGCACGCGCGAATTAACCGCCACATTGCTTCTGGACGCACCCTTACACGCATCACTATGGGAAGTCGCGTATGTTCGTGTTCCGTATTTAAATAATTTCTATATTTTTTTCATGTAACTATAAATAATTATAATTTTAGCCCTTTTTTTGACGTCCCACTCCTGGGCACGGGCCTCCCCTCAACACGAGGGGGATTAAGAAGTTATAAAAAAATTTGCTAATACATATTTAAATTTGAGTAGACATTTCTAATGAGTCCAGATTTTGCTAGCATGGCCGCGATAACAACGTATTAGTGTACACAATATCTAACCTCCTTATTATGGTCTTCAAAATCCTTAACAATATTAAAGCACATCAAGTTTATAGCTTCCATTCTAATCTCATTTAATTTATAAAATGGAATTCGACCATAATATATAAAGTCCAACATTGCCGCAACTACGAAAACCAGATTTTAATAATAATAATAAAATGCATCGAGTTGTTTCGAATGCGTGGTAAGGGTGCATCAACGCACCCCTCACGCACACACGCACAAAAAAACACTTATTGCCCGAAACTGGGCCCTGATTGGTCGGCGCACTCGCGCACTGCGCATGTGTGCGTACCTGTTTGCTTGTAGAAAGAGGTCGCGTATGTAGTTATTTATACCGCGTCCTAGGCTATATGAATTAGTTGCGTGCATTGGGGTAGTCTTCGCTAGGAAAAAGTATTGATTTGTTGCACAGTAGTCCGGATTTTAATGCGCCCATTCGCCAGTTAGTTGTAAACGCCAGTTAGTATTTTGATAATATGCGATTTTTGTGTAATTTTTGGGAAATTTCGCGTTTTTGATTTTGAGAATGGGCATAATAATCATGATGTAAGTATTTTAGAATTACGAACGTAAATATCGATCGATCGAATTTATACTTAGAGATAAAAATAGGATTTACGACAGTAGAATATTAGAATTGGCCTTACTTTATTTTTCATTCAAATATAAAATGTTAGGAACATTAAGATAACGGTACCTAACTTAAGTTAAAAATAATAGCGACAGAAGTATAAAAACTATTAGTAAGTACGTAGGTATAAAGAACGTATTATGTCGCGTGATATTTTAGTAGATTAAAATGCAGATGTGAGAAACCGGTCTATGGTACCAAGCCAGCGGTCCTTTGTAAATAGCTCAATGAGCGAGCAAAGCTTTAATTTTTATATTTAAACTTTTTATGACCAACCAACAATGCAGGTTTTATTCATGCCAGTTTTATACGGCGGCCATCTTTATAACGCTTTAATTCGTGATAAAACGATTTTGAATTGAGAAACGTGTTAGTCTTTGATGTTAACATATAAAAAGTCGCAAATGTAGAAAACAATTTAAATTTGTTTAAAAGTACATAAAGTAAGTATTCTGTAATAAAAATAGGCATATAGCAGTATATTTTAGGAATAAAAAAATAAAACTACATTTTATAACATCGCATAATGCACAGAGGTAAAAAATTACGACGAACATGGAAAAAAAATATAATGTGTTCGCCGCGGTATGCCTCTAAATGAGAAAACTAATTTGAAAAATATGCTACAGTTTACATCGGATTCAGCCTTTAAATGTTTATGCTTTTATTCATATTACAGCTTTTATATAACATTTTTAATGAGAATATACCGCTTTATTTGTGTATATATCACATTAGAAAATATACGCGTCTCTTCCTTCTCTATAATGTAATTGGATAAGTAGGCAGGACATGTGCGTGAGTAACGTAGCCAAGGGTTTCTTGGCGGGAAATTGAAAAATGATGGGGTCTATTTTGTTGCATTTTCTAAAACAATTTGACACAAAACATTTGTCGTGGTTTTATATGAGTGGTTCTCATAAAGAAGAAACAAAGTCAAACAGTGGGTTTACTGTGCGACGATGATTTTCCGCAACTTTGAACATCTACAGTTATATTTATAAAGATAACTTTGACATAAACACGCGTCTGACTCGCATCCTGTTTGTTTTTGTGTACAAAACGAATTTACAGTTCACGAAATAATGGAACCGTTGTCACTGAACAATTTTCAACTTTATCACCTCGTCATATGGCATAAATAAAACCGCTATATTGTGGTTAAATACGGAATGTGTTGCGTGGTAACTTTGTAATTTCCATTAGTGAACGCGTTCGTTACTTTTGCATTACTAGTAAAATTTACTAAAAGATACAACGTACCACAGTCGCTATTAATTCAAAATCATTCTTAAAAAACATATTTAAAAAAATAAAGTTGAACATAAAGGTTCGAACTCAGAGTGAGAATGACACGGTCGATAAAAAAAAACAATTACGCAACACAGACCTCTACACGTAATAGTCCAGGATACACGCGAGCAAGATGCATCATTAACAAGTCGGTTCTGCCCGTTACATCAGCTGATAGCACAAAAAGCTCGACCTAACATCTGCCGGTCGAGAGGCCGTGAATCACCGGTCCTTGGCGCGTGCCGGCTCGAAAAAAAAACAGGAAAAAAAATCAAAAGTGTAAACTCCTGCCGACCGTTATAATCGCCTCGCCTCACTGTGGGTGGACGCACGGCATTCAGGGTTACGTTTGAAAATCGAACATGACCTTTTTGTAGGAATTTCGATTGCGCCTAAATTTCTTACCTGTTATTTTAGTATATTTTACCAGCGAAAAGTTCAAAAAGGTATTTGTGTTTTATATAACTTTTTGGCTATATTCGTAGGGACAATAGACGTTTTATACATCTAAATAAAACATACGGCACTTGTGACAAAGCTAAGATTTTGGATAAAATGTTAAATAATAAATTAACGATTCTAATCTTTCACAATAAAAGCGTCTGAAACACACTGTAAACCCATAAATATTTATTGTTTGTCATCCAATATTAGTTTTATATGAAACTAAATTACAATAAAACAAAGTTTCGCCGTAAATCCTGAGCTTAATAAACTCAAGTTTTTCGATATTCTTATGATAAAACCGAAAATTGCTTTAGGAGCGATAAATTTGCTATAATTTAAAGATGGCGACGTATTTCTGTGCTATTAATCTGCGAAGAAAATATCTGTTTCAGTAAATATTAAAAAGAGAAAGCCATTAAAATGTGTAAATAAAACTGGGTGGGTGATTTATAAAGCAAGTTCTCTCGGTAATGTTTATTGCGTTTGTTTGCTATAATTCAGCGGAAAACACTATTATTCGTTTAGAGAGACAATTTTGGCATCGATGTGGCGGTTGCCAACCCACTGTGTAGCCTATTATGTTCTATCTCGTAAACATTTATGAAGCTTCAATTTATAAAACAAATAATATTTCCTCAGCTTTATTTATTGAAATTGTAATTCAATTCTTATTCGTTAAAATAAGTTTCATAGACAACTTGGCTTTTTTTTGTTTCAGTCACAATTTCGACACTTGAGGTATTTTAGGGGCGGTTTGATCATTTCAGGGATCTAAGTCCTATGGTAAACAAACCTAGTTGTTCCTGGAAATTGTTTAAAATATCTTACCACCTCAGTCAGAGACATTCCCAATAGTTGAAACATCTCTAAAATTCACTTATGATAATAAAATTAGGCAGTAGACAATCGCTAAGCAAGCAGCTAACCTCTTAACGTACAACAATAAATAACACCCGTCTATTTATCTTGCCTACTCACTTTTGTCTACCTACAGCTAGACAAAGTCTAGCCTGATATATCTTATTAATGTGCTCATGACGTTAAAGCAATATTTCGTCTGGATTGCTATTTTACGTTAACAAGTATGATTTCAGCTTTATATTTGCGTGAGATACAAATAATACTCTCGGAGACCTTAATCGGCATAGTTTTATCGCTGAAACTGAAAATAGAGTATCATTTGCAGTGTATAAAGCCTATCTCTGTGTGGAATGAACTTTTTTTACGTCACGCTCACCTGAAGACCTATTTATTGACTTATTTATTACCTATTTAATGTTACTTATTTTTTTTAAGCATTGTGCCTTTATCAAAAAGCCCGATAGCGGCTCTACCAATGTTGATATAGGATTATAAGCTCCCGTAGCTTGTAATAAAAGTTTTATAAAATAGGATGAGTATTTTATTCAGGATATGACAATGAACCAAACTCTATGAAACTCAGCTAGTTGTAATATAACTAGAATCTGATAAGATGTCCTTAAAGTCGCACCTTGTACACAACAATAGGTACAATCAGATAATATCCTAGAGGGCGTTACGCGCGCAGGCGGCGGGCTCCGATTGGAGGACGCTGCGCACGCGCATCTGCCTCGCACGCTGCCGCCGACTCGTGCGCACAGATAATGTGGGCGACATGTGAACCGTACTATATAAATAAAATAATACCTCCAAGTTTTTCAGAGAAAAAAGAAAATAGTGCCGGGTGTCCAAATAAAGGTAGGAGACAGCTGAATTTGAATTTCGATGGTTGATTACCTACTTGTTTGTACTCTGATTTACTACGCTTTTTTTGGAAAAATAGTACCTATGTCAGAGAACCAATGAGTTCATCTCATCCTACTAATATTATAAATGCGAAAGTTTGTGAGTGTGGATGTATGTATGTATGTATGTTTGTTACTCCTTCACGCAAAAACTACTGAACGGATTTGGATGAAATTTTTAACCTTTTTAAACTTTTTAACCCAATAATCCAATACTACGCGGATGAAGTCGCGGGGCACAGCTAGTAAATAATATAAATTATTTGAAGTTGATATTTTGTACAATACCTAAATATTTCACTCTTCACACAAAATGTAGTACCACTGCTTTTTACGGTCAAGTGACAACTCTTCAATTCAATAATCAAATTAGGTGAATATCTGAAGCGATAAACTTAGCTCTTATGAAGAGACCGATACCTACACAAAATAAATACAAGAAATATCTTATCTAATTACTAAATTATCCTTCTTGGTGTAAGCTGGAAGACAAATCGTTTTCGTCGCCAGTATTATTCAAAGGTTACAATTTGCAACTTTGTTCGACACTGTAAAAGCCACCAGGTGTTACCTGTACTACTTCAATACTCAAGTACAGTAGCTTAAACGTTTCGATGAACCATTAAAATTCGTTCAGAACTATTATTTTGTATTATTAAGCATCATAATTGCTTATCGTAAGTATTAATCATGTATGGTTAAACGGTAATAATAGCCTATGTTAAGAGTTAAAAAAAGTTTTATTTACGTTGCAACATTTTTCACAATTTGTGGGAAAAGGTGTTTATGCTGATTTGGTGTAAAAGATTCCGTGTTTAGCTAGACTCTACATTAGTTGTAGGGCAGTATAAATAGTCTAATATGCTCTCATATAGCTAGTGACAAATCATAATACAGGGCATATATAAATATTTATTTTAATACTGTATTGGGTGTTCCCATGAAATGTAGATGAACACACTTGCTCTTAAATTACGATAGCTGAGGACAATCAAATAAATGGAGGTAACAATAGTACATTGTTACACGAGTGGTGAAAGTGACTTATTTAGTCCCGAGACGGGGTTTGGCGCCCGAGCGTAGCGAGGGCGCTAATAGTTCGAGGGACAAAATAAGTCTTTCACCCGAGGTAAACACTGTGCTTTTCATTACGAATACAAGGAAAGTAAAAATAAAAACAGGAATTGGCTAAAGAAATAATACAAGGAAGTATAAACAATACTCTACAACTCAAAAAAAAAGATCGGATTGCCGCCAATTTTTTTTTCGTTGCCCGGCCAACTTCATTATTTAGCCATTATTTTTCATTTTCATCTTTAAATATTTTGCCCAAATCTATGTTATTTTAAAGAAATTCTTGAAACTAAATTATAATTAAGTCATTTAAAAATATATATTCTTTAATTAATACTTAACTTTATGTTATTTCAATTTTACATCGTGCTGTAATTGAGTGACTGTAGAAAAAGTTTGAACATGGTTCCATAGAAATGTGAAAATGGAACTAGTTTTTTCTTAATAATTTGACAGCTGTTAGTTGAAAGCGATTCTCCCGGGCCGGAAAAGTATTACTTTCAACCCGCTCCTCAGGGACTTCAGACCTACTTTCAGAGTATGAGTAATGAAAAAATAATTTAAATTATATTTTCCGCCAATTTTATAAATGGAACGTCATTTTCAGCGAAAATGAAATTGGAAAAAAGAAGAGTTCAGCAAATGTATTATTATTATTAATACGATTCTAGGAAATAAGTATACTAAGTTCCAGAGAATTATTATCTCCAGAATTTATTGTCATTGCATTCATTTTCTATCTCTGCTCATCGTGATTATTACCGCAACCTAAACTATCCTACTAATATTATAAATGCGAAAGTTTGTGAGTGTGGATGTATGTATGTATGTTTGTTACTCCTTCACGCAAAAACTACTGAACGGATTTGGATGAAATTGGGAACACAGATAGATTATAACCGGGATTAACATATAGGATACTTTTTAACCCAATAATCCAATAATACGCGGATGAAGTCGCGGGGCACAGCTAGTAAGGCATAATTTCGTCCGCGAAGTTACCCTAGTACTTATTCAAAGTAGGCCTTAAATAACGTAATTCCTGGACTGCAAACAAAGGTACCCTCCCCTTCTCCCTCCAAAAAGCTTTACGGTGCTTGTTCTAAAACTAATTTGCTGAAGTTACTTCGCAGCCGGTAACTTATAATCGTAAATTAAGTCGAGTACGTTTCTCGCTTCGCACTTTCTTTTGGCAAAAAGTTTTTTTTCGGCTGCCGCGGCCTCCGAGTATTCTGATTTCGATATAGCCTTTTAATAAGAAGATAAGGTTTTAATTATATGCTGCTGTATTTTTTGTACGTAATTATTTTTTTGTATAAGGCTGGTACTTATTAATAAATTCTGAGAGCCAATTTGAGTACGCTTTGGACATGTCATATTGTACTGGTATGATATAATTAATTAATGATATTACCAAGATCGCTCTCAGACTTTCGATTCGATTTATTAATAATAAGCAACAGTTCCTGGTAACAGACACTTAAAAATATCTTATTTGACTAATTTTAATCATCATTACATCTCATGGTTGAATACAATTTTGACAGCTAACTTGAGTAAGCTTATCATTAAAGAACAAAATAACATTAGAATATTATTTCTATGTTCCGAACTTGAACGAAAAGTTGAGATCGATTTATGAGTATCGGCCTTAGAAAATATATACTTTATTTCTCTACAAATGATAGGTTATTAGGAACTTTATGAAACTAATAGGTAGGTATTTGGATATACAAAAAAAAACAATACCGGGAACAAGAGTGGAAAATTAAAAATAATAAGAATGAGTCCGTAATGGATCATTAAGAGTCGCGGGAACAGCGCCGCTCCTCGCATTTTCCGATAATCACTTGCCAAGACACCGAGGATTCTAATTTTGTATTCGGATTACTTATTCGGGATAAAATGTACTTTTGTACAAATAAAAACTAAGAATCTTTTGCGTGATAATAGACTCGGGATTACATTGTTTGGTTTAGAATTTCGTTCACTCTTGTGAATTGGTACTGAGTGTAATCTTGGCAAACAAAATGATCATGGAGCAAAAATCTCAGGACCGAATTCTAAGTAAATACAAGGTGAGGCATAATGGGTATACTTTTTTTTTCAAAACTTAACTTTGTAATTCTAAAACCATCAGCTTTGGAGGGAACTTGAAAAACAAAAGGTGTTATAGGAATACAGCTGTTGACCGATTTCACAAGTCTACAAAACCTTTAGTACTTCAACTGTCCCAGAAAGCCGATAGTTTGATATTTACAAAGTTAAGTTGCAAAAAAAATAGTATACCCATTTTGTATCACCTAGTATATATCTCCAGACTTACTCACCAACTGTATAGTCCCAAACTAAGCAATACTTGTACTATAAGTACCGTACGATGGACTGGGGGCGATCCCAGTGACACCCAGAACATGGCAAATTACGAAAACGCTGTTTCCGATATTTAATCTGATGGGAATCAAACGCGCAACGACTCGGTGCAGTGAGCCGAGCATCCTACGCTCCAACCACTGTTGTTAAATAGTAGGGACATACTATGAATACTGGATAATCTTAGAATAATATAATATAAAGCATAGATAAGTGGAAAAAGCACTGTGTCTCCAACTATGTATAATAGACGAGATTCCTGATTCCTTAAGAACCGAACGCATAATAAAAGTAGAGTCGGTTATTCGCCATACATTTTATCCAAACCGGCATTGAAACTGAATGAAAATACTGCCAGAACTGGCCATTGTACAGACAGTTTGGAAACAATCCCGTCGGTGACCTAAGCGAGACAAAGATATTGTGCCCGAAGCATTTCGTTTATTTTAATGGGATACTTTGCCAAATATTTATCAGAGTAGGTACTTGAAGATACAATTTATCATTAAAATGTTTCAAATAACTTATTATCTAAGTATTTCATTCATCGAACATATCAGTATTTCATCATCATAAAAATAATATTTGTGTGTCATCAATATTAAAACATGACGAATCTCAGAATATGTTAGGTGTCTTCTTTGTGACCATATATTGTGAATTTTGGAATTTGATTTCTTTAAATCATGAAAAAGTATTTGCCCTTGACTGACGTACTCGACAAACACTTGTCTAGAAGATTATCGAGAAAGAGTCGTAACGATAAACAATTCTATGGAAGTCTAGCAGCTCTACTAGATTCTATGGAAAATGCTTTACATGGAGAGACAATTTGCCACCATTATGTGACAAGTAAGTAGTTCAATTTAGTGATGTGCCGTTCAAGGGAGAATCCTGAAGTTTTTTCTTCAAATATGTATAATCAAAATTTGTCACGCGGGTACTGGATACCCCTAATATTCCCGGGAACGGCACATCACTAGTCCCATTGGCTAAAGATGTTCCTAAATGTGACATGATCACAATATAATCCTAATTAATAAAGTCTGGTCCCAACACAAAGATATCTTAATCAATGTGACCCAACCAACAAAAGTAACAAATAACTACAGTGAGTACGTATACTTATAACGACAGACCCGGCGATCTTTCACGGGCTATTAATTCTGCTGTTAGGTATACTTTTATTACTGTTTTATGATAATAAACTCGTGTTTTGTTTTGTCTTTTTGTTTTTTATTTGTTTTTCATTGATAAATAGGTGTTGATGGTATGAATTTTTATGAATAGATCTGAAAATAGCTTGGCAATAAAAATCTTGTTATGAGAATAGGCTTATAAAAATCAAGAAGTCGCGACCATTGTATGTCGACATTTGAAAGGTTATGAAAATCAATAAACCATGTAGGTAAGTGTTTGCGACATCGATCTCTGAAGATCCCTAAATATAAGCATGGTAAAATTAATGTTCAATTCTTTCTTGAACGTAGACTTTAAAACTCTTTAATTTATTTAAAACGATGCAATATATTTTGACAGCTTAATACATCGCCTGAGTATGTAAACATCGTCGGCCATCTTGTCATCGCTTCGACAAGATGTCGGCCGAGACACGCCGCCGTAAATTAATGCAAATGACACCAACGACAAGGCGACAACGAAGTATTTGCGTCATACGCAAATCGATTCAACATTTTTTTCCACAACATTGTATCAGAATCCAACGGAATGTATAAAATATTTTATTGAAATCGAAAGCCAATGTTGTTGAATTGAATTTTTGTGAATGGCATTATTTCAATATTAGTATAAAACCATGGCCATGGGTTATCATGAATGCTAATGACGTAGTGTGTGCGTAAAATATAATACTTAATTCAGTCGTCGATAAAGTGTCACTTAATCATAGCCTTCGACGTAATTTGGTTCAAGTCAAGGTAACGGTTTATCACAATTGATTTCCTGTTTACCTATAAAATGGGCGTTAGGCATTATGCCAATATGGTAATTCGGGGATAGTTATATTTTTTTTTTAAACAAGTGAGTATTGATGTGACAGTTATGTCAACTTGAGGCCTCTAACCTTTTAGCTCTATTGTCTGCTTATCAATTAAGTACCTCATTTTTCAATAGATGTAGAGTTCATTATTAAATATTTCTAAAGATCAATAATAAGATAGCATTTCAGCACGTATCAAAAAACGAACGAAAAAGCTCTACCTAGAGTATTAAGATATTCTAACAAAGTTTACAGAACTGTTCACTTTATGATGATTATTGACGATACGCTTCGGTAATAGAAACTGGCTCTATCTCAACAACTTTATTTTCTATTTGAAACCACTCTACTCAGTAGAAACGTTTCATAAATCGATTAGTTTTGCAAATATGTAAAATAAAGTAGAGTTTGAGTCATACACAAATCGATTAAAATCATAATTGAAATCGATTAAAATTAAAATAAAGCGTGCCACTCACCTTCTTTTCCGTCAACTTCTCACACCGGCGCTGCTTGCAGATCTGGTGCGACTTGTCGTTGCGGCATGGCGCGCAGTCGCCGCAGTTGTCCTTGCGCTGGCACCCGATGCACTCGCCGCATCGCTTCCGCTTCTTTTTGGTCTGCGATGGAAAATACTGAATTGAAAATAAGTAGGTAAAATTAAAAGACAATGCCCACATTGAAAATCGAAGCAGTGATACACTGAGTGAAAACGACAACAAACGATTTTATATATTTTGCCAAAAGTTTTGTAATTAAAGCAAATAAAATTTAGGCATTACATACATCTTTGTGTTTCATTAAAATACTTAAAATAAACGATCGGATATGGTGAATTAACAGTTGTTTGATCTCGCCAAATAATTTTATGAGTATTTCAACAGTTACGACATTTTTAAAGTGAAACAAAATGTATCGTTTACCATTTTTATTCGCCATTGATACGAAATAAAAACCATTTGAATAATTTTATTCGCAAAATATACCTCTAAGTCCTTTATTAAGTAATATTTTACTGTTATAAAGGGTTTATCTGATCGAATTCCCGTTGGTTGCGTGTGCGATTCATTCACGAATAAAAAATTGGCCGCCATAACAAATGTTTGGTCGAACATTCGCGGTTCACTCACTCTCTTCATGTTTGAAAGGGAGGGTAGATGGACATGCCAAATGTTTGTCATATTGGTTGTAAAATGGCCGCAATTACAGGCCAGACAACAATTTCGGAGTATTCCGCGCTCATTATAATGGTCCGTCTCGGTCCTGCGCGGGGCATTCAATCGAAGCAACCTCGTTTGCTCTTGTTCCGACTTATTTATTTAGACCGGGTTATGCCTTATAATTTATATATCGTAATAAATATATAAAAATAACAATTTGTACGTGCCTAGGCCTAAACAAAATAAACGCTTTAACTTTGATTTTGCCTTACTATGTTGTTGTAATCTGTAGTATACAGGGTGTATCAAAAGTCCGTAATAATACTTTTTTCACTTTTTGTAGGTAACTACTAAAGATATTGCATATTGGTGAATATTGTTGGAATATTGGCAGCTACTCGTAAATGTAGATCACACTATTTTAGTCCATTGGATGTAATTGCATTCTAAAGCTCGCAACATGAAAGTTGTAAGAAATATTCAAAGATCCGTGTGTGTCTCCGAAACTGTGATAATAACATACACTCTGTCTTCACTACCTAAGTTATTATTTCGAAATTTTTAAACACCAGGTATAATTAATTAGTAGGCAAAAGTAGTCTAAGGCAAAAGGACAGTTTGAGATTATGGGTTTCGGACATTTCTGATATTTATACATTACTAGCTGTGCCCCGCGACTCCGTCCGCGTTCTGTTGAAATTTTTCCTGAATTTTCTTTGCTATAAACCTCACGGAGCCCGAGACCTTTCCAACGAATGCAAAACCGTGGCAATCGGTTCGTGCGTTCTGGAGTTATAGCGTCAGGAAGGAAAACCCGACTTATTTTTATATAGTAGATAAGTTTTACCATAAGATCATAGGACGACTCGACCTCTCAAACGTGTGGGTTTTAACTTTTAAGTGAGTTCAAAACATTTGAGAAGTGTTTCAGCATTCGGCCGTTAGAGATAAAAACTACTATGCAATTCAAATACTGGGCCAACAATACAAATTAATTGCACTAGAATGAAAAAATAAATGCAACAGCTGTGATACGACGAGATCGCTGGCCGCTATTATTTGGCGCAATTTCATTGGTGCAAGCCTCGGTTATCGTCGGCCGCAATCGGAACCAACCGATCGTGGCTCCGACAAACAGCTGACGATTATTTAAATATGGAATTCTATTCAAATTTGTTCGCGAACAGTCGATTGAGATGGTAGTTACTTTAATTTAGTATAAAAGTGCCCAGTTTATTGGCACTTATGGTTGGTACACACATCGAACTTTACTTAACTGTATTATCGTAACTTACCAGCAAGATAAAAACATCTTGAGATGTTGAAATAAAACTATTTTACGGATTGTATCGCGTTTATTTATTTTTTTACTTTTTTATGTTCCCGACGACGTTTCGGCTGCTTTACAGCAACCATGGTCACGGGGGGACTGAGGTGTTAGACGTCCTGATGTCATAGTTAATAAATGGGTACCCTCATATTTAGTTGTTGTTTGCGGTCCGATCCACGCAGAAAGTGCTCACAGTGTCTCGAGGTCTTGCAATGGAGTGTCAAATTCAGTAAAGTACATATTAATGTCAAATCGAATTTATTTAAATACCTACAGAACATTGTTATTCGTTAACCGTCCTAAAATTTAGCAGATGCTAAGTTTTTATCTACTTTAATTAATCCAAATGACACGTCGTCGTGCCTTCTAACGCGCGCTCCTAAGAATATAATCACCTGTTAACACAATGCAGTCATTATCGTTAAAACGTTTTTAAAATAATTAAATGCATCTTTGGACATGCGGTGAATTTGTTAAACTCACAAATGAGCTTTGTATCCAGTTAACCGAATAGCAAATGTTCAATTACACACCACGGTTATCATTATAAAATCGATATATCGTTATATAATATCGTTAAAATATATCCACTAGGTATATATTCGCTTCCGATTTCCCTAAGTCTGTTGTTCTAGGAAGTCGGAGTTTCCCGTTTGACTCACTCGCATAATGAGTAATGGCCCGCCCGATGACTAGCCAAAATGGCGTCTATTATGACGTAATAAAGATCATAAGCCTCAATGCAATGAAAGATAGCTGTATTTTGTTTTTTTTCGTTTGTATTATTTTATGGCCAGCCTTTTCCTCCGACTTGATGGGGATTAAAAATAACAGAGATTATAGGAATATACATCTCTCTGGAACATTGTAACTTTGTAGTTTTAAAAAGTTATAATTGTTCAGAAGTAAGTAGGTACGAGGGCGGGATGATAAGTAACTAGCCTAATAAGAAAACACTTAACTTTCCGTGATAAAGATCATTTTATTTTTCGACATAGTCTCCGTGAACCTCTACGCACTTATTCCATCTTCGTTCTAAAGCAGTAATGCCTTCCATAAAATGATTTCTTTCGAGGCCTGCAAAATACTCCTCTACAGCGGCTATGACTTCATCATTTGTGGCAAATTTCTGTCTGCCCAAAAAAGTTTTGAGCTTAGGGAATAAGTGGAAGTCTGGTGGCGCTAGATCAGGCGAATCAGGTGGGTGGGGCAGCAAATCATACTTCAATTCGTTGATTTTTTCCATGGCTTTTTTGAACGTGCGTAACCAATCGCGGCACCCAACAGGCCGATAACTTTTTCATATTTAATTCCTCACTTAGGATATGATGTATCCGTTCTTTTGAGATACCTGTAGTGTCAGCTATTTCAGATAACTTCAATCGTCGATCTGCTAAAACGATATCATGTACTTTCACGACCATTTCTGGAGTCGTGACGCTTTTTGGACGTCCGGGGCGGGCTTCATCTTGGACACATGTACGACCGCGTTTAAACTCAGCTACCCAGTTTTTTACTGTGGCATAAGAAGGAGCACATTCACCTTAAACATTATTTAACTCGTCATAGATATATTTCCCCTTCATACCCTTCATATGAAGAAACTTTATCACCGCTTTTTATTCAATTTTATCCAGTTTGAAAACAGTTGACGAAATATATTTTCAAATGACAAAAAATCAATAAAATTTTCATACCACTAAATTCAAATTTAGAACACATGTGGCCATAGATACGAATTTAAAAATGACATATATATTTTTTTAATTTTAACTTTTTAAATAGCAGAGGCTAGTTACTTATCATCCCACCCTCGTATATTATTTTTTTCCTTTATTGCATAGATATTCGGTATTCGCACGGCTTATGATTCTGGCATTATTATGACGGTAATATAATCTATATTTATATAAATAATCTCTATTTCCTTGGTCATCGCTTTACGCGTGAACGGATGGAACGATTTCGCTAATTCTTTTTTCTTGTGTTGTATTATTGTCCGGAGAAGGTTCTTATGAAAGAAAGAAATAAAAAAGTTAAAAGAAACAATTCGAATTCAATATTCAATGTTAAGACAGGACAACGTCTGTCGGGTAAGCTAGTACTTCATACTTTAAAAAAAAATGTGTTGTTTTGCTGCAATTTTCCTCGAAGACATTGATGTATCACTAGCTAACAATTAGTGTTGCCATTTGGCAGCCAGAGTTCCTCGGACATTAAATCATCGAATCAATTTAGCCGAGTCACGAGTCAATTTAAATCATTCGGGTTTACTGATATAATATCAAGTAGCTGGCTATAAGTAAAATGTATTTTGCTTTATTGTAAGAATTAATAATTGTATTATTATTATCACTTAATCAATTAAATAAAATAGAGGTAGGTATACGTACCAGACATTGTGAAATATTATTTTAATTTTTCAAATACCGCGGCAGAAAGTATTTCGCGTTTATTTACTATCAGTACGTGTCTAAAAAACGTGCCGTTCTGACGAATTATAATTATTATCGGCATCTTAACAATGGTAATCGAACAACAATGTTCCGATCGTAATTATAAATGTGAGCCGTGAAAACATCGATATAATTGTCAGCATTAATTTGCAATCGATATAAAAACCTACAATTGAAAAGTATTTTTTTACAATCGATACGACATCTCGCATCGATATATCGGCTAATCGAGTTTAGTCGAAGCCACTCTAATAATTAGTCTCTATTGTAGAACCGGCAGCTGCGTCTGAGCAAAGGTGTTCGCTATTAGACAAGGAAACGCTGACATTTATTGTAAAGAATGTCGTCATAGTGTGGAGTGTAGACCTTTCCTAGCAGTTAGATAAGTTTTTAATAAAAAACAACAAGACACGTTTAACGACCTCGATACACCATTACGCCAGTATTTCTTGAAGACGTAGGCAGAGTTGCACGAAGGTGCACCCATACTCATGGTGATGGTGTTTTTACGGTCCCATTGTAATAGGTGTCGACTGTCGGGCACATTCCCTCCCACCCCAATGCAAGACGGATTCGGGCCATAGTCCACCACACTAGTCCAGTGCAGGTTGGTGAAATTCACACGTCTTTTCAGGCCGTGCAGGTTTCCTCACGATGTTTTCCTTCACCGTTATCAATTTTTGGAACATTACTTTTGCCAATAATTGTTACTCTAATGTTAATTATCTTTTTAACACCCGATTAAAAAGAGTGGTGTTAGGTATAAGTTTAACATGTGTATCTGTGTATCCATGTGTCTGTCTGTGGCGTCGTAGCACCCAAGCGGATGAACCGATTTTAATTTAGTTTGTTTTGTTAGAAAGGTATTCTGATCGAGAGTGTTCTTAGCTATGTTTCAAGTAAATCGCTACAGTCGTTTGAAAATGTTTGTAGTTTAAAAAGTCTTCTCATCGGGTGTTTTTTAAATTTTCAATTTAGAGTTATATACTGTTTTGATGTAATGTTGTATTTTCACGTATAAAATGCTTGCATTAAAATTATTTGCGACTATTTTTGTGCGAGTAACCTTGAGCGGAAATACACAACTATGACACGAATGCCGGTATTTATAACAGCGCGATACATTCGTTATAACTGAAACTGTTTCCTGAATGCCTGAAACAGAACACATCTCACACTGGCAACTCTGTATATCTGAATACTGTAGACATATATACCACGTTAATGGTATATTATTAAAACGTCGATCACAGCTTAGAACTGACGTCACAACCACATAAAAGACACCCCGTTAATGACCCGATCAGGCATACTAAGCAGGTATTATTCGCCCACAAATTGAGACACAATTAAAACCCAATAACCCCGTTAATACTAAGGGCTCTCCAAAACTGCCGCCTAATTGCAATCGCCGTTAAATTTCGAAGTCATAAAATTTTCTAAGCAGGACACGCGTAAATCTACCGACTTTAATTTGTGTTTTAAACGAGAGAGGCAGTTAATTTATTGGAGGAGCAAGAGAATCGGCTAACTATTAAATTTATAGCCGCGAAGACAGAGAGTTCGGCCATTTCGAAACTCAAGACTGGGAATAAAAACTGCTCGCCGAATAATAAAAGGTGGAATTACGGGGAAAGTTTCTCTTTTTCGGGTTCCCTCGAATATCCACTTTCAGCGTCGTGTAGTCGAATGAAAATTCTCAGAATTCTCATATCTTTCTTGGAATATACAGTTGGATTTTCGCGATTCCCGGGCGGCTTGTTTACGCAATTCGCCAATTCGTGGGAAGGGAGATTAGTTGCCGTTCCCGATTTTATTGTGTTGCCTTTGAACCTGCTCTGGTGTGTGTATGTGTCATTTATTTACGTTGTTTAACGTTTGCACGGAGCCGAATAATGGGTTAAATGGATTAACGTTGTTTATTTGGCGAGATCAAGACCGTCAACAAGGAAATACAATACAATACGAAAAACAATAGAAATTCTCTCACCTGTTTTTCGCTGGATATGTCGTCAAGTTCCATGGGGCCCGTCGCCATAGGAGGTGCCCCGTGCATCGGCGACTTAAACCCAGCAGTGGAGGACACCGCCGAGACCTGCCCACTGTTCTCCGACCCAACCTCCATATTAGATCCGTCGGATTCTGTGCTATTCGCTCGCATTTTCCGTCGCTCCTTCTTTCTGAAATCTGATCTTGTCGGCGACGATCCACTCCCGAATCCATTTGTCTTTTTCTCATAACCTTCAATCAACATTGGATTCTGGAAATTGCTGTGGTGCAGTCCGTTCGGTGTGTACTTGTCTTGTAACGATTTCATGTCAAACGGTTCGTTCTTCAGCACATGAACGACCGTTGGACTTTGTATGTTCTGTATTAAGCTTCCATTTTGATGGAGGAGCGTACCGTTTTGGTGTAGAATTCCATTTTGCGTGGGAAAAGCGTTGATTGTCGCGATATTTGGTTGGTATAGCTGTATGTGGCGGTCATCGATATACGCCTGGCCGGCGGGCGCGAGCTCCCTCGCCTGCAGAGGCGCCGGCACGATCGGGTAGCTTCGGGCATTGACGGCCGTCAGAGTGTGGAATGTAGTAGCGTTGACTGGCGACAAGGTCGTCAGGGTCGTCGATAGAGGCGTCACCTGCGCTAACGTGGTCAAGTGCGCCGGCGACGCCGGTGTCGTGAGCTGCGTGAGCTGTGTTAACTGACTAGGGCTCGCGCTGGGCGTGGGGCTCGCCGTAACCGGTACCGGGGTCACACTCGGTAGTCCCGTCTCCGGGATCACAGAGGTCTCCGGGAACGTCTGGAATTGGCTCTGGAATGACGGCAGCTTGTTCGTGATCGGTTGCAGCGTCACCGGCTGGTAGTCGAGGGACGTCGAAAAGCCGGCTCTGAGTATCGCGTCCTTGGAGTTTACAGTGATAGGCATGGAGTCCCAAGGCCGGTACGGCGTCTGGCTCGCGATCACGGAGACCGTGTCTCCGGTGCGTTCGTAGTACTCCCAGGCGGGGTCGAGCAGCCGCCCGTCCGCCGTCAGGATCCTCTGTTCGTTTTCTGCCATTTCGCATAAGGTCGAGAACGGCGGTAGGTGCGCGTTGTCCGCGCCCGCCTCGCTCCTCAGCGCCTCGCTCATGACGCTCTGCCACGACGCTGCCTCATCGCGATTCTCACCAAAAAAACCCTTACAAAAATAAGCTCTAAGTCTATTGTTGTACTGAACACTGGGAACTGCACTGGAACATACGATTTGTACTCTGTGACCTGGCTCCGTTGTATCGTAACAGTTCGCGGTAATAATAGCACTTAACGTTAAGGTTATACGGCACACTGGTTTACTAGAACTAATCACAATATTATCTTCGTTATCCAACTACGGAGTAAATATAAAAATCCTTAAGAGGCAGTTTAACTTACACGAGTTCTTAGTGTCTAGGGGCTTATAAAATCTTTGGCTGACTTTCTTTTTACAAAACGCTTGAGGACTCTGTTCGTATAAGTAATTGTTAACGGTCGATAAAATATTTTGTGCACTCGTTTAACGATATCTATTATTTTGGAACGTATCAATACTGGTCGTTGGTTGCTTTTTAAATCGCTCGTTCGAAGGCTTGATTATTGTAAATACCGATCACACTTAAATTAATTTGTACTGTTTGGGAGTTAGCGTATACTATTCACGATTTAGATTTTATCGTTAAAAGGTTAAAAAATAGTGCTTATATTTAGTTTCGAAACGAAAGATATGACTGGAGGCTTTGGTTTGAGGGTTTCGTGGCTTTTGGTTGCTTTTGTTTTCATCTGCGGCGCATGATGCGGTTGTAGAGGCGGTTATCCGAGCGGCCGGCACCGATCTGTAAAAAAAAAATAAGTCAGTCATATGCGGAAATTATACCTTTGCTACGAAATAGGCGAGTGTCTGAGCTATTCGTTATGAAGGTAATATAATGTAAATGGTGAAGAAAAAGGAGGTAAGAAAATTGTCTAGTTATGGGCCGGCTCCGACATGTTTACTGCGCCGCGGCCGCGCAGGCGCGCGCAGTGTTTTGAATGGAACGCGAATCGATGCAATGGCGCGAATATCCGGAATAATAAAAACCCGCGAATCATTTACCCATTGTAGTTTCCATAATATTTTTATTACTTAATAAAGACATTTCTGAAATAAACGAATAGGTAAAGATAAAGATAAATAAACATAAAGAATGAAAACGATTTTAATGTAATGCCATCTAAGTAGGTATAAGTTATTTTAATGCCGGTACAGCCGGTTGATAGAAATGTCACCATTTAAGTATGTAATTAGAGTGCCATGCTAAATATTGTGTATTATTAACAATATTAACATAAGACCTATACCGTTTCGGAATTCGGCTTCCACTGAGAAGATACAGCAAGAAATTCAATGGTTATACTTTTCAATAGAATACTTAATTTTTGTGTGTTTGAGCAATGCATTTAAGCAGGCAACCCCATAAGTACTTTAGAAAATATTAGTCTAGAACTTAAGTAAATCAATATTACCGAGCTAATTGAGTATCGTATTTAAATGAGAAAGCTAGTTTAGCAAGGTGCTTAATACCTATTCCTTATGAAAAAATGCGGGGCTAAGATGGCGCCAAGGGTTATTTGAGTATCATTTAAGTATCCCGTCGTAAGTATAAAGCCGCTCAAATCACATTCCGATCGCGATCCTCAACTAGCACCAACAAATCGTTTCCAACATTAACTCGAGGCCGATAAAACTTCGCTCCCGATAATCACGTTGTCATGTGCCGCTAACATTTCGCGGCTGATGACGTCACCGCACCCCCCCGCACCCCGTTAACCTGACCCCGATACACCCCGTGCGTGCATCGGGCCACGCTCGTGTAAGAAATGAGCCACCACCGGGGAAAATATAACCATTTTTCTGGGAAATCTATTCTCTTCTTTTTGCTATGGTATAAATCTTCATTCTATTTTTTATGCAGCAGACACACGTTCTATTTTTGAAAAAATACCTAAAGATTTCGAATTTCAAACTCATTTTTTTAAATCAAGTTATCTTGATGCCTTCGTTAATGACCTTACATGCTTAAGGTATAATTATATTTGATTTAGTTTTTAAATCTTTTGTAAAATGGCCTAAGAAGAGCTTTTAGTGCTTAAGTTGTACATTGCCGCTTAAGTTAGCTGAAGCCACATAAGTAGAGGTTCGTTAGTATTGCACATGTGTAAAAAAAGTTATCGAATGACACAAAATCATCTGACTTCTAAACAAAACACTATTTCCGGCTTTATATAGCTCGGTAGGTACGTACTTAGGTACTTTTGTGAACATTACTTTGAGTAGGTTTTACCAAAAGGTGTTTGAAACATATTAAGGTGAAGGCGCCTGTGTAGCCCGCGAAATTTAAAATTTTCGAGTATTTTTATAGTTTATCCAAAATCTGAAAACATTCAAGACAACATTTTGTGATTTGCGAAAAACACAGTATGCAGTGCATTTATTAATACATTTATTTTACTCTAAATATTATCACGGTGGATATGATACTAGTAAATCACTAAATATACAAAAATTGCCAGATTATCTGGATAGCTGTCGTTCTTGAAATGTTTTAGAGTAAGTTGGATATATTAATAAATGCACTGCACACGGTCTTTTTCGCGAATTACAAAATGCGCCTTTTATTTTTATCAGATTATGAAAAATTTCTAAAAAACCTCAAAAAATTTGAACTTCGCGGGCTAGGTGGGCGCTTTAGCCTTAAGTACGAAGCTTTTCATATCCTGCGGATTTCGGGAGTCATTGCCAGGAACCGATGGTAGATACAAATTAAGCACTTTGTCACGTGGTCGCGTTATCATATATAGGAGTAAACAAACTCTATTAATAGAAGGGTACGCTCGTAGTGCCTACTGCTACGCTCTATTTCGGTTGAACTATTTTAAGGGCGAACTATTTTTGAAATGTTTCAATTTAAAACTGTCTATTTTCTGATCGAGATCCGATGCGACATTGTATTTTTGGAATATTATTTATGGATAAGTTATTTTTATTTTTTATCAGAAGACGATTTATTTCAATTTATTTTTTTAGTGGTGTTAATTAGCCTTTTAGATGTGTCACTATTGAAGTTCATTTATAAAGTATTTATTTGAAGTTAAGTGTTCTAACAATAGATAGCCTGTAGACCTTTTTATATCTTTTAAAACTCCAAAACAATCTAAGCAGGATATTGAAACAATTAAGATAAACTTTACCTACCTATAAGTACTTAGACCTTCTAGGCGTTGAGAGTACCACCAAATAAAAAAATAATGAATGAATTTCAATGGAATCCAGGAAAACGTTACCCAACCGGTCCTGTTAAGGGATGATCACGTGCCTGTGTCCAGAGAACACACGATTGGGATATCATTCGCAGATTTTTGGGACGTCAGGTTAAGGGAAGATCTTTATAATCTGTGCTTTTTATAGAAAAAAGTAGGTATTATTAGAATAAACTCACATGAGTTCTGCATTCTGATACTTTACATATTGTTTTTATATTCCAAAGGAAGGTGGTGGAGCAGTTACTAGTATAAATTAGATAGACAATTCTAGAGTGCGATTAATTACTTACTTAACCATCGGGCATAATGGCCGTGCCACACTGAGCCGAGCCACAATCAAAATACGAATTTTCATTGAAAAACATTTTGTAAATCGGAAATATGTTTGAATAGGTATTCGTTATAACGAACTTGTGCGTTGTTCACACCGAGCTGTATCTATAGATCAACATCAACAACAACGCACAAGTCTGTCACCACTAAGAGGTCAGATTGAATAGTTGTAAAGTCTATCTTTCTTTAATAAATAATTTTGTAAATACGCTTTGTCTCTATATGGCTTACGGATTCTGTATTCAAAGACACACAGGTAGCACGTATGGTCTTAAAGTCATCAAGAAAGTAAACGAAACGTGTGGCTAAGATTAACACGTTGTAGGTATACAAATGAATGTCTATTTGAAGCTTTATTGAAATGAAAGTAAGTACGTATATCAAATGATTACAAATCGCAATGGATTCTCATTAGAAAGTTCCTCGTATTGAGCCGATAACTCCGGCCAAAGGATGCGCATCAAAAGAAACGCCTTTTGTTTCGTGCACAAAGAGGGGGTAAATTGCAACCCGCTTGTTTCAACTTTTTCGCTTCCCCTCAATTACTTGTTTTCTCCCTTGGACTTGCAGAGATGTTCCATTTACATACCATTTATATTTATATACCAATTGGGTTCAACGTTTGGTTTATAATTTGGATATTAATAAAGGACATCTAAGTTATGGGTTTACCCAATCCGATATCAAAATGGGCTTATGGGATTACTTACATGATCCATCAAAATGTTAGCAACTTACTAATTAAAACTATTTAAAATTAATTTAGATTTTTTTAAATGTTTATTCCTTGAGGAGGTTTATTCATGCAAAGTCTCAAACTGAACGCTCGCTAATTTACGTCATAAATATAGTTTTTACGTTAGTTTTCGTTTACTTTTATAAGTAAGAAATCAAAATTAAAATGGTTCTACATTACGTCACCTCCGATAAAACGCTCCGACTAGTAATCACAGGGCAAAACTCTTTGTAGATGCGCACAAAGAACGCGCTTGTCGAAAAAAAATTAAAAAGCTCACTTCAGAACGCAACCCGTCGCGTATGTGTGACGTACATACATCGTACAGGATCGCATGTGTGTATTGCAAGGATTCGTTGGCTGTGCGCGAATGTGCGTGCCTGAGCGTGTGTGCGTGGAACGCGATAGTATCTGGGTCTCGGTTGTCAAGGGCAACCGTACTACCGCGCTGCAGCGAAAGCATTGCGCTTTCGGCTTCGAGCTGCGATTATACGGCTTATTTTTAGAGTCGGATGTTGTCGCTTTTTTGTAGCGACGCTCGAAGCGGTGCAGCGCGCGCTGCACGCTGTTTAGATGACGTTTTGAATAACTTGAATCTTTAACATGAGGAATTTGTGGTTGGGTAAGTAACTGTGCCTTCGCAGTTTGTAACAAGATAAATGATAGATTTCTTGCAAATTTTGTTTTCATCCAAGATAAACTTTCCAAACAAGTGAGAAAGCTTCTGAATTTGGCAAAATACACATTGTGTGACGCCATAAAAAAAGCTTCTTAATTTGAATTCCAAATTCAAATTGTTAGCGGGTTTACAACGGACATTTTGAAAAAGCTCAAAGAAAATATTACTCAACTTTTTATTAGAATGAATTAACCTATTTAAAACTTTTTTTTTCTTAGCACTACCAGCTGTGTTGTACAAAGTAACACATCCGGCGCCCGCGCATAATACCTGCACAGGAAACTGATATCTCAGCCGTAGTGATCATTCGGCCGATAGTAATCTACTGATAAAGTATCGATACCTACTCTGTTATTAATACGGCCATAACTGTGTCATGTTCAATTCAATGCACGAAAAGGAATGAATCGTTTTTTTTGTAATTAATTCGCTTAGGTCTTTGAGTGGTTTTTCATTATTTCTCATGTCAACTATAATAAATAAATAATTTAGACCTTTTTAACGTCCCACTCCTGGCCACTGGGCAGGCCTCCCCTCAATACGATGGGGATTCCAGCTATAATCCACCACGCTGGCCCAGTGCGGGTTGGTGGATTTCACATGTCTTTCGAAAATTGGCCAGATTTTCTAAGACAAGCAGGTTTCCTCACGATGTTTTCCTTCACCATAAGCAAGTGATAATCATATAGAAATTATGATTCGCACATAGATTTCAAAAAACCCAGAGGTGCGAGCCAGGGTTTGAACCCAGGACTTGGTCCGCAAGACGCGTTCTTAACCAAGACAACTATATTATGATAATCATATTAAAGCTTCATTGAACTCCCTTTTACATTAAATATGCTGGAACTTTGCAATGTATTAGTTTAGTTTGCGTTGTTCTTAGAAGAATTAAAATGCAATCAAAGCGTGGTATAAAAATTGCTACAATTTTAATATATTAGGCCCTTTTATTATAGCCTTAAGAGCTAGAAATGTTACTTAATAAGTACGCTTTCCTTCTTGTACTCCAGTTGAATGTAATTGCACAATGAGCATCGTTTTACACATTTCTGCAATTTTAACCCTTGTTGCAAAGGTAATTTAGGCTATATTTACACAGCTCTCTTCTAGTAATATTAATACTTGGTCTTTGAAGATTGAAATTGGAACAAGGACATATTATGTAGATTTAAATATTAATCCAATTTTGAACAATAAAATTTAAACACTCTTAGCACGGCTCTGGATATAATACTATATCGATGTTGTCTGCTCACATTCTTTTGCTGTTCCCGAGAATGTACCTACACCATCTTTTATTAATTGAAAAGAGTAACCATTGAGTTTCTTGCCGGATCTTCTCAGTGGAAGCAGCATTCCGAACCGGTGGGAGATTCTAACTATTCATAAATGCTTTTTTGGCTTACATGAATTAAATCTTATTTTGAGTTTGAGTTTGACCCAATTTGATTTTATTGCATAATAGCAATGCCTCAATAATAAAATACAACAAGAGGATCGATTTAACATATGATTGCTGCTGTGTTCATTTTGAAGACTCTATAGGTCCCTTTAACACGACTCTAGATCTAATAATATTAACTGTAAGCACTGCATAACGCAATGCAATGCAATGTGTATTGAATAAACTCACGACAAGATTATCTCTGCAATTTACGCCCTTTTAGCACGCTTTGTCAACTTTCCCGCGTCAACACTTATGTCGACAATTGCAATGTGAGCAGCAATATTTTCATAAACTGTTTCTCACGTAGCCAGTAATATTCCTGTGCCTATGTAATGACAGTGTAAACTGTGCACAGGATACGTACATCAGTTTGATTACCGGTAACGCGAACGCGGATTCAATTCTCCCTCCATTATTTTATAACATTCAATGCGGACATGGCTTTATTCTGTTGTTGTCCGATTGTTAAATGTGGAGTTATGAGTTTATGTAAGTGCATAACCTGTATACTGGCTGGTTCGTGGTTATCGCTATGTTTCAGGTATCAAACATCAGAAACGTTTTATTTTACATCTTTGATTGAATGTCTTGTCATCTTCTTCTGAATCGTGCAAAAAAATGTTAAAAACGAAAGTGAATATTATTTTATTTTGGCACAACGCGTTCGAAGCACGACAGTTCTACATTAAAAAAAGTGAAAAAAAAGGAAAAAAAAGTGGTGTAAAAAATACAACCATCATAATGTTGGGGTAAAAACACCAATTGCGCGCCCCGCTAATTTAACTATAAATTAATATTCGAACCAAATTTAAACACATCATAATGATAAGACCCGACAATCTCCCGATATAGAGTTACCGTCCCATCGCATTGAGCCACTCGAATCCAGTTGAATAGAGACGCAGATGTGGTGTTTTTTACAACCATCTTTCCCACACTACCACTTTTTCTGTCGCCTTAATACCTCGACAAACTTACTGCACCGCTTTCTCAGGACAAAATACATTCAAATTTAAACTTTAAAACAACACCGTGAAGACATTTTGGCTGTTTTCATAATAGCGACAATAAGTTGGTCGATACAGTTTTGTAAAGATTTTTTTGTGCACACGTCTGTCTCTAGTATCGGATGCGACATCGGAAATTGAGCATTTTTTGTACTTACACCTATGAGATGGAATTGTTTGAAGGAAGTCACATGTGTATGACGACGATTGTATGATTTAGTATTGTTTCCTTTACATATTGTCACGTTGTGTAGTATTTTTTATAATGTCACAATCGCATGCATGTCTTGCTTTACATAGGCCCGGTTTAATAAATCGATCTTAAGTCTGAGAGCGATCTTGAAAATGTTAATCTTTGTCATACACACTATTATGTCAAAAGCGTACTAAAGATCGCTCTCAGAATCGAGAACGGTTTATTAATACGAGCCCTAAGGTTGAGTTCAAGTTATAGTCTCGTATCGTAATTGTTTGTAATAATTCCAAAATGCTTTCAAATATAGAAAAGAAAAAACGTATTTTACTCTTAAGATCCACTCTAGACAACACTAACAAAATATGAAGTACTTATAAAAGTAATTGCAATAAAAACGGCTTGCTGTACCTATAAAAATTTAATATCAAGATCCACGGGCAAACTATTTGGTGAAACTTAAAACTAAAGTCTCATTGAAAAGCGAGCGTTCACCGTCTCGGGTACCTCTTATCCGAATAAAATATCCACCACAATTACATTTCCACGAAACTTTTCAATGCATCGATGTTTAAACTTTTGCCTAGACACGTCTACAAGAGCAGCTATGTATACTGCGGTAAGCGACCGTCGCGTTTGCTTGGGAGCAATAAGAGGAGGATTATCCCACAGAAAGTATGAATCAACTTATGATATTACTTGTGGCAATCATCTAGATATTCATGAGCACTGCCGGATGAGAGCCTCTTCGGAAGGTTGAGACTTTGAGACAACATTCATACTTTAGAAATGGCTCTTCTTATACAGCTTTAGACATAAATGCTCTGTTCTTTTGTCACCGGACTACTAGTGTCAACGTAAAGCTTTAAAAGCCAAAGTTTCTCATTCTACAAAGACTTCAATGAAATCCAACTCGCAATCGTTTGAAGTCCAACATAATCGATGCCAATATAAAGCTATTTTTTATTGGGAACAGTTCCGCTACACACTTCCACCACTGTTACTCCTCCTGTAAACTAGGATCGCCAATGGATTCCAATGATGACCCGAGTTTTGACCGTCAACGAGTCCCGGGGAAAAGCTAAATTGTCTCGAGAACTCGCACACATTTAATCGAAAGAAATAAAAGGAGGAGTTGAAAGAAAATTACACACTTCTCTCCGTTGCAAAGTGGGAGACAAAAATACCTGTATGGGCTGATTGCCATAGAAGAAAGACAGCCATAGATGTTACAGCGGATTGAAGACCGAGGATAAACTCGTGAGCTGATTATCCTTGATTACAATAATACATGTATAGCAAAAGCGCCTGAACGCACGGATATTGTCCCTGGTTTCCACAAGGTCTGTAAAGTAAAGGTATATCGGAAGAGGAGACAACTCGGTTGTTCAGCTAAAAAGGAAGCATGAGGCATTGCACAATCCATAGCGTTGCTCTCGTTATGTACCAACAGGCAGCTCCGGCGAAATTGGCCAATTTGTTTATTTGTTTTCATTGGCCTCACTGAACTTGACTCCCCATTATCGCATTCACGGGAGGAAGGCGTATTATTTATTCGATTATTCCGTGGGACCGGATCGTCTTTGACAGAAGTTGGACGCTCTGAAGTATTATCTTCAATATTGGGACGGAGCCAATAGCGAAGTTGTTCATTCTTGAATTCTTGAAAGGCGAACTCAAGTTATCGGTAAAAGTATTGTCATAAAATGATGTGTTCAATGTTGGGGCCAAATGAAATTGCGGCGAATGAGATCTTTTGACATCTCCGCGATTGAATTGGACAAAGTGTCCTAAATTCCTAGAGCCGAGCTGAAATGTTTATTGGTACTACCAGGAAGATATTACAGTTCTTTTGATATTAGTTTAACATTGTTCTAAATTGTATGCAAATATCTTTTGATGAAGAAAGCAATGGAAACAAATTGAACCATAATATAAACAAAATAGTGAAAAAGAAACTTAAAGGCTGGATCTTGTTTCTTGATTTAAATAAAGAGGATTGAAAGCAGCTCCTCTATAAGACAATAATAATAAATATCGCCAGACGAACACACTAACTGTAAGGTCCCAAACTAAGCAACGCTTGTACTATGGGTACCGTACAATGGTCTGAGGGCGATCCCAGTGACACCCAGACCAGGGAAAATTACGAAAAGGCCATTTCCGGAATTTACCCTGACGGGAATCGAACCCGCAACAACCCGATGCAGAGAGTCGAGCGGCCTACGCTCGAACCACTGCGCCAAGCGGTCGTCAACAATCACTTAGATGTACAGCCTAGATGTGCAGATCTACTAGATGTACAGACAGGTATAATATCTAAGCTAAGAAGCTGTAAATTATGAGTAGAAGAGTATTACAACTGTTGTAACTACCTACTCTGAAGTTTTATTTCAGCTATTTAAGAGTGGGCAACACAGACAAAAATCAAGTCTATCAGATAATACTCAATGAGGGAAGGACGTCCTTAATCCACTGCTGAATGATTACGAAGAACTAGAAATTTGGTATCTTATAGATCCGTCCTGTAGAGATCCTTTTCTGTCTTATGCATTATAGGTAGAATCTTAAAACCGATCTAACCTTAGACAGCACAACCAGGCATAGGTACCTAAGCAAAGTTTAATGGAGTACTTACTCTGACAAACATAAACACAATAGGAAGGTAACAAAGCTATCACGATACCATTAAAAAGGTCGAAGCTATTGGATATCTCTTGCTCTTTTTATCAAACAACTTTGTAAGTAGGTATTGTATTGTACTTTGCAAATATAAGTTTATCTAACAGCAAATATTGTTGAAAGTAATCGTTCCTATTTTGCTTGTTATAATTATTGAGGGGTAAATGTATGTGCCATCATGCGCATCTAACGCCGAGCGATGCGTCACCGCGAGACGCGTGTTTGATGCCATCCCTACAAATACATCCCTGAAGCCCAACTTGAACATTTTAGAGTGTCATTTGGAAAGACATTACGTCCAATTGGCTTCAAATAAGCGTCAGGAATGTTTACAAGATAATTCTGAGAAACGCGGCCCATAAATTGTCTGTTAACGTTAAAACAAATGCGTAGCAGGAAAATAGGAATCGATTCGCGAAAGCACACAACGAAAGCTCTAGAGGAAGCGCGTGAACGCGCACCGGACTTCACTTCACGCTCTACTGCCTCTGCTCTATATACCTCTAACTAAACAATCCACAAGCCAAAAGCTTCTATTCCACTACAGCTTCGGAACACTTGCACAATTCGCCACAAAACTTTTGTATACAGACGCGAACTCCGTACCTTCTCCGGTCGCTCGATCCATCCGCGCCTCCTTTTTTTCTTCGTCTCGGTGCCTCGGAAACAAAACGGTCCGAAGGACGCAAGCGAAAAATAAACAAAAAGGGAATCGGAGTTCGCGATCGCGTCAGTTGTGCGCGTGTCGCGTCGCGCGGGAGCGATCTACGTACGTGTGTACGCGACGGCGGTCGGGTGCGGACTGGCGCGCGCGTCGGCGACGCAGCTGCCGCGGCGACCAATGGCGGCCGGTCACGTGACGCCCCGCGCCCGCACACGCTTGTTTACAAATAATAATAATACGGCCGGTGGCGCCGCCTCTACACCGCGCGGCCGGCTACGCGCGCTACGAGCTACGCACAGCTGTCGTTGCATTTGGCGGGATTCGATTCGGAACATTCGCTCAAAGCTTCGATCTGTTTACTTGGAGCTTTCGCGTCGGCGTTCTATTGATCGGCACGCAACTTTGCCGCGGCTCGGTAATGCGTTTGAACGTTTTGGCGCTGCACGCGGTTAATACCTTTTCTAAACATCTATAAGAGACAGAAAAACTTGATATTCCTATCGGAAAGGCTTAATACAGTTATTACGCAATTTTCATTGAAGGGGTGCGACATCGTCCCTATTTCGCGACAGGTTGATGTTTCCGATTGTTTTGCGTTCAGGATGTAAGGTGCAAAGAGGGTTTGAACCCCAGTGCATGCGGTAGACGCCTATGTATGCGGCACTACACACCCCTCGGACTAAATCTGCGAGCTGAGGTGCCCCGTGGCCCCGTGCTGTGGGATGGGACACTTGGCGGAGTCATTTCTAATTGATCCCCTATAGCCACCATTTACCTACATTTAATACGATGTATAACCCTATAGAGTATGTAGCATTTCAGGGTCATTACATGCAAAATGAAATTGAACATACTTTTGAGTAGTTACGTCATCATCATTTAGATGCTGAATAAGTAGGTAATACTTAAGTACTTATAATTTTGAGTTTACAACTTGCCAGTAATCTATTAGGTAGCCGTACTTACTAGTTACTACCTACCACATTATTTTACCATTGAAAATAAACTAAATCACAAACTTGTGCAATGTATAGTGTAGGTATTACCGGATGACAGTACATTTATTTAAAAGAAATAACGATTAAGCAACAAAATAATAATTCCAACAACATTTTTGATACCAACCAACGATTGAATGGTTGTATTTATTACTTAAATTTCAAAGAACAAAAACCATTTTCTTTCCCAGAAACAATGAGTCCGCATGCGATAAACTGGTGAATATTTCTCCCCGTAATATGACTCATCAAAATTCACCTCCCATATCAAAATTACTTACTCCGTTTCTCTGCAGACGTCATTATTTCTATGTTACATGACGTCATAATAGCACCATGTGGCAGCTGCCGGGTTAAAGTTTTTTTTTATTCTGTTAACGGCGCATAGGAAATTGTGTTCTTAAATCCAGTTGGCCTTAACTACCTACCTATCATAATAATATTAAACTTTGAGAAATAAATGCCCCGGTTTCATGTTAAAAATACCTGGTACTTTATAAGTGGGTAGGTACTACTAACTTAATGATTTAAATGTAGTAAGTATAAGTTAAGATAAAAGGAATGTAAGAGAGGAGAGACACAGTTTGCTGATCGCTTGCGCCCTCAAAAATATAGGTACCTAGGTATTGTGTACACTTTATACCTATATACTTACTTATTATAGGTAAGTATTTACAAAACAATCTTGCCGTGTCCTTTTTTTAATTTATTTCCTAATTCGAAATTATTCACATATTATATAAACATTTTTTTATAAATTAGGTATTATGGATGAGGAACTAGTAAAAGGTAATGTGTAGGTACTAAATAGGTTTTTAAAACTTAGACATTAGAAAAATATTCCCAAATTACGAATGGTAAGGAAAGAAATAAGTACTTTATACTTAAATGATTGCAACGCGTGCAAACCTCGTTCTTGCACCGTGCCCCGCGCCAATTCCATCGCTACAAAAGTGCGTAATATCGATTACCGGATCCCTTACCCCATCGTCCGTCTCACTCGCACGACGCACACACCGCTTCCGGGAACAATAAAAGCTTAAATGCAAACGCAGCGGGCCCCGGGCGACTTTACGCGGGAAGCAGAGCCGCCATTTTGTTATTTTCTTTTTTGACATACGACCTTTTGTCCGGGCGCTGGCGGCCCCCGTCACGGTCGCCATGACAACCGATCTGTCACACGCACAGAACATAAAACGCAGGCATTGATTTTTTCCCCGCTTCCTCTTTTACTTTTACGCGTGTCGAGCGACTTTTTGCTTGAAATATTTTTTATTTCTCTTTTTCTAAAGCGACATCGCGTCAGTTTTAGCGCTTGCTAAGTGCTTTTAGATTTATAGTGGCGTGAATGGTTGCATTTTGGGAAATAAAGAAAAATAATATGATTTGCTTAGTAATAAGATCATGTAGGTATTTTATGGATACTTAGGTAGGCACAGATGGGTACGAATAGATATGAATTTGAGTAAATTTACGCGGGTGTCTACATCATTGTTGGTACCTTTTGCTCTTTAATAATTTTCAAGGAGAATATATTCAAAATTTTCGAGTATTTTTATAGTTTACCCAAAATCTGAAAACATTTAAGACAACATTTTGTGATTTGCGAAAAACGCAGTATGCAGTGCGTTTATTAATACATTTATTTTACTCTAAATATTATCACGGTGGATATGATACTAGTAAATCACTAAATATACAAAAAATGCCAGATTATCTGGATAGCTGTCGTTCTTGAAATGTTTTAGAGTATGTTGGATATATTAATAAATGCACTGCATACGGTCTTTTTCGCGAATTACAAAATGTGCCTTTTATTATTGTCAGATTTTGAAAAAATTCTAAAAAACCTCAAAAAATTTGAACTTCGCGGGCTAGATGGCCGCTTTAGACTTAAATAATACTTTTGGTATGTTTATGTGTTCTAGTACGTAGAATATTTGTCACAACTTCTGTATTTGAGGCGTTGGTACATATCCCAATGTCTACTAATACCTACTAATATTTAATAAATACTGAATAAGTAAGTACATACTTACTCGGAGGAACATTATAAATATAGGTACTTACTTACCTACATATTCATATTGAAAGGTAGGTATGCACATCACACTAAACTAGCATTCTCATTTTATTTACATTATTACATATATGATTATTATTTCGTACTAGCTGTGCCCCGCGACTTCATCCGCGTAGTATTGGATTATTGGTTTAAAAAGTATCCTATATGTTAATCCCGGTTATAATCTATCTGTGTTCCAAATTTCATCCAAATCCGTTCAGTAGTTTTTGCGTGAAGGAGTAACAAACATACATACATACATACATACATACATACATACATACATACATACATACATACATACATACATCCACACTCACAAACTTTCGCATTTATAATATTAGTAGGATTAGCTATTTAGTGGCAATGGTGTTGCCTGCTCATATTATTTTTTTATGCTGTTCCTGAGAATGTACACCATCTTTCATTCATTGAAAAGAGTAACCATTGAGTTTCTTGCCGGCTCTTCTCAGTGGAAGCAGCATTCCGAACCGGTGGTAGATTCTGACTATTCATAAATGCTTTGTTGGCTTACATGAATAAAAACAATTTTGAATTTGAATTTTGAATTTGAATTTGAAATAAAACTATTTTTCGGATTTTATCGCGTTTATTAACTTTATGTTCCCGACGTTTCGGTTGCTTTACAGCAGCCATGGTCACGGGGTGACTGAGGTGTTAGACGTCCTGATGTCATAGTTAGTAACTGGGTACCCTCACAGTGTCAAAGTGCTCACAGTGTCTCGAGGTCTTGAATGAATAGTTAAGTATAAATAGTTTTATTTCAATGTGTAGTATTCGCGTAAATATAAGAAAACAATATACATATTCATATTTTGAATAAAAAAACATGTGTGAAGCTTGATAAAATTATTTGCTATTTAGTTCAAGGTCCGCATTAATAAATCTATCTTAAGTCTGAGAGTTGTCTTGAGTATGCTTTTGACATGTCATTTAGTACTGGAACGACATTTCCAAGATCGCTCTCAGACTTGAGATCGATTTACTAATACATGCCTTAGATACGCGTCCTCAAGCGTTGGACTTCTGAGCCATCATGCATCTTCTATATCTAGACATCCTAGATACCTACCTATATAAAGGAGTTAAATAAATAAATAGTAGGTACTTACATGTTTGTTTAAATATTAGTTCAGCTTGCAATTTCATTTTTCATATCATGGTTCCAGAGTTTTTTACGCTTTATTTGAACACGCACAGAAATAACACACATTCATTGATTGTATCCTACTCACTGCAATATTAATCAACTACTTACAGACATCATTCAAAACCCAAACTAATATTATAAAATCATATTACCCTCTTTCAGGTAAAAATGCGAAAGTAACTCTGTCTTCTTGTAAAGTTTTCACCCCTAAACCGCTGAACCATTTCCATAAATCTTGGTATGGAGGTAGATTGCGATTGGGCCTTGGAGAAGACATAGGCTACCTACTGTTGCGAAAATAAAAAAAATGGAGGGTGAAATAGAGGATGGAAATTTGTATGAAGGTAAATTCTATTCAGAGATTTACTTGGACGAAGTCGTGGGATAGAGCTAGTTTTGTTAAAATGTAGGAATATTCCAAGTAATTTGAGAAATAATTGCGATGAAATTCAAACTCACTTCATTTATGTTGCAAATAGGGTAGGTGTAAAAACCTCGTTTAAACTAAAACTCATTATCCTACTAATATTATAAATGCGAAAGTTTGTGAGTGTGGATGTATGTATGTATGTATGTATGTTTGTTACTCCTTCACGCAAAAACTACTGAACGAATTTGGATGAAATTTGGAACACAGATAGATTATAACCGGGATTAACATATAGGATACTTTTTAACCCAATAATCCAATACTACGCGGATGAAGTCGCGGGGCACAGCTAGTAACCAATAAATTGAGTATCCTACTAATATTATAAATGCGAAAGTTTGTGAGTGTGGATGTATGTATGTATGTATGTATGTATGTATGTATGTTTGTTACTCCTTCACGCAAAAACTACTGAACGGATTTGGATGAAATTTGGAACACAGATAGATTATAACCGGGATTAACATATAGGATACTTTTTAACCCAATAATCCAATACTACGCGGATGAAGTCGCGGGGCACAGCTAGTATTATAAATGCGAAAGTTTGTGAGTGTGGATGTATGTATGTATGGATGTTTGTTACTCCTTCACGCAAAAACTACTGAACGGATTTGGATGAAATTTGGAACACAGATAGTTTATAACCGGGATTAACATATAGAATACTTTTTATCCCGATAATCCCGAATTTTTTGCTAAGTTAAAATACTACGCGGATGAAGTCGCGGGGCACAGCTAGTTGTACATATTTGTCCGTATGTACATGGGTACTAATCAAACAAACATAATAAATAGGTACCTACATACTTACTTATTTCTATCACAAGCGTTTCCTTTAATCAAGTTGAAAGTAAACAATTGAAAAGGATTTCCTCTGGTCGATAAACAGTACATCGCGTTAAGCTTAAGGGAAAATTTGTTAAGGTAGGCTCAGCCCCAGGGGTGCGGGTCCAAGGGTTCGTCTCCATCCCTCCAGGCGACCCCCGCGATCTCTCGTTAACCCAATAGAAGGAAAATATGTTAACCGACCCTTGCATACGGGTGGAAATACGTCTCAATGTTAGGTTTTATTTTAGTGATACTCGATATTTTGCATAGAGCCTAGGAAACGTTCAAGATAGTGCAGCAACCATACAAAAAATATCAACGTTCTAAATGTCTTCTAAGTTAATATAGTTGGTTGCTACCGAGCAAATTACAGTTTTTTTGGTAGCGAATCTAAGATCAACTTTTAGAAAGAAACCCTTCGCTTCTTCTGCCCCATTACACTCCTGGTCGGAAACGTGCGAGCAATGCCTTTGGAATTGCAAGCTTCTATAGGCTATGGCTCCTGCTTAACATCGGCTGGGTCCTACGCATGTTTACCAAGTTTGTTACTTATATTAAACAGGGATTAAAAACCCATCTGATTTATATATGTTTTGTGTAATTACATCGTGTTTAGTTTTATTTACTTTCCAGAGATGGAGGGATGTGAAGTGAAAACTGAGTAGTCTCTAGTATTTTACTGAAGAGCCATACAAAATATCGTGCATTATTAAAATAAGACCTTACATATAGGTGAGCTAGGTAGAAAATGGTTGAGGTTTTGATTTTTCTTTTATTAAACAATCTTTATAAATCACTCTATTCCGCATTTTTTTCTACAATTAGGTCGTTAATGGGTAGGCAAAGTTATCAAGGAAATTAGTAAAAATTTTATACATAACTTATATTTATTTTATTTCAATAGTTACTTTACTTACAAGTTAACGTAAAAAGTGAAATGTACAAAATTGAGGAATAATTTAAAACTAGGCATCCATTACATAGTAAACAAATCCTATAGGATATGAATAATTACAATTTACCTGGAGTGTAAATATACGGGTGAATTCGAAAGCGTTGGATTTTTTTTCTTGCGTCCCTGAAATACAAGAATAAGGAAATACATGCTGTTAGTGGCAAAAATATACAGGGTGGAAATAATTGGTTACTTAGGTACTTACGATATTGGCTTAAAATTGTGTGATATCTGTTTACCTCTTTTGTAACACTTAATAGTTTCTATCCTGTATTTCCAACGGCGACAGCCATTCACCGAATAAGACGGGAACTATTTTTCATAGAGTTGTAGACTTTCATTAAAAACAAAAAACTTGTTACCTTAACCGTAGATACCTACCTATTCATAATGGGAATGATGATTTTTTATTGCGTAATTACATAAAGTACCTACTTATGTCTTACGTTTACTTACTGCCAGGGAGATAATTTAAAAAATGGCAAATATAAAGACATTGAAGCGTTTGAAAACAATAGGTTCTAGATAGGTTTGACATCACAAATTAATTATTTTGGGAAACTTTAAAGAACAGAGAAAGGCTTTGTAATTATTAAAATATTATATTTTTGAAAAATTATTTCACGACAAGCCAATTAAGAAGTGTTACTTACAAGTAAATATAAAAGTAAACTAAATTCAATATAAGTCATCATCCCCATTACCGTTCCATTTGTAAGTTTATCCAAAGTCCAGTTTAAACTTACCTACTTTGCTCAGATGCAATCTGAGAGATCATGGCCTTAAATCTACTGTAAGTATTTCAAAATATTGAAAATGTCAAGAGCCATATTATTACTTCGAAAATGGCAGGATTTCCATCAAACTAGTTTCAGAACCACCAGCTATTGAGAACAAAAAAATTCAAAATTGGTCCATCTGTGCTGGAGCTAGATACCACAGACAGATTTGATAAAGGCGTTTATCACACCCACGCCGCTGCAATCTGTTTGCGTTGCGTAGGAAATTTAAAAATGATTTCGTCATCATTTTTAGATAGTTTCAAGCTTGATCATAGAAGTGAATCGTGATATAATATATAGTGATTCGTGATATAATATATAATATATAGTGTAAACATTTCAAGTGCTTAGGCATTCAATAATAGTGATATTTATACTTACACACAACATTATTATTTTTATGAAGAGGACAAGGTGAAGGTACGAGTGAATTAGTTATAAAGTTGTAACTGATTCTTTCACAACTATATCACGGGAAATATAAATAATATCTAGGGCAAAACATTTCCACAAGCACGAAATGCAATTATTTACCTAATATTTACAGCTCCTACTATTTTTAATACTTTCAAATAATAATAAAAAAACTAAGTAATTATAATATTGTTAATGTTATAATATTATAATACTCTGCCTTTAGGACAATAGCTAAATGTTAAGAGAGTGCTATTATTATAATAATTTCAAAAGAATAATCTAAAAACGATAATATGTCATGATTTTAGGATTTAATTAAATATGAAAGGGCAGTGTTTAATAATACGCTTAGTGGTGCCATCTATCAGCAAGTAGCGTCATTTCAACAAACAATATTCTTATTATACTAACATTGATTATTAAAAATATTTGACACATAGTCGACAACTATAACCCCCAAATTATTATTAGAACATATAGGTATTTAGAGATTTGCAATGGCATTACAGAACACTTGCGTTCTGAAAAATGTTTTGTAAAGCTATTGTAAATTATTGTAAAAAAATATTCTATAAGTTTGGAGGTGAGGGGTAAGCTTATAAAATAATGTGAAATATATTCTTCAACCATTATTGTGTCATGTGACTATCTCTTTTAATTCTTGTTAGTTTACTTATTAGGTATTGACACTTTAATATAAAGTTTGTTCAATAGAAAACTTAGAATCAAATATTTCTTAAAAATCAATGCCACAAATAAAATTAACAAGCTGTAAACTTATTTCAATTGTCGTTAGCCGTAATTATACATTGGCAGCAGCTCGGTATCCAGAATATATCCGTGTATAGATTCTGTCCACTCGGTTGTAGGGCCACGAGGCGCTTTTGTATGAATTTTTGTTCGCAACGAGACGTATATCCTGGCGGTATCGTACATAGGCCACTGCATTCTGTTGACCTATGGAAAAATATACAATTTAATTATAATTTTACTACAATTAAAACCACCTTACACTACTCGACAATAGATAGCGCTCGTGTTACCTCCTTTTTATTTATATTATTCAAATGTAGATGGCACTAAAACGATATTGGTGGTAATTCTTAGTTGGCACGAAAATGAACGGCAGAAAAAGAACGGCATAAAAAAATATTATTAACAATGTCAATTTGCCAAATTACTAGTATCCCCGTTGGCCCCTCTTGCTAAGCTAACGCTTGTGTTGTTGGGCTGACCTCAATAGTTTAATGGCCAGGATAGGGATCGGATACGAAACCTCTCAGCTACGAGTGCGGCCGTTCTAACCACTAGACTTTGACGCTTCATTGCAAGTTTAGTTAAGTTATCCTGCACTCACCAAATTAACATCTATGTGCAGTTACATTTGACGACCGCTTGGCGCAGTGGTTCGAGCGTAGGCCGTTCGATTACCACCGGGGCAAATTTCGGAAGCGGCCTTCTCGTAATTTGCCCCGGTCTGGGTGTCACCGGGATCGCCCCCAGACCATTATACGGTACCCATAGTACAAGCGTTGCTTAGTTTGGGACTATACAGTTGGTGTTTCAGAAAGCGACTCACGTGCAAATTTCCGCCCTGACCAGCTGCGACATGTTGTTGGGCATGTTGACGACGTACTTCCAGTCGCCCTTGTTGTTGAGCGCCGCGCGCGGGGTGATGAACTCCGTGCGCACCGAGCACAGGTCCTGGACCGCCGTCTGTCTGCGAGGACGCTCCACCGACGCTTCTGCGCTATAGTTCACAGAACTCTTTTAAAGTATATTGCAGTGTTAGCCGATTGGTTAAGTACGCGTCTTGCGGGTAGGTCCTGGTTTCTAACCCTGGCTCGCACCTTTGCGTTTTTCGAAATCTATATAACTTATCTATAATTATCACTTGCTTACGGTGAAGGAAAACATCGTGAGGAAACCTGCATGTCTTAGAAAGCTATCTAAAGTCAAAGTTGAAGTCAAAGCGTATATTTTGTTTAGTCCTACGGGGGCACTTAGAAATTGTAATTTTTACATTATTTTTCTTATATCTACAACCGGATCGGAACGACTGCGAGAATCCGGAAGCACATAATATAAAACTATGCTTATCATACCTACTTAACCTACTTAGTTCATACTTAAAAAAGCAGAGTGAGACAACAAATGGCTCACTTTTCCACCTCCAATGGCCCTACCATACCAGCCCGCTGGTGCTTGATCGCTTGCTAGGTTAATTCCTACTGGGCGAAGAGAGGGGCCTGGAGAAACTACCGCTTCCTGCTAAACGCTTTGCTGGGTCTCCACTGGTTCGCCAAAGGTCTCCCTTGATAACATCCGCTCTAAGCCCCCCACAGGGGCATACTTGTCTCCGCCATTCCCTCTTCAATGACTCTGCTATGTATATATGACCATTGATACTTCGCTTGGGGGTCCACAACCTCGACACCTAGGCCCCTATATCAAGTCTGAGAGCAGTCTTGTGCACGCTTTTGACATGTCTTTTTGAATGACATTTCGAAGGTCGCTCACAGACTTGATATCGACCTATTAATACGGGCCTTAGTGGACATATCCATGGCTTACTTAGCTATTCCTAGCGCTATGCGCAGCGCTTCGGCGCCGGTCAGCTTCCGCTGGGAGGCGGCGGCCACCAGCTCGGCGCTGCGTCGCCGGCGCCGCGCACCCGAGCTGCGCGTTGGGAACGTGACGGACCGCTCGATGGTCACGTCCGACCGGGACGGGGACACATATCTGGGCCAGAAAACATTATACCTTCAAATTGCCGTCTCTGTATACCGATATATATCGCGTAACGCTATTGACGTCATTGTGTAACGCTACTGACGCTTAGCACGGATAGAGTGGCCGCGCGGCGAGCGCCCCGAACGTCCGATAAACATCTTTGTTTCTTACTAGCTGCCGCCCGCGTTGTAGATTCATACAATAACTCTTTATTGTATCTACATCAGAGTTTGAATATGACATATTTTGATAAAAAAAAAAAATAAACTTACAAACAAACACACTTTGAGATTGATCAAAAGTCAAAGTCATATTACCTAGTTTATTTTGTTGAGTCCTACGGGGGCTCTTACAAATTATCATCTGCGCCGTTACTTAACTCTACATCGGATCGGAACGCGACCACGACTGAGAAGATTCGGCAAAAATTCAGCGGGCTCGTCCTTATTCATCAGTTTTTTTATCATGTAATTCTTAAATACTTAATTAAGTGTCAAAATAAATAGCTCCAGTGTATTGGTTGCCTTAGTAAGGATACTTACTTCCACCATTCAGTAGGATTATAATGAGTGACACCGGCGGTCGCCTGCCTGAACCAATCGTTCGATTCGTAGTTCGGATAAAAATTCGGAGTGTCGAAGAAGTTTTGGTTAAACCCCAACGGGCCGCCTTGCCGGAAGCCCTTCTTGTCAAACTCCTGGCTGCGAGGGTTCCAGTAGCCGTTGGGGGAACTGTAACCTTGGTATCCGAACTTGGAGAAGTTGGCCGTTTGGTACGCGTTGATGTTGTATGGGGTCCCTTCCCCCGGCGTGGGGGGTTGCAGCGGCGTCTTTTGGGAGAATGTGTCTGTAATTAAGGAGAATTATTTATTTTAGTCACCTTGAGCCCGACTCTGTTAACGACAATTGCCCGCGGCTTATAATAAAAGTAGTCTAAGTTACTTCCTATATCATCAGCTATCTTCCAGTAAAAGTCTCGTCAAAATCGGTCCAGTCCTTTCGGAGATTCGTCGGAACAAACAGACAGACAAAAAATATAAAAATAGCTTTTCTGTTATAGGTAGGTAACCTACTGTATATACATGCATAATATGCAGTTGGTAAAAAGTTGTTGTTATGACATTACAAACAGACACTTCAATTTGATTCAATTCTATATATCTTCTATATATAAAATGAATCTCTATTTCCTTGGTCATCGCATCACGCGTGAACGGATGGAATGATTTCGCTATTTATTTTTTGTTGTGTTTATTATTGTCAGGAGAAGAATAAAAAAAAAAGAAAGTTGAGCGGAACAAGTCCAATTCAATATTCAAAGTTAAGGCAGGACAACGTCTGTCTACTAGCTGACCCGACAGACGTTGTCCTGATTATACAATTATATTGGATATTATACTAATTCATTAAGTAATTGAAATTTAAATAAATACATTAATTAAATTTTTGTGACAGTACACACACAATACATCATTTTCCCACTAAATAATAATATGTATCAAATCGTTCACGCTTTTCAATTACGATTTCACTGCAAACGCCGTACCTATGTGATATTGAAACCGGTGAAAATTGTAAACCGATTCAAACCCAATAGTTACATACAACATATTTCTCATAAAGTGCATCTCATTCACATCACCATTAACTAGGACGCCTGTACTAATTGCGTTAATTAATTATGTTTAAATATACATGTGGCAATGCATATTTTCATTGGACTTTGATTAATTGGCGATTTAAATATTTCTTCGCTTGTTCCAAAGAAATTTTGCATACTTTAAGGAGTGGCGCCATGTTCGACAAGCTTTGCGAAACTGATAGCAATTCCGATTGTTGCAAAACGTTTTATTTCAAATGGTATCCAATATTCTCGTGCGTATATGCAGTTGTTATAAGATGTTCTTATTGTGTTTATTAACATCTTTAGTTGCCTATGTTATTTTATTTTATGGGACTAGTCCCGCCACACACTCCCACCACTGTAACTCCTGTAAGGCAGGATCGACAATGGTGACCAATAATGACGTCGAGGTTTGACCCTCGACGAGTCCCGGGGAAAAGTTAAATTGTCTTGGAACCCGCACGAATTTAATCGAAAGAAATAATAGGAGGAGTTGGAAGAAAATATTTCCACTTCCCTCCGGTGCAAAGCCGGACACAAAATATATGTAGCTGGTATGGGCTAATTGCCATAGAAACAACACTGTTACAGCTGATTGAAGACCAGTAGTAAGGCACCACGGATCGTAATATGACTAATTGGACCTAAACTCGTGAGCTGATTATACCTATTAGTTGCCTATTACGATACATAACAAGACTGAGCGAGATTTGATAAAAAAAAGATATCATAATTTATTATATTTGTACTGTATCTCTGTAAACTCTTTCAGAGAATTTTAGAATAGTGGTGTATTTATTATTATATTTTATAAGCTGCTTACAGTGTTCAAAACCATACAGTTGGTGTGTCAGTCTGTATTTAAGCTGTCGGATCGTTTCCGGAACACCACCCTTTGTATTACAGTTAAGTGGCATGTATGGGCCCGAAAAGGTGGGCGATTGGCACCACAAAATGTTACCAGACGACGGCTGCCACGAGACAAGACGACAAACTTTCCAGAATCGACTGTCATTGGGGCAAAGATGTTCTAGAAATGGTTACTACAGAGATAAAGGTAAAATGAGGACGATCCTAATAACCCTGACCGAAGACTATTCTGTGGCTGATGCTCTGAACGTAGGTAGTGGACAAGAAGGGGCGGAGGAAAATTAAGTGAGGAAACGTAGAGACGTGCAGACATGGATTGATATGTATTTATTTATTTACACAGTATTTGGCTAACAACTACCGCCAAAACACCGAATGAATCGCGGTCACTGGTTAAATTTAAATAGATGAAATTTTGGGTAATCTGTATCAATGGCGTACCCCAAAGAATTTGTTGGTGAACTTCCTTAGGGATATCGACATTGGGGCAAACTTGCTTCCCAGTTTCTATGGACACTGTGGTACCAGGTATGAAGAAAGTATTGTTTTAAGTAAGACGACCGCTTGGCGCAGTAGTTTGAGCGTAGGCCGCTTGGCAGGTCTGGGTGTCACTGGGATCACCCCCAGTCCGTTGTACGGTACCCATAGTACAAGCGTTGCTTAGTTTGGTACCATGTAGTTGGTGTGTCAGTCTAGCGATAAAAAAGGTATTTTGCAGCTCAGCTCGCCGGCACTGTGCACAGATGTGGGAGAAGCTGGGAGAGCAACATCTGACTGTATCACTCACCGTGGTTGTACCTCGTGTGGAACTTGGGGTTGTAGTTTTTTGGAAAAGGCGGGTCGTTCACTATCGCGATCTGGTCCACGTGGGGCAGGGAGTTGGGGCCGTAGTCGTAAGGGTAGTCGTTCTTCTTCTTCTGCGCGAAGTCGTCCCGGCTCTCGTCCGAGAGGAGCGTGCTGATGTCGTACTGACCCGCTTCTATTAGCTGACGGATTACTTTTCTGAAAACATAATTGTAAGTATATTAAGAGTATAGCCAGAGGCCCATAAATATGTCTTTTAAAATTATAAGATGATTGGTTTTATTTCTTCGAACGTAATGGTCGATTACTGCCAAATCCAGACAGGATCTAGGAGAGATCGAAGCACTTATTAGGAGTCCATTTTTACGGGAACTAGCAGACGACCATTGCTGGAAGGCGTCTTCCAATGAACTCCAAACATCACGATTCCCCACCAACCCCATCAACCGTGATCCTGTGATGCGTGTGACGACATAGAGAGTGCATCTCTTAATTTATTTCATGGAATCGAGTGAGCTAAGGAGCTTATCAACTTTTTGGATAGCAAGGAATCGAAGCGTTCTATGCCTTACTTGCACTCGTCAAGACCGTCTCTCGGTTATGCAGTGGGTGGTCCTACCTTTTACTCGTAAGATTCACCCAGGATTATGAACAACAAAATCTTATCTGACTTGTGAATTTTCTTATAAGAGGATCTTATTTAGGTTAGTCACTAACCTTATAACAGGATAACTTATGTCTAGGATATTGAACGTTCGCTACTCACTCAGGATATGGTTCTGGATGCAAGCAGTAAGTGAGGCCAGGTTGGGCGCAGGGCGGCGTGCGGCCGGGCGGGGCCGGCTCCAGCGCGCAGGTCTGGCCATAGGGACAGCTGTACCCGTCGCCCTCTCGAGCTAGTGTCCAGATCAACTGAAATAATAGACACATGCTCATTATTAAAAGGTGCACTCATTAAGAACGGACCAGTCCGGTACTCCGCACTCTGTAGGCGGAAAGCAGTTTTAGCATGGTGACTAAAAGTCCTAAAACCTAGTGTAGGAGGCGTTCTCAGAGTATTCGGTCCACCAATAGGGGGCGCCCCCATGATCTGACTACAGGGTGAAGATCAGAGATGAGCGAGGCTTATGTCTAATGGTGTACAACTTTCGTTAACACCTAACAGCCATTTCTTTGTATTGATTACTTATTTTGTATTGTACGGATTGTACCCTAGAAACTTATATAATAAACTAGCTGACGTTGTTCTGCCATACGAATTATTTATAGGTATGAAATATACTATACAACCTATTCTCAGACCTACCGAATATACACAAAAATTTCATAAAAATCGGTCGAGCCGTTTCGGAGAATTGCGACCACAAACACTGTGACACGCGATTTTAATATATAGTTCTTAATACTGAAATTCAGTAGGTAAGTAAGTATGCATCAAAGACAATTAATCTTTTCTCTTTCTACCTCTATACAAGGTGAAACATAATGGGTATACTTTTTTTTTCAAAACTTAACTTTGTATTTCTAAAACCATCAGCTTTGGAGGTATCTTGAAAAACAAAAGGTGTTATAGGAATACAGCTGTTGACCGATTTCACAAGTCTACAAAACCTTTAGTACTTCAACCGTCCCACAAAGCCGATAGTTTGAGATTTACAAAGTTAAGTTGCAAAAAAAATAGTATACCCTTTTTGTTTCACCTAGTATAGGTTCGAGTAACTAAGGTATTTTCTACCTTGCAAGTATCACATCGCTCCCATTCAAGAACCTATACAGTGACATTATATAACACGGATGTACAACACTATTAAGATGGTCTATCATACTATGTGAAAGTTCAAACCACAATTACAGGCTTCCTTTAACGGCTCAACACGTGTTCCGTCGAATAACATTGCTATATCAATCATAAACCGTAGTGATGATAGGTGTTGTAATATGGACGGTGCGTGGGCGTCGAAATTTTTATCAATCAATCATTCTAATAACAGTAGTAGGTACAGTATAATATAATAGTGCGCTGGGCGATAAATGTCAAATGAAAGTGTCTTAAATCTCTAGCACACATAAGCACTGTTGTTAATTTTACAGATCATTACTACAATAATGTCACAGTGTTCCTTTCTGTAGAGTTACCTACGTACTCAAATTTGAGACATATTTTCTATTGCATCACATTACTTTTAGGAAGTTCGCTTAAACTAGTGTAGATATAAAAATATATTATCGTTATAGATATAAAAATAAGGTAGAAATCACAATTTTTAAGAATATGAAATTGATGGTTAATAATTTTCTTGGGAGGGCTTACAGCATCGTACAAGATATAGAATAAGTTAATAATACATTATGTTATTTAGTCTGTATTTAGGTATTTGATTGAAATATAATTTTGTATATTTCATTGAAGTAATAAGTTTGACGATCTGCGAAAGACTGCAGGCAGATGCTGGATGCGGCAAGCTGAAGACAGGGCGCTATGGTGCTCATTAGAGGAGGCCTATGTCCAGCAGTGGACAAGCATAGGCTGATGATGATGATGATGAATAAGTTTAGTATTGCCTAGTAAGCGGGACCTTCAAAGCATTGTTTCGCATGATTTATTCTCACAAGACTGTAATCCGACATTGATGAAATTTTTGTATATTCCCAGAATTAAATCGCAATAACTTATTTATTTTTTGCAATATTTTGCGGTTGCGGCTCTCTTTGAACTTATCATAATACTGTTTAGATGTTAGCTATAAATTACAAAAAGTATATTTTGCATGTCTATTATTTTATTAAAATCTAATATTATTAGTATATAGGTATTATACTAGGTGATACAAAATGGGTATACTATTTTTTTTGCAACTTAACTTTGTAAATCTCAAACTATCGGCTTTGTGGGACAGTTGAAGTACTAAAGGTTTTGTAGACTTGTGAAATCGGTCAACAGCTGTATTCCTATAACACCTTTTGTTTTTCAAGTTCCCTCCAAAGGTGATGGTTTTAGAATTACAAAATTAAGTTTTGAAAAAAAAAGTATACCCATTATGTGTCACCTTGTATAGCAATTTATTTCGTGACAATAAACTTCTTGGTTATAATTAAATTATAATTTTCGTAAGCGGGAAAATCTTAATGGGTACCCATAGCAGATACGCTCAAGAGGAGATGAGACATGTTATATTATATCTGACGTTTAAGGCGTACCACGCTAATTTATCGACTGTCGATCAATGATCGATCGAACGTTGCTCTATGTAGAGACAGTCAATCGGCGGCGACCCATCTTATTTTAAACTCGATCGATGGATCAATTAACAGTCGATTGATTGGTGTGGTAGAAAATGTAGCATAGTTTTGCAATAACGAAGCAACCCATACATCCGTCTGCAGACCAAAACCAACCCTAGTACAAGTGTAAGAAGGTCGGTTCCACATTGCAAAAATATACGTGGATTGGTTTCATTCTGCAAAACTATGTCCAATTAAGAAGTTCAGTACTACAATGGCTTTATATTATTATTGCGTGTTTATTGTTTGTAAACATATATGGTAATATTTACAACAAGACATAATGCTGTTGTGTGTCAATCTTGTTATTAAAACAGTGGCTAGTTAATATCAATATTACCCGGCTCTTACCGACCAAACCCCATGGTGAAGGCATCGACCCGTCCGTGGGCTTTCGGGATCACCAATAGGAACACACCGGTGACTTATTTATATTAACCATATCGGCAATCAAACGTACGAGCCGCCTCATTTTAAGCAGTTACCATAAAGTATAAATGCTTGCAAAACCAAAGACATTGCCCGCACGTTACGTGGTAATAGAAACTAATATCAAAATGTTGCATGTTGCATAGTATTTGAGATGAATGAGAATTTTAATAAAACTGGCAGAAAAGATAAACAAACATTTTGTTCAAATTTCCATAAAATTGTGAGACCACGTAATTGTATGTCTGTTACTCATCCAAATTTTTATTTCGGACCTTTGAAGCACCCTGTGTACTGTCAGGAAATAGTTATATAATGATTCACGGTTCTCGCGAATAATGATGTAACTGCAGTGTGCTCTGGTTTCGGCCGCCCACTCTGCGCAAATGTCAATGTCGCCGATAGTCACAGGGAGGATTACATTAAACAGGCTTACTGGAGGCTCCGTTGGAATGGTCCCCTGCTGTGTCGCCGAGACGCGGGCGGTCTGTTGGCTTTAGTATTTCACTTCTTAATTTAAATTTTGTGACTTTTTTTTACAACAAAGTCCGCAAGCAAGCGTACGATTAGTAGCTTATAGATGCTTGCAATAACACAGCCATTGCTCGTTCCACCTCGTTCCACGGACCTGAAGGGGGTTAAGGATATAGGGGGGGGGGGAGATTAGGGCTTCCAGTTCTCTCACTCATCGTACAACACGCAGCTGTAATAGCTTCTTTGCTTTAGCTTTATTTTCGGTGTTTTTTTTATAAAAAATAACAAAAATTAGGCCGTTTTTTTTGGTTTTCCAAAATGGACGGTCACTTTTTTTTGTCGTATTGTTATTAATTGCTTGTTATTGCTAATTGTTACTTGACACTGGCGAAATATAAGCCTATTAACCTGGGTGGGCCATATTTTAAAAAGTACCAGGTGGGAATCTTTAATTTTGTTTTGCGTTTCTAAAATTGCTTCGGAGTCAATGTATTGAGGCCCTTAGCTACTATCACTTTCGATATCGTGGGAGTCAATGCTTTATTCAAGAAGTGAGTCAGATAACTCGCGCGTCGCTTTCGTTTACGCGCCGTGAATACGTGATGTGTACGCGCAGATTAGACTTGTGGTTGTGTACAATTACTTGTGACGAGTAAAAAATCGTCATCTAAATGTATGTACATTGTACATTATCTTCAGCATTTACTAAGGCACCATACAAAATATCGTACATTATTAATATAAGATATTGTATCCAAATTAGTGTTTGTCCTAACTTATGGAAATCTTGTTTAACTTTGTTTGAGCTTAGTGGTTCCATGCCTTATGTTACCTTATTATTGCAATTTAATTGGCTTTTACATTGGGATTTTACGCGATCACTTATTTATAAGCCCGGCAGCTTAGTATAAGTTTTGACAGGTCCTATTACCGATTCACTGGCAAAATACCTATTAAATTGGGTGGACCATATTTTTAAAGAAAGAAGAAGAAGAAGTGATCAAATCCTTTCATACATTTTACAGCAGCGCTCCTAGCGGAAACATACAGCTCTACCAGTGAATTTATTATGGATGAACATTCAATAACTCGACTGGTATTTGAGTCGTTCAAAACTCACACTTATCCCCCTGAAAAGCAAGCTAGAAAATGTACAATTACCCACAAATGTAATGAACTATTACCTCACACAATCAACTCTACATAGCTCTACATTATGAGTTCTTATATAACTCATTATATAAAGAATTCCTCCACAGAATGATACACAATTAAAGAGTAATCAAATATATCGGAGGTGTTGAAAGTAGCTTGCTTTTACATTCAGTCGGTTTTTAGGAAGTTACACGCATGGGATTCAGACGATTGTTAATTATAGTATGAAAACGGATGTTTTAACAACGTTTTGTATGATGTGCGTGTATGTGTAATGACATGCATTAGGGCTTATATGCGCATAACTGTTAAGCGAGTAAAATAGGCAAAAATACAGATGTTTATATTTACCGAATCCGATATCGATTTAAATAGTTTAAATACTGATCATCTCCTGAGCGATGGGAGCAAAAACAGCTCACCAGATGTCGCTTTTTGGACTGAGTTGACGTTATCTGTCACATCACTTCTGTCAGATAGGTTCATGGGGTCTTTACACATAAAAATTAGGCCTTTTTTTTAGTTTTCCAAAATGGACGGTCACATTTTTGTATTATATTGTTATTGTTATTCCTTACTCGACATTGGCAGAATCATATTGGGATTGACCCAATTGTTCTTACAATTAGGCCATTAATATAAAAAAAAAATTAGGCCTCCATTTTGGTTTTCCAAAGTGCACCGTCACATTTTTGTATTGTATTGTTATTAAATGTGTTTGTATTGCTATTGGTTACTTGACACTGGCGAAATACCTATTAACCTGGGTGGGCCATATTTTTAAAGAATGAAGAAGAAAATACTAATTACCGCGAGGCCGGAGAGAGTATAGAGTAAGTATGATGAGAGAGTGTGTCTGAACTGTCAAGTGTCAATGTCAGCCTTATGGCAAAAAACTTCTGGACGCTCTTGTTCCTGAAAAGCTATAAAAATCGGTTCCATATTTCAAAACTTACAATGGTTCTTCAGTTTCGCAGCGTCGTGTGAACATTGCATCCGAAGAATCTTAGTTAAGGCTAAAGCGCTCATCTAGCCCGCGAAGTTCAAATTTTTTGAGTTCTTTTGGAATTATTTCAAAATCTGACAATAATAAAAGACAAATTTTGTAATTCGCGAAAAAGACCGTGTGCAGCGCATTTATTAATATATCCAACTTACTCTAAAACATTTCAAGAACGACAGCTATCCAGATAATCTGGCAATTTTTGTATATTTAGTGATTTACTAGTATCATATACACCGTGATAATATTTAGACTAAAATAAATGTATTAATAAATGCACTGCACACGGTCTTTTTCGCGAAATACAAAATTTGTCTTTTATTATTGTCAGATTTTGAAAAATTTCTAAAAGAACTCAAAAAATTTGAACTTCGCGGGCTAGACAGGCGCCTTCACCTTAATGACTTGTCGATTGTCAATTTCGTAAAAACTTTGGACCATTCAGTTCAATCGAATGAATGGTTCAATTAGGTATATTCTCAAGCTTGTGACAGAGATGACAATATCCATGCTTAAACGCTTGACGCAACAATAAGCTGTTAATTTGGTCTCGTTTCGTACCTTTATTACTCCGAGGTCGGGGCGAGTGATCAGTGCAAACAATAGTTTTATGTTACAATTGACATACATCTGTCGTTAATAACGATTGTGTGACAATTATGACTAATTTGACACATTACTGTACCGTGTCAAGACCTTTTGGGAAGGTTAATAGGATTATAAAGACGTATTAAATGTTTCGTCAGTGAATTTGAAAGTGGAGGGAAGCATTTCATATGTATACATACCAAAGCGCAATTTATGTACAATGCCATACCAAAAGCTTTCTTTCAAAAAAAATCCTGGCAAAGCTAATGGTAATTGGATGAAAATTTCCATATATTTTTATACTTATTCATCTATACAAATAAATAAAATTGGAGTGTCTGTTTGTAATATCAAAATAACACCTTTTCACTAAATGCATATGAAAGTACATACGACACCTACAGCAAAAACGCGATTTAAAAAATTTTTGTCTGTCTATCTGTCTGTCTGTCTGTCTGTCTGTGTGTTTGTTCCGGGTAATCTCCGAAACGGCTGGACCGATTTTGACGAGACTTTCACTGGCAGATAGCTGTTGTAATAGGGAGTAACTTAGGCTACTTTAATTTTTGAAAAACAATTAGATTTCCGCGTAAAAAAATAAAAACACGTGAAATCAAAGAGTATCTCCGAAACGGGGGGACCGATTTTGACGGGACTTTCACTGGTAGATAGCTGATGTTATAAGCAGTGACTTCTATTTTAGAAAAACAAAATTTAAAAAAATGAAAAAATGGGTTCTGTCGTGCGGGCTCAGAACGCGGGAGCGGGCTTTTTTGTTAAGTTAAATTCCACGCGGACGAAGTCGCGGGCTCAGCTAGTTATATATAATAATGTCGGCAAACAAGCGTACGACCAGCCCGAAGTTAAGCAGTTGCCGTTACCTATAGATGCATGCAATACCAAATGCATTGCTCGCACGTGGCCGACCTGAAGGGGAGCGGTAAAGATAGGGAGAGTCGACCATACGGTTCTATCAGTCATCGTACAAAAATTGCGTTCCGATCCGGTGGTAGATTTACCCTCGCCACCTCTTCTGGCAGCGGCCCAAGCCGAGGTCGTGTCCCTTGTGGCGCCCTTGAGCCAGCTGCCCCCCTGCCCCTCTGGCTGGAGCGCACTCGCGCTCGCCCTCTGTCCGGGTGAAGTTGTTATGGCGACTCTGGCCAACAACATATAGTCAAATAAAAAAAAAAAAACGTACAAAATGTAACTATAACTAATACTTAGCGCTACCGCCGTTTCACTGTAACAAAGAAAGTAAAAGAACTTCCCACAGCACTAAACTGTCGTTCAACACTTGTCATAACGTAGTTGCCACGTATATGATTCACTAAACAATATTTTTGTAAGTGATATGTGTACATTCGTAACACTGGGCAATGTGTACGGACCTTAAACATGAATGTGTTTCAAGGGCACTTACGCTGTGTGCATCCGCCATTACATAAGAAAGTCGTTCCTAATACGTTTCGCTCCAGTTTGGTTGGAGAGCGGCTTCGTTTTATGATTGAGGCTGGTATTAATACATCGTTCTCAAATTTTAAAAAGATATTGGATAAGACAGTATTTGCAAGTTCTAATGTCTTATACCAACGATGATCTGGATACCAGGATTGGTGGATAACGGTGGTAGCTAATTGACAACAGCTCATATACGTGATAACTCGACCAGGGTAATAATAATAATACCTTCTTACAGAGAATCGGCGAAAAGTAGCTACGCTTCGTACGATGAGTATCTATATGCAACGGTAACAGCTTAAAATCATGCGAGTCGCACGTTTGTATAAGTACCGTACGTTTGCCGAGTTTGTTATAATCTATAAAAATAAATAAAATTGGAGTGTCTGTTTGTAATATCGAAATAACACGTGTAAGTAATCACCATTAATTTACTCGCATCGTCACACCTGGTTATTTACTTTGGTGGTAGAAAAGGGGGAACATTTTAAACAACAAGTTTAATTCCTAAAATTGAGCTTTTAGAAAGCGGTCGCATATAAGAAGATACGCAATGAACATAGATCTGAGTGAAATCCGCGAGATAACATCTGCGGCGGGTGTGAATACCAACTAACGTGTCCTTGCTACGTGCAAGCTATGGAAACATACGGCGGCTGATTGAGCGCGTGCACGCTATGGCGGTGATAGACTGGAGCCGAACCAAGCGAAAATCTGTAAAGAGTTTAATCTGTAAATACTGGTTACTCTGCTCGTGGCTCGGCTGGTCTGTTACCGTTATTATGACTTTTTAACGTCTTTGATGGTTAACTTTATGACAGTTATGATCATGAAAGTAATGACATCATGAAAAAATATTAAGATAAGTATGCTGTAAAATATCATCAAACATAATGTGTAGTACTTTAGATATAATCGCATCTTCTGCATAAGTATTAAGTAGGTTACTATCTTACGAAACTCATTTTAAGAATAGTATAATTATGCATCACAGTTTTGTTATTATGCTCTTGTGCTTAAAGTAGATTGTCAGAACAATAATAATTGTTATCGTATATACTGTATGGTTTGATGTGAAGGCACCGAACACAATACAGTTCTGTATGTTTTCAAGATATTACCTCCTTCAAGTGAAGCACGTCTCTGTGCGCTTTCTAACTGCTATTGTCTCACTTTTCCGGAAAAGCTTGTCTTTCGTCACATTTTATTGAATCTATAAACTTTTGTTACAACAACAACAAGTTTTTGGACAGTTTATGGGTCTTGTATGTAGTTGTAAATGGAGTTACTAGGTTGGCGGTATTTTAAACTATGTATGTCGTTACATATTAAGATTTGAGATAATTTTAGGACTTAACGATTGGTTAAAAATAAACTTGAAATAACACAAAGTTAACATTGTTATTGCTCTGTGGACAAATAGCCGGTAAAACATAATTATTATTTCCCATTACAAGTATGTAGGTTGGTACCTAATTCTAAGATAAACAAAAACTCGGTCGGTACAAACTCAATTATGGTTTCAGATTTATTTTACGTTGTTTTTCATTCCGATTCGCTGATAACTATTTTGAATAATAGTTAGATGTCGCCGACAATAGATGGCGGTAAAAGCAACGCCTAAATACAATGTGCAAATCCTCATAGAACACCTGAATCACGATATTAGAAACACAAAATCACCCTTTATAAACAACTAGTTGCTGCCCACGACTTCGTCCGCGTAGTATTTAACTTAACAAAAATTTCGGGATTATCGAGATAAAAGTATCCTATGTAAACTATCTGTGTTCCAAATCCGTTCAGCAGTTTTTGCGTGAAGGAGTAACAAACATACATGCACACTCATAAACTTTCGCATTTATAATATTAGTAGGATATTACTTATATATATTGAAATACTTATGACTTCATTTGTCGATATTGCATGACATCACTACCTGGCAGCTTTCAAGATATCTGTAAGCTTCAGATCACCACGCCTAGATTCCTGGCCGCAGTCGTGACAATAAATTAAATAACTGAAATAACGTGAAAGTGTCGCGGTGTGCCAAGGACAATCACGAACAGTATTTGCTTCCGGCATGTCTAGACATGGTTTATATTGCGGTTTGAGGCGATCGGAATCGGAAGTACAGTCGTTGAGAGCGGTGTCACATAGCAATTATTACGACCACAAGACATAATTCTCTCCATCCAAAGGTTGTCTGGAAGAGTTCGCAGTCTGCGATAAGACCGCACAATGTACACTATTGTTTTTTTTATTTTATTAGATATATTCCGAACTTTAGTGTGCAATAAGGAGTTATTCTATTCTATTCTACGATATTAATGTCTTTCGAAAATACCGTTTAACTTAATTAAAAATAAGTTTTGAAATTAAATTATGACGTCAGGTTGAATATGCTCTGAGAGGGATATTATGTGTTATGTTTCTCCTCTATTTTGGCTTAAGGTGAAGGCGCCTGACTAGCCCGCGAAGTTCAAATTTTTTGAGTTCATTTAGAAATTTTTCAAAATCTGACAATAATAAAAGACAAATTTTGTAATTCGCGAAAAAGACCGTGTGCAGTGCATTTATTAATACATTTATTTTACTCTAAATATTATCACGGTGGACATGATACTAGTAAATCACTAAATATACAAAAATTGCCAGATTATCTGGATAGCTGTCGTTCTTGAAATGTTTTAGAGTAAGTTGGATATATTAATAAATGCACTGCACACGGTCTTTTTCGCGAAATACCAAATTTGTCTTTATTATTGTCAGATTTTGAAAAAATTCTAAAAGAACTCAAAAAATTTGAACTTCGCAGGCTAGATGGGCGCTTTAGCCTTAAACAGTAGAAGAGGGTCTACAATTGAATTAAGTCAATTTAACAAATTTTATTGACACGTACGCAATCATTTTTATGAACTAAGTACTACGGCCAGGAATAGCATTTCTAAATTATTACAGATACAAGCTGCCGTATAATTGGTATTGTTCATTAGTCACAACAATTAGTGGTAAAATAAAAAGTGAGTGTGCGTCCGGTTTTATAGGTGCGTATTGTACCTTGGAACTGATTGGTTTCACTGAAAGATAATTAAAGTGTAATCAAAAAAAATCACTAGGTATATGTTCTGTAATGTACATAATAATAAAAAAAGTTAACGCAATGCTTTTTCCTATTAATAGTGTTGTTTCATATTAGCGTTATGATCACCTTGCTCTGTATACCATGTAACATATTCCTGGGCCCTAACCAAGCTAGCTACTCAAATCGTAATAGAAAAGCAAACGCTCGCGATTACGTTTCAAACGCTCCGCTTTTGACGTTTTGCTGACACCATACCATATCAATGTCAGTAGAAATCGTGAAGCTCGTGTCAGCAAAACGTCGATCAGCAACGAAACTTGTAAAAGCCCTGCGATGGTATATGTATAAATTTTTTCTCTTATAAAGTAAATGGTAATTGTAATTCATGGAAAGGGCGAGTTTAGTGCGATGTAATAATTTATTTATTGTTTTATTTATATAAATATTTATTATATTATTGACGGATAAGATGAATAGATATAGCAAAAAAATATTGAGTTTATGTAGCCCGCAAAGGGAATTGCTTAGTTCGTGGGTAGAGTCGAATAATTAAGGTTCTATACCTAATGATTCATTAAGATGTCAGTATTGAAATTATTTTTTAAAAATTATGATTTAATTTTATTTTAGTTTCTTTACTGGGTTAAAGGAACCCCTTTATCTATCCACAGGCCTCCATCTAAGTTTTGTCAACAAACGTGTGCAAATCGACACACATCAGTTTAAACAGACGGACACTAAATTACAAAAAAATCTTCAACAATTATTTTACCATAAAACAGTTTTAAACAGATAATTATTCATTTTTATGTTCAGCCTGACAAAGCAGGAACAAATATTGGGTAATAACACTTCTGTACTCGACTGTCCAGCCTCGCTCCAATTGCATACATTTATGCTGACAATAGATCGTGCCTGAATATTAATTGTTTACAGAACGAACGAACAAACAGACAAGCGGTGCCTACCACGAGTTTGTTTTAACCGATTTCAAAAAAAGTGAAATTGTGTGTCTGTCGGCTTACTAAACATCCTTTGCGCCACACGCCTATTGTTCTTTTTTCGTGGTTTGTAACATAAGTTCAACCATACTTTTGTTATGACCAAAATATACTTATTTACTAATTGTAATTTTTTTTTTTTGATGTTACTATATGTTGCTGGCCAGAGTGGCCATAACAACTTCATCCGGACAGAGGGCGAGCGCAAGTGCGCTCCAGCCAGAGGGGCAGGGGGGCAGCTAGCTCTAGTTAGACCAGAGCAAGTGGAAAAGAGAGTGAATGCCTTCGCTATGTAATTGGATATTACAGGCTACAAATTAAATTAAATCAATATAAATTACAGATAAAATATTACCTCCAGGTATCTTTTTTAAGTCGGAGTACTGGGTCTAAGAGGTGGTACACATTTATCATTATTTATGTAGATATCTTGGGTTGAAATAACATTCCTCATTATGATAGATAGTATCTATTTAGAAACTTGACCCATAAAGGGTATGAACACAGGTCAGAAGAAGCTAACAGGAGATATTTTCTAAATCACCATCCTACTAATATTATAAATGCGAAAGTTTGTGAGCGTGGATGTATGTATGTATGTATGTATGTATGTATGTATGTATGTATGTATGTATGTATGTATGTATGTTTGTTTGTTACTCCTTCACGCAAAAACTACTGAACGGATTTGGATGAAATTTGGAACACGTATTAGATTATAACCGGGATTAACATATAGGATACTTTTTAACCCAATAATCCAATACTACGCGGATGAAGTCGCGGGGCACAGCTAGTAAAAAATAAAACAATAATTTGACAGCAGGTACAATCGTCAACAAAACTCAAAATGGATAATTTATTTTTCCCCATACGACACCAGATACGCACATTTTGTAATCTCGTGATCAGTTCCGCACAGGCGTATTACAAATGAGCTCGTTATAAAAACGCGGTTGTCGATGGAATGATCGATTATGCCGTTGATACAATAATGATTATGTCATTGTAGTCGTCTAAATGAGACTTATTGTTAGTTACGCTAGAAAATATATACGTATATTGAATATTGTCGAGCATATACAATAAAGCTATATTTGGGTTGTTCTCATAAATATAATTTCTCATAATAAACTACAACAAAATATAATAAAAAAAAACACGCATGCATAAAATGGACCTTAACTTTACTTGCAACTTATAATAGGCAACTACAATTGATATAGATGCACTTACAACATAATGTATATGTTCCGAATAAAACGTAGCAATAGTTTCGTATATTGCATTCGTCATCCGCTGCATGGCGATACTGCGAAAGGTTGTTAGTGTTAGTTTGGCGAGGTCTTTAACCCGGACCTAAGAGTGCTAGGGGCTCGGAGTAATTGCCGTGAAGGGCGCACTAACTTGGTAGCTTAATTTGACGCTATTTATGTAATAACATGAAATACAAAAACGTTGTAATAACAATTACCTTTTGATATAATTGGCAAACATGAATTCGCAGCAGACTTTGTGTTATCACAGTTAATGCTACGCAAATACTTTTATATTAATTTGTGTTGTAGGTATAGTTCAAAAATACTTTTTGTAAAAATAACTAAAAACAATAATTTTAACCCTCTGGTTTTAAAATAGTCTCTGGTAATTATTTGTTTTCTTGTTTAATAAATGTCAGTCTGTTCAAAATCTCCTTCCTCGTTTTATGAAAATAACTTTGAATGTTCTTAATAATATAGTGGTGCTTTATTCGATGACTACATCCAATCCAATTAAGTTTATTACAAAAAGTTTATCGTAGGTATTTATGTCAATGAAATACAGCCTAATTAATTCGGAGAACAAAAACAATTGTGTTTTCGTTGCTCGATCTGCGATTAAGTTCATATATCATTCAGTAAATGATCATAATCACTATCTGATTGTCTGTCTGAAACACTGACCACTAGGAAATCCGTTTAAAAAATAATGTACAGTGAACGGCGCAAGTATTTCGGTGCTCTAATTTTGATTTTGATTGACATTGGTGATAGGATTATTTATTCAAGCAACGATGACAAATGACAGACAGCTGTTTGATTACACATGTTGATATAATTTGGTCACATACGGAAGTTTATTTTTGGTGATTACTATTGATAAGGAGGTCCTATATAATACACATAGTAAATTAAAAAATGAGCGTAGTTTACTTATTAAGAAAGTGCTAAGTAATAATATAAAAATTTGCAACATAAGATATTTATATCAACAGTTCGATCTCATTAAGAAATAACTACAATATTATTTTCTGATTCAATTAAATCCAGTTGTTAAGATAACGTAACTGAATTTTAACGAAGCTGCTTTAAATCCGTTTGCACTTTCATTTATTGTCCGAAACATTTCGTTTCGAGACATTTTTATAGAACTTTCACCCATAAAGGTATTTGTGATTTATGATGAGGACCATACAAATATAGACATAGCAGCTTTTTAGTTTAGAAGGTAGCTCTCTATATACTTGCACAAATATTATAGCTAGAAAATGATTAGTAAACAGAAGTAGTACATTTAAATTCAGACTAACTAATGTAATCGTTAATCACAACTATGTCACAATATTTTTTACTTACTACCGTTTTTTGTTAATTTATTTTTAAAAACAAATTGAGGAAGTGGACACTTTAGCCGGTGAATGTACAATCGTGATCAACGGTTATAAAGTCACTTATTATTGATTTATAATTAAATTGCAGTAAGCGGCCACGCCTATGCATAAACGAGCTATGAAAATAGGTTGATTTAATATGACATATTACCAAGCCATTGTTGTTGAATTGTAAACAGCTTTTGTGATAATATTTCCGTTTATATATATAACCTTCGTTTAAAATATATTCATATTTATTCAATATTAGTAAGCACTTAACAACATGACCATACCTAGTTTACTTTTGGTTGCTGAATTTGTAGTATTAATAATAGGGTATCACCCTATTATTAATACTATTATTAATACAGAAGTACCTACCTATGGCAATAGAAAAAAATTAAAGCAGCTCAAACTTAAAGTTGTTTTTAGTTAAAAACCCAAATAACTTAGTAAGTTTCGATAAAGACTTATGAGACGTAGACGAAATTTTTATGCCCATTTTTTAAAAAATATTTTTGCATAAACAATAACTCTAAATTATAATAATATAATTATAATTTAGACCTTTTTGACGTCCACTTCTGGGAACGGGCCTCCCCTCATTACGAGGAGGATTGAGGCCGTAATCCACCACGCTGGCACAGTGCGGGTTGGCGGATTTCACATGTCTTTCGAAAATTGGTTAGATTTTCTAAGAAATTTCTTAGAGGTTTCCTCACGATGTTTTCCTTCAGCGTAAGCTAGTGATAATCTTATAGAAATTATGATTCGCACAAAGATTTCGAAAAATCCAGAGGTGCGAGCCGGGGTGTGAACCCAAGACCTGGTGCCCGCAAGACGCGTGCTTAACCAATCGGCTATCAGTGCTTAAATTAGTGTATATTTAGAAAATACATCGATGGATAGCTGCCTTATCACGCGCAAGAAGATGTGTTAGCAAGGATCATCGAATGGCATCATATCACAATTCTCAAGGCCATAGTCTGCCGGCGTGTCGGCCTACTGTCTGTCAAGCAATCGCAGACATGCGGGTCGACGGCCTGGATTATGGTATTTACAATAACACTTATGAGTTCTATACCTATATACCTATAAGTACTTCTTTTTTAAAGTAATTTACAAAAAGGCTGATTGGTGTCTCCAATCTATTGTTTAGTTAGTTTGGTTATTGATCTCGTACTAAGCTCGGTTTAACTAGTGTAGATTCTGACTATTCATAAACGCTTTGTTAGCTTACATGAATAAAAACAATGTCGAGTTTTTTTTTAAAGTTTGTATTTGAATTATTAAAACAAGCGAGACGAGAACTACACTTATACAGAACGCAATGTTGGGCGCGGCAGACGTTGTCCTGCCCGACCTAGAACCCCACTGCAGCAGCAATTACCGGGGCCAATTGTGAATCTAAGCCATCAAACGACCCAACCCAAGGATTCCAATACTCACAAAAAACATCAAAATCGTTTCAGCCGTTTAGGAGGAGTTCAGCGTCACACACGTCCTACTAATATTATAAATGCGAAAGTTTGTGAGTGTGGATGTATGTATGTATGTATGTATGTATGTATGTATGTATGTATGTTTGTTACTCCTTCACGCAAAAACTACTGAACGGATTTGGATGAAATTTGGAACACAGATAGATTATAACCGGGATTAACATATAGGATACTTTTTAACCCAATAATCCAATACTACGCGGATGAAGTCGCGGAGCACAGCTAGTACATAATAATTATAATATACAATGTGTCCGGTAATCGACTTTACAAACTTTCATGGGGTTTTAGTATGCTCAATATGAGGGGTATAGACCCATCCCTAACAAACTTTGACAATGTTGTAAAGATATTAAACGGAGAAAGGAGGAAAGGTGAACAGATTCAATACTATGGCACAGCAAATCACAAGCAGCTTCTTCATGACGCCGTGTGCTTTATCCGACACATAATACTGTAAGGTCCATGTCGACGCACTGGCCACAACCGAGTTCCTGGCCGCTTATAAAATAACAAATCAAATTTAAAAGAAAATTTTTAAGAATAAGAATTGCGGTGCCCGAACATTGACGATCGGGGGACGATTCTGTAAACATGTATTCTTTTTGATAAGACTGTAATAAAAGCGAAGTTACAAAGTATTTATAATTACCACGTGACGTGAACGATAACTTAAGATTTTACGTCAAAATTCTCAGACGAGGTATTTATAATAAATTTACGGTGAGTCGTTGGAATTTCCAAGCTCGACCGTGACCTTGCGGCATGGCTTTCTTTCCAGTTAACACACAACGACGCGTCGGCAAATGGACATTACGCAACCCGGCTCGTTAGTGCCATCTTCTTGCTGTAACAGAAGCTTGAATAGAGCTGTATTTCTGCTGCTTAACCGCTTATAATGATGCAAGTCGGTATTGTGTCTTAGTACTACTATGATGTTAGTATGAGTAGGTATGCACTCCCCACTAAACTAGCTTTCTCATTTTATTTAAATACCTAAATCTGAGTGAGATTTGATTATTATTTACTATTACTTATTTAGTGACAATGGTGTCGCCTGCTCATATTTTTTTATGCTGTTCCTGAGAATGTACACCATCTTTAATTCATTGAAAAGAGTAACCATTGAGTTTCTTGCCGGATCTTTTCAATGGAAGCAACATTCCGAACCGGTGGTAGATTCTGACTATTCATAAATTATTTGTTGGCTTACGTGAATAAAAACAATATTTAGTTTTTATGACGACATTTTTGTAGTTAAATCGCGGCTAAATAAAATATGTATGTAATTTCTTAAAATATTTCGGTTAACGTAACATCATTTGGTATTGCTGTTCTCATAATGTAAAATTCATGGTTTAAAAAGTTTTATTTTACCATTAATTTATTTTTAGATTTCGTGTTCTTCTCAGCAAGCCCTTTTATTTGATACCCATACTGTGGTAGTGTAGAAAAAATAACTAGTCCGCCATATTGCATGATCCGCCGTATTGGAATTAGAATAACGTCACATAGCTAAGCATGCATTGTCATCCAAAATAAGCTTGTATACCAAATTTCAGCTCAGTCGGTTAAAGATAACTGATTTAAAATTCAGTCACATGATCCCACTCGGACAAACATACATTAAAAGCTTTAATTAGCTAGTTAGACATAGAGATTTTATTAGCTAGTTAGACGACCGCTTGGCGCAGTGGTTCGAGCGTAGGCCGCTCGGCTCACTGCACATTCATGGTTGCGGGTTCGATTCCCGCCGGGGCAAATTTCGGAAATGGCCTTTTCGTAATTTGCCTAGGTCTGGGTGTCACTGGGATCACCCCCAGTCCATTGTATGGTACCCATAGTACAAGCTTTGCTTAGTTTGGGACCGTACAGTTGGTGTGTCTGTCTGGCGATATTTATTATTATTTATTAAGATTCTTCGTGAGCAGAATTGGCACCATTCTTAGGCAAAGGCTTAATAAGTGTCAACATAAAGAACATAACAACTCTATTACAACATGTCGACCGCTATTAATCAGTGCGTTGCAAAAATGCATATAAGACACTAAGCGGGCTATACTAGAGCCTAGAATGTTACAAAACACTTTCATTTTATAATATTTAGTCATTATTACAACATATATCAATTTATACACGACAGAAAGAAAGATGGCTGCATACGTGGCTAACGATCTCGGCGCCGAATTATATTATAATTATGTATTACACATGTATAATTTAATCAATCAGTCTGCGCGCACGCATACGTAATGGGCGCTAAATTGAAATTTCTTTCAAATTCATTGGCGTTATTAGGTGAAGTCTTGGTCTACGTTCAGATTAAGATTACTCAATCGTAAAACAGAAGTCCAAAGAGCTCGTTTGATCAGTCATTCGTTAGTTTCAGATACGTGTAGCAGATTGTTAAAAGCTGTGTTTCATTGGACTTAATTATTTTGGTGAACAAATTGTTCCTCTCATCATCACGAACAATAAACAAGAGTCACAAAGTCGGCAGATCAGCGTTTGACCGGCCTGATGTTAAGCAGTTATTGTAGCCATGTTTGCAATACCAAAGGCATTGCTCGCACTTTGCCGACCTGATGGGATTGAAGGATAGATGGGGGGAAAGGGACGGGGAAGAGCCTTCTGATCCTCTCACTCATCGTACGAAACGTTGCTAAAATAGCTACTTTACACTGATCATTTGTGAGAGGGTCGTGCTATCCCGTATATGATCTACTAGCTGTGCCCCGCGACCTCGTCCGCGTAGTATTTAACTTAACAAAAAATCGGGATTATCGGGATAAAAAGTATCCTATGTGTTAATCCCGGTTATAAACTATCTGTGTTCCAAATTTCATCCAAATCCGTTCAGTAGTTTTTGCGTCAAGGAGTAACAAACATACATACATCCACACTCACAAACTTTCGCATTTATAATATTAGTAGGATATTCAATTGACTGCAGCTTGATTCTACCTGCACTTTCAAGTGTCAAGGCTTACTTCAAGACTGCAAGGACGTTTTTAAAGTAATGATTCGCAGCAATAAAATAAACATTATAATCTATGTGTTTGTTTACTTTAATTCAATTACGATTGGTGTGTGCCAAGTGAGCGTGGTAAGTCTGGGATTAGTGAAATACGAAATTGATTGGTGGATTGAGAAATTGCCCATCTAAAGATGTGTGTTTGTAAGTAGTATATACTACGGTTAAACATCAAGTTGCGACGCGCTACGCTTTTTCGTAAATTTAATATTGAACTTGTTTGAACATTTAATAGTAAATCGCCGCCGAAAATAGATACAAAAAGCATTAGTCAAACGTTTCGTTAACAACTAGTGCATAAAGCTATTTTGTGTCTGTATAGTGTCCCACTGCTGAGCGAAGCTTTCTTATTAAGTATCCACAAGTCTTTGTCTTGGGCTAGTTTCGCTAATTATCTAAATACGTTTTTATGGGACTAATCCCGCAACCCACTCCCAACAATGTTACTCCTGAAAGCCAGGATCGAAAATGGTCACCAATGATGACCTGAGGTCTATATAAATACTTATAAGTATGTTTTCTGAAAACGGAAAGATCCACATTGGACAAGCCAAAAAGGTCTTGCAGCGAGCATGCTGTATTTTAACGATAGTACACGGGCGAACGCTCAGAAAAAACAATGATGACAATGTTACGTTAGTATTCCTTTTGGTATTTTTAACAAAACTTTTTCTAATGACAGCAAAGTTTTAAATCATGCCTTGCATTCATAAATAATTTTTTGTAATTACAAAACGTTAAGTAAAATATATTAAAATGGCTATGAAAACGAATACTCGGAACAACAAAAATCGTTTGTTGTCGTTATTTTGTTTTCTCAGTGATGGTGAAATAATGTCTGGTATTTTAATGTTTTACGGATAATTTTATTAATGAGAAAAGTCGAAATGTCGGTGAAGGTAAATAGTAATGAGGTAAAATAAGTTATTGAGATGGTCAATGCCAATACGAAGGTTGTGAGAATCGTTTGTCCACCGGTGGGACGATATGGGCATTTCATGGCTACGAAGAAAATTCCGAGTACTGGTCTAACCGTGTGTTTACTAGTAGGTATAATAGATGGGGCTATAATTACAAACGGTAATCACTCTGAGAAACAACTCATTAGGTAGATTAATTATTATTCTATTGGTGTTGTTAATTATTAGACTATACGATACGCAGAATGCACTATGGAAGTCCCGCCCTTCGAAATAAAGAAAAATAACTGTCACCGTTTGTCAGTCAGACAGTCAGTCAGTTACCAAGTGGAAGTTACAAATGTGTATGTGTCAATTCATGGTAGTGTGTGTAATTATTTATTTATTAGTTTAATGTATTTTGTATGCATTATTTTAAAAAATATTAGCACTCTGCACTCCTTCTCTATAGTATAAACTATAATTTTGGGATATTTCATACTCCTCCGTCCGCGCAATATTCTTAAAAAGGGGTACAAAGTTTTTGCTTCACGTATTAATATAATACTTAAGGTAATTAAAGGGAAACTAATATTTACTTTCATAAAACACATAGGTGAACCTCCTCCTCTTTTGAAGTTAGTCAAAAAGAGATAGAGCTATGTGAAGTAGCCGATTAGTTGTTGTAAGAGTTCAATTTAGTCAAGAAATGCTTTTATTCGGTTAAAAATATAGCATCTGTTTCGAACCAATTATTCGGTTCCAGGTTGACAAATCTAATAATCTCGCGGATCGATACTAAAAGAGATTTACATTTTAATGGCTACCAATAGGTACTTTTGTTACGTATTTCCCCATATGCTAAGTGAGAAAATAGAGCCTCTCTGCTATCTACCTAAACAAATATCTATGGACAACGGATTGCTCATGAATTTCTAGATACGTACCTACTTATATCAATGTTCCGAGTAAAACCTTAAGATGAGTTCTAGAACGACCGCCCCAAATCTCGTTTACAGGGAGGGTGTTTAAAAACTTATTGGGTGTTCTAAATTTAGTGGTATAAAAATTTGATCGAAATTTGATCACATATCTGTCACAATTTTCTTATAAAATTCAATTAAACCAGACAAACATTATTATGAGAATATTTCTAACCTATAACGCTGAGTAGCCTAGATAAAGTTCAACGACCTTCCTTCTGATTTGTCATCGTTATTAAATATTAGAATGCAGTTTTGCCGAAACGCTAATTGGAACGTCTATGAGCGGTCTTATATATTATGCATACATTGCGGAGTCAAAAAGAATATCAAGTTCATCCGTTAATACTTCCGGAGTATTGGACGGTGATGTTTAAGATGGTTCCGTGTGAACGCAACGTGGGTGGGGGGGTTGCGCAATGCGCGGGCGCCGCCGCGTGGCATCGCACGCATCGGCAATCGTATTAAAATCGAATGTGAGACTAGAACGGATCCATATCAATATTACAACGCATACTTAATAATTCTAATGTAATTTATGAATTAAGTTGGGTAAGGTAGTTACTCATTTAGTAAAAGTAGGTACCTACCGACCTACCTAAATGTTATAGTTTATGTCTTAGTTAAAAACAAGTTGAAATGAGTACCTATACTTAGTTGAAAATGTCTTAAAGAATCCAGAACTGGGTTCACGAAGAATGTTTCGGAATAAAAAACTAGATTTCTAGATCTGCCAATTACGAACGTAGTGTGCAATTTATTTAAATGAAGGCATAATGATGATTCCTTATCGTCTTTACGTTCCAAGGCCCGTCTCAATAAATCAATCTCAAGTCTGAGAGGGATCTTGAGTAAGCTTTTGACAAGTCACTTTATACTTATAGACATAAGACTGACATTTCTATGATCGCTCTCAGAATTGAAATCGATTCATTGATGCGGGCCTAAATCGCTCTCATGAAAGCGTACAGTAAAATATGTGGAATACAAAATTCAATCTATCATTGCATAAAACTGCTTGTCATGTCTGAACCCTGCATTGCTACGGTCAGAGTGTAGCGCCGCCACCGCCACCGTCACGGTTATATGTGTCAATAGGTGTCGCGGCGGCGGTGTCAAGTGCGCGCGCGCAGTGACGCAACGCGGACGCAACGCGCTAACTGGCTGGTGAAAGAACTACACGTGAACCAGTGGCGGATTCATTGATTCGGATTTATTTATTAGATTCGTCGTTTTGGGGAATCATTTTGAACTGAACATCGACCTTTAATTTTATTAATTCACTAGCTGAGCCCGCGACTTCGTCCGCGTGGAATTTAACTTAACAAAAAAGCCCGCTCCCGCGTTCTGAGTCCGCACGACAGAACCCATTTTTTCATTTTTTAAATTTTGTTTTTCTAAAATAAAAGTAACCTAAGTTACTGCTTATAACATCAGCTATCTACCAGTGAAAGTCCCGTCAAAATCGGTCCAGCCGTTTCGGAGATTACCCGGAACAAACACACAGACAGACAGACAATATTTTTTTAAATCGCGTTTTTGCTATAGGTGTCGTATGTATTTTCATATGCATTTAGTGAAAAGGTGTTATTTTGATATTACAAACAGACACTCCAATTTTATTTATTTGTATAGATTTATAGTAGAAACATGTGAGGTGAAATTAGGGTAAAAGTGTGGGGAAAATAGAATGAACGAAATTAAATGAGTTCAAAATGTACGTACCACAAAAAATGTACCAGAGGTTTCTTTCTAACAACTAACATTATAAATCACTCGCTACCAACCAATGCTGTACCAACCAAGAGAAAAGATTTATACAATTATATTGTTTATTTTGTTGTAGGCGACATCACAATATCTTTTAGTCATCAGTAAGAAAATTCGTAGATAGTTAAATTAAGACCTTATATAGTATGACGCATCTCAGGTTAAACCTTTATTTCTAGCTACCACAACCGCTTGGATTCAAGGGTTCTTGGCAGCAGTTTTATTTCCTTTAGGCTGTCCGTATCTAGCCAGATAGTCCGGGCGAGAAGCTTTGAAATCTTCTGATTGAAACTTACCAATAGAAATGTCCGCAGATGTAAACTGAGTCGTTTCATTTTTGTTGCCATCGCACTCACACTCGAGTGATCTGTAATAAACAAATATCATAATTAATACCTCATTATGAAGACTGATATAAGGTTCAATGTTATATAAGTACATACAGTACAACCAGCTTATTTCGATCACGCTTAATACGCCGTATTACACCGGCCCCTGCAACTTGGGACATGTCTTCAAACATTTATTAACGCTTAATACGATTCGTTTGATAGTGATTGCTAAAGTGGATAAATCCACGATGTTTCAAAAACGTAACATATGATGCACAATCTGGACCATTTTTTTCAAGATTTTCCCTATCGCGCATAATACACTTTCCCGTCTAAGACGCGTTTCTTGGGTCGTCTTAAACGGGTCTTACTGTATAACTTTTCAAAAACAAAAGGATGTTCATATTGCAAAATTAAGATTGTAGAGTTCATTCATTGCCTGGAATACAAGCGGTTAAGATTATTCAGCCAGGTATTTTTTGGTCACTACACTGAACAGTAGTTGGTAAGGGTAGTAGAGCCAAGATGCACCACCCTCTTACTGCTGCTGGTAGTCTACCCGCCCCTCTGTCCCACTCTCCTTAAAGTCAGTAACGTGTGAGTGCAGTAATATTTTTGGTATTGCAAGCATCTATAACTGCTTAATATCAGTCAAGTCGCTTGTTTGCCGACTTTGTCATATAGATAGAAAAGTATTTTTGCTATTATTCATTGTTCTCCAATAGCGTCGTCTATTTCTTTCTTGCTATGCATCATCATAACAAGGACTGCGGTATAGCCAGTCCACGGTCACGTTACGAAACGCCATAATATCCTTGTAAGGGCCTTTATCTTTTGTAATATACCATGTTCTATGGAGCTCACGTAATACAGCGCAATGGGTATCTGTAATATACTGGGTGGTATCTGTAATAATGTATCTTGCTCATGATTTAAAGATGATTGAGCAAGCAATAGAACATTCTTCCTATCAGAGATTTATTTGGATATGACCTTCCTACAACATTTTTTGACACAAGCGTACGACTGCCTTATGTTAAGCAGTTTAAGTAGCCCATAGATGCTTGCAATAATAAAGGCTTTATTGCTCGCACGTTGCCAACCTCAAGGGGAGTGAGAGAGAAGGAGCGGAAGTGAGGGTGGTTGGGCTTCCGGTTCTCTCACCCATCGTACGAAACGCAGCTTTAATAACTGCTTTAAGTCTACACAGGGTTACTTGTATTTCGACGTGTTCCAAGGAACAAGCCGAAATAGAAGTAACGAAATACAAGTAACCTGACTAGTATTCTGTCTACCTCTATTAAAAAAATTGAGTCTACAAATATTTATGATAATTTTATTAATAATCTAAAAACGAGAGTTCTTGAAAAGAAAAAAACCTAGTAAATGAGTTTTCATTCAATAGGAACGTATTGTGGACAACCTTTATCGGTATTAGTTAATATGTTGTCCAAAAATACCTTGCAGTTTATAGTTATGCCTAAATGTAGAATTAATTTGGTAACTTTGGTAATTTCGGTACAATTGTTACATTGTGTCAACATTATACCCAACACCGACACTCATGTAAACCGTCCAATATTGTTTATAATTTTTGAGACACCCTGTATAAACTAAGTTAATAAATAGGAACATAGTAACAGAGAACGAACGAACATTAAATTGAACACGACACAAAGAAAACAAAATAATATAAAAATCGCCGAGGCTCGGTCACGACTGGGGTCACTCGCTGATCCTTATCGCGCCAACAAAGCGAGCGCCAATGGTATTCCCAATACCGTGTATGGCGAGCATTATGGCGTCTCCATTTTCTATTGTATTTGATATGGAGCGTAGCGTCAATGCAAAGTGATGTAATTTTACTTGCTTCAACCTTTTGTACACCTGTCTTCCTAGTTGAGATGTCGTCGTTGTATGAAATCGTGATCTATACCACTATGATAGGTTTTAAATTATGAACAGTGATAATATATGTATTGGCCGTAAGAAATCTACTGCTGGACATCCATCCATCCATTTGACGACCGCTTGGCGCAATACCCGATAGGTGGCGCTGTTGTCGACGTCCACAAAATAAAATCTACGCTATCGAAGCTACGGGCTAGTGATAATGTTTATTTCGAAAAGGTTAGCAATTTAAGCCCATTATCCTGTCTTACCGAATAAATCAAAAGGATAATAAATCGTCCGGAACACCCGCAATAAGAACAATAGCAATACTGCGCTAATGAGAGGAGCGGCGGCGGCGCGTGCGCAACCATGCCTCATACATTCTCACACCGATCGGTGCAACGTATAACGTATTATGTGTTGCTTAATGTACCGTGCCTGATAATTGTAGAGTATGTTGTGAATGTACAATTATATTAAAATCGTTTTGTTAATTGAAGTATGGTAACAAATGACCCAGGGCCCTAACCACGCCAGCTACTCAAATCGTAATAGAAAAGCAAAAGCTCGCGATTACGTTTCAAACGCTCCGCTTTTGACGTTTTGATGACACGAGTTTCACGATTTCTACTGACATTGATATGATGTGGTGTCAGCAAAACGTCAAAAGCGGAGCGTTTGAAACGTAATCGCGAGCGTTTGCTTTTCAATTACGATTTGAGTAGCTAGCGTGGTTAGGGCCCTAATCGTTACTTTAGAACAAGAATGACATCTAACGGAATTGGTATTTTCATAATCTGGAGTTATTGAAATCGATTTCAGTTGCATATAAGCAAACTTCTTGCGATGGTAGGTAGAGTGATGCTTTAGCCGATTGACTAATGCTCAAAATGAACTAGCGCGACCAGGGTAGTACCACCCTTTTACAGAAGATGGACGTAAAGTAGCTATTACAGCTGCGTTTCGTACGATGGGGAAGCCCCTTCGTTCCTTCCCTCTATCCCACTCCCCTTCAGGTAGGCAACGTGCTAGTAATCTCATTGGCATTGCAAGCATCTATAGGCTACGGTAAGTACTTAACATTAGGCGGGTCTTATTTGTCCACTTTGTCTATACAAATAAATAAAATTGGAGTGTCTGTTTGTAATATCAAAATAATACCTTTTCACTAAATGCATATGAAAGTACATACGACACCTATGACAAAAACGCGATTTAAAATTTTTTTGTCTATCTGTCTGTCTGTCTGTGTGTTTGTTCCGGGTAATCTCCGAAACGGCTGGACCGATTTTGACGGGACTTTCACTGGCAGATAGCTGATGTTATAAGCAGTAACTTTTTTGTAGAAAAAGAAAATTAAAAAAAAATGTGTCCTGTCGCGCGGGCTCAGAACGCGGGAGCTGGCTTTTTTGTTAAGTTAAATTCCACGCGGACGAAGTCGCGGGCTCAGCTAGTTATACATATAAAAAACTCCACCAATTGTTTTTTTCTATGCGGCCTCTGGTTGATTAGCGTGGCCACATGTTTGGCAATATATATTTTTGAAATTACTCAAGAGTTAATCTACTATATAAAAATAAGTCGGGTTTTCCTTCCTGACGCTATAACTCCAGAACGCACGAACCGATTTCCACGGTTTTGCATTCGTTGGAAAGGTCTCGGGCTCCGTGAGGTTTATAGCAAAGAAAATTCTGGAAAAATTTCAACCGAACGCGGACGGAGTCGCGGGGCACAGCTAGTATTTTAATATAATGTTGAAACTAACACTAGGAAATGCGCTAACTAAATCAGAAACCTTGACTGGTTATGATTTATTGGTGTAATTGCAAATAAGATGCATTAATTAATACGAGGGACAATATTGAAATATGTTAAAAAAACCTCAAGTCCACAAATGAAAATTGTATCGTAGATTTTGGAGCTAAATTAGAGTGGTACCGACTAGCTCGAAAGTATAGCTATCGTTGAATAATCAGGCTAATATAATTCTGGCCTTAAGGTGAAGGCGCCTGTCTAGCTCGCGAAGTTAAAATTTTTTGAGTTCTTTTAGAAATTTTTCAAAATCTGACAATAATAAAAGACAAATTTTGTAATTCGCGAAGAAGACCGTGTGCAGTGCATTTATTAATACATTTATTTTACTCTAAATATTATCACGGTGGATATGATACTAGTAAATCACTAAATATACAAAAATTGCCAGATTATCTGGATAGCTGTCGTTCTTGAAATGTTTTAGAGTAAGTTGGATATATTAATAAATGCACTGCACACGGTCTTTTTCGCGAATTACAAAATTTGTCTTTTATTATTGTCAGATTTTGAAAAATTTCTAAAAGAACTCAAAAAATTTGAACTTCGCGGGCTAGATGGGCGCTTTAGCCTTAAGAAGTATAAAGACGTTTAAGAAAAAAAGAATATGAAAATGAAGCCTGTTTTAAAAAACGATCTCAAAGTCTGAGAGCAATCTTGGAAATGTCATTCTTATGTCATACCAGTACAAAATTATATATCAAAAGCGTACTTAAGATCGCTCTCAGACTTGAGATCGATTTATTAATATGGCCCTGAAATGTGTAATTTATGTGTCAGAATAAAAAATGTATAGTCCGCATTTTCCGCCTGGTAGATGCGTAGGTACCTACTTATAAATATGTCTGGTTTGAGTGTTTTTAATGGGCTACGTGTATACTCCTTTTCCACGCTTGGGACAACACAATTCAGAGAGTCAAACAGCCTGTGCTCGACTACCTGTCTCAAGAATGAGTATCGGCGACCGAAACGCATGTTCGTGCCAACCGAAACATTAACAATTTCTTCTCAATGCGTTTTAATTTCGTCCATTCTCTGCATACGACTGAATTGCAGTGAAAATTGCTCTCGACCCTTATTAGGTAGCTTGTTTGATCGGTAATCGGAATCACGGATACGGCGTCGTATAAGAGATAGTTGTCTGATTCGGAAGTTGATGAACAGGTGTTTTAAGTAATTTAATTTTAAGCTAAGCACAGTTTATCACATTTTAACTTTTCCCCGGAACTTGTCGAGCGTCGAACCTAGACGTCATCATTGGTCACTATTGTCGATCGTGGCGTACAGGAGTAACAGTGTTGAGAGTTTGTCGGGACTAGTCCCAACAAAGATTAAAAGATTAAGCACTGTGTATATCATAGTTAACTTGAACTAAAGCTAATTAAACTTTTATTTTGACGGTACATTTATAAATTTACAGATAACGTACGACGTCTCAAACAAAAGTGCACTTAAAAATACGGCACTACAAAATTAAGGAGCCCTCAAATTTGAGTTGCTCTCGAGTATTAATATCACTGCCAAAATGAGATGACTTAACACGAGTCAAACTTCGAACGAATTTATGAGGCATCTTCTATTATTACAACCCATAACTTATTACAAAGTAGCTTGGATTATCTGTAAATCATGGTGTAGTGTCCATTTGTCGTGTATAGATGATAGTAACGGCTGTAACGAGCCACGATCACACCTTTCACCCTGGCTGCGAGCGGCACCGTGGCATTTCCTTATGCTGGAGGTTATACCGCTTATTGTGTTGATTCAAAGTATTGCGATTTTAAGGATGCTTTTATCATTACCTGTTCATCTTCATCACGCCTAGTATGCATTATTATGTCGCACCGAGTCGCTCTGGCTCCATCTTGTTTCATAGGAGAGAATGAGACCAAATTGATTTTTCTTACTTTTTGTCTCTTCGTAATTGTCTGTGCCAGGCCTGTAGGCCTTGAGGCCTTGAGGTCATTTCCTCACATATTTTTTGTCATACCATAGATTCAATCCCCTTCCACATAATTCCAACTTAGTGTTATATGGGACTTGTAGGTAACTTGTATGTATCCCTATTGTACCATTAACATTCATACATATTTACAATTCTGTCTTGTAAGGGACGCTTTACTGTTTCTATAGAAACAGTAGGTTTTAGATAGGTAGATACCATTTTTTAAAGATAAAATAAATAAATTAGTTTCAGTTCTTATTTATATTCGCAGTCAAATCGAACGGAATGAAATTGTTTAATAAATTAAATTACGTACATTAATTTATGTTACCTCAATTTTTTGTAATTTATAACTTTAATTGGCATTATAATGTTTAATTTTATAAAATCCATTTATATTGCCCGGTTATGTGGCTAATATCATAAAAATAATAACCATGAGAGATAATTAATGTAGGTAATGACCAGTTATGATACTTAAAACAAGCTAAACTATTTCTCGATGTGATGTTTAAACTGAATATTGATATTATAATACACGCGTTGATGTCTTTTATATGCGGACAGTATCAAGTAAGACGTAATTTTGGAAATGCATATAAAATCGCATTGTATTTGGTCCTAATTTCTAATTGTCAGACATAATGAGCTCTATCAGAGGTCCAGACGACATTTCATAGTTATTTTAATTAGTCATAAAAGTTTATACCTACTTAATTTTTTTGTTAAAATAGCTTTACAATTATGCAAAACAATGTTTACAATCTAGATAAACAATAATTTGCGTATGTTATTCTGACACACGGATGCTGGGGATTCGTCTCGCCTAGTGATAATCACCGTGGGAGATGTTTGTGTATAAATCGTATTATGTTCAAATTGTTGCTAATTGTTCGAACTTAGATATATGAATAAGGATGCTAATACGAATTCGTTATTTCAATGTTAAAAGTATATATCTACCTAGAAATTTATTTAATTAATTTTATTTTAAAACTTCAGTACAAGGGTTAAAAATTGCAATTGGTAAGTGCCCCCATATGCTTAAACAAAATAAACTATTTAATTGTCTTTTATTTTTATTCTAACTCAAATTATAATTCTCATGTTGTCTTATCTATATATATAAAAGAAAGTCGTGTTAGTTACACTATTTATAACTCGAGAACGGCTGAACCGATTTGGCTTAATATTGGTGGGAAGGTACCTTAGAACCAGGAGAAGGTTATAGGATACTTTTTATCCCGTTCCAGTGGAACTTGACATAAAGCGTGAAAACGTGATATTAATAAACGCCAATGACAGCAAAAAAAAATGATGAATCAAAAATAAGTCTAGCTGTTGATTATATAAAAATGGTATAAAAAAGGGAAATGACATGAATGAAATGATATTATCATTAGCAATACGATGCCGCGTCCAAGGCAATCTGATTTTTCGCGAAAAAGCCGTAATGCAACTAGGATTCGAAACATTGCGAATGAAAGAACTGAACAAGAACAAGAAATTGGAAGTGAACAGCGCAGCGGTAGTATGGCTCGAATTCGTGCTTCTCAATCACAAGAGCAAAGAGAGGCAGCCCGTGAAACGGCTCGGCTGGCAATGAGGAATCATCGAGCAAACCTCAGAGATCAAGAACTAAATAATTTTCGACGCACAAGAAGAAATTTATCAAGTACTGATTGTGGCATGTTCACGGGTCGGAAGACCATCAGCTTTATTTGTTCTTGCGCCTGATAATAAAACGAAAAATGTCGTCTATCACAAGGTGCTTCAATGAAGAGTGCAAACGAAGCATACATGGCAAAGAAAGTTAATAACTTTGACATCAGGAAGTCTAACACCTCAGTCCCACGTGACCATGGCTGCTGTAAAGCAACCGAAACTTCGGGACGGTAAAAAAGGAAATAAACGCAATAAAATCTGTATAATATATTGTTTTCTTATATTTACGCGAATACTACACATTGAAATAAAACTATTTTTCGGATTTTATCGCGTTTATTAACTTTATGTTGGCTGCTGTTGGCTGCATGGCTGCTGTAAAGCAACCGAAACGTCGGGAACATAAAGTTAATAAACGCGATAAAATCCGAAAAATAATTTTATTTCAATCTGTATAATAGTTTTATTTGAATACATGGCCAAGAAATAATCTTTATATGGATTTAAATTTTAAAATAAATATTTAATTAAGCATTTTTTAAATCAGCACATTTATAGCCTCAATGGCGGAACAAAGTTTGCCGGGACAGCTAGTGTTTTATAAAGCACTAGCTGTGCCCCGCGACTTCATCCGCGTAGTATTTTAACTTAGCAAAAAATTCGGGATTATCGGGTTAAAAAGTATCCTATATGTTAATCCCGGTTATAATCTATCTGTGTTCCAAATTTCATCCAAATCCGTTCAGTAGTTTTTGCGGGAAGGAGTAACAAACATACATACATACATACATACATACATCCACACTCACAAACTTTCGCATTTATAATATTAGTAGGATTAGTAGGATATTTTCCAGGGAAATATTGTAATAAATTATGTAATATTTTGGTACCTATCCAGATTGTTTGAGTTCATCTGGATAGTGTAGACATTAATGTTTAAATGTAATTGCCTACTCTTCATATAATTATTTGAAGGTAGACTGTAAAAAAGCAAGTTATAACTTCTCTTTCGTTCTCCATTTGCAAGATGATTTGAATATACTGGTTAATTTGGATACATAATAAATCGGTTCTATTCATAGAGCATTGGATTTCAGCCTCAATCATTTTAAGGTCATTTAATATGATAATTTCAAATTAGGTATCATGTTACTAAATTATATTAAATGTTTATTAAATAGTTTTAGTAATAAATTGTCAAGTCTGACGAGCAAGACCGCAAAAAATAAAATATTATTTCAAACTACCCACTCACCAGTATTATATAATTGTCACTAGTCACAGGCACCACCAGAAATTTAGATTGAACAGCTGAAAAATGGAACACTTCATAAAACTCGAGCACAACTCACAATATATTACGGCACTCCGATATTTGCGTGCATGCATCACGACATTTGCGCGAAACGCGTGGCGTGCGTCGTGTGCGGCGTCGCGGCGCGTACTGTCAGTCAGCTGGCCGGCCGGTGCGACGTGTGCTAATCGCAGACATATCGCATAATCAAGTGAGAGGAAACATAGAGAGATGATAATACTAGGTATTTATTCTAATTTACCGTTATTTTGAAGGTCGAATTGAGAGATAGTTCTGGTGGTAGTATTCTGTTTGACATAAAAAATAGCCCTTTTGTCGTCCCACTCCTGGGCACAGGCCTCCCCTTACTACGAGGGGGTTTCAGGCCATAATTGTTGAATACACATTGAGTCAATTAAATATATTTCCGTTATTGTCATGGTCATTATGAATTTAGTTATGTCACATTTAGTAAAGTCGTACGTTGTAGCCGTGCGTCTAGCATCTTTTTTACATAAAGTCGGCAAACAAGCGTACGATGAGCCTGACGTTAAATAGTTATCGTAGCATATATATAGAAGCTTTCAATACTAAAGGCATTGCTCGCACGTTGCCGACCTGAAGGGGAATGGGACAGAGGAAGGGGAATTGCAGCTATAATAGCTACTTTACGCCGGTCTTCTGTGTCAGGGTTGTACTACCCCGGTCCAGCCCTTATATGAGCTGTAGTCATTTGCCTACAGCCTGGCCATTTTACACCACCGTGTTTGCCATATTTTTATATGGCAGTATGAGCAATAATAAATACACTCTAGACGCTATGGCCCGTATTATGTCATTTTGTACTGGGACGACATTAGGATCACATTTCCAATATCGGTCCCAGACTTGAGATTTCTTAATACAGGCCCAGGATACCTAATGACTTCAATGACTGGATTGAAGAACATCCGCACAAGGGCCCAACTTTGTTAACGACTGTCGGTCGACTCGCAATATATCAAAACTGACGTATCGCGTATCTGAATAAGTCACTTTTGACAGCTATCCTATAGAAGAACGGGAAAAACCGACGTACTCATTCACATGATATGTCAGGAACGTCAGGAGTTGGGCCCCAGGTTGTCACCCAGGTCACCTGGCTCACTGAGCATAGGTTGACTACAAAATTATCAGAACAGCTGTTATGTAGAGCAGTGTATTGTCCATCTAATTGTGCTTGTTATGTATGTGTAGATCGTATGTCACCCGGAAGGTTTTCTCTATCTACAGCCTAGGTTGAGCAAATTTTAATCTGTCAGCATAAAACATAATTCTTGTCACACCAAAACAACACAAATCACACTATAACCACTCTATACGCACTTACACCTGACATAACCAAAGCAACCTACTTACAAGGCAAAGAAAGCAATACTTCGCAGACGTTATTGTTGTCCTCCACATAGCTTATCTTCACATCTCTTTTACACAAATATTTATAAGATATGTGTGAGCAGGACGGAGGTATGCCTAGGAGAAAAGTGGACAGGTTTTGGTAATCGCTCAATAAATCGCCCGGTGATCGAATTTATTTGATCGGGCATTTTATTATGCGATAACGAATATTTACTGTCACTCTGTGAAAACAAGGTCTAAAATTGCTTAATGTGTATAACATAAAGTTTCGCAATTCGTAAGAAATTTATAACATAATGTGTGATTTTAATTTATAATAAAATTATGATAAAATCGTGTTTAACTACTTTTGTTTCTCTGATATTCATAATTTTTTTAATAACAATGTCGCCAGTCATCGCACGACCCACGTGATGTTAAGCAGTGCTCGCCAGTCGCCGACCAGTAGGGAAATGATAGATTACAGTGCAATGTTCACTTTGTGGCGTCTGTACCTATCTTGATGTAAATAATTAGTCCAAAATTTAATTTTGTCTTCCAATACAGACGACAACTTTTATGTTACTCAGTCATTTTCAACCCTAGACAACTCATTTTTAAGTAGGTACTTACTAACATAACAAAACATGATGAAAGGCAAAACAAACTGAAAAGAGAAAGAAGGGAAGTAGAAGTACCTACATCACTGGGATAACCTGAAAGTGAACTGAAATATATTATGCAAGTATTAACACGTTGCACAGCTCATTAGGCATTTGTTATTTAGCTACCATGTTACCGAAGAAAACTGAGAAAGCGTCCCCTGGGTCAAAGATTATAACACAGTGTATCTAGATGTTCCAATGTTTTCTTCCTGCCTTTACTTTTGGTCTTCAAGAGTGCTTCTTGCTCGTTTCTTGGGATAATTCTCACTGTTACCTACTTCTTATCGTGAGACGAGACTGTGAAACAGTTGAAACTTAACTTAAGTAATACAAATATAACAAGTGATGACGTGCCGACGCAACAAGTTTTGAACGGTCGGGTCTTCTTAGTTACGTATAGTTCGAGCAAAATTCACTCGAGTCACTTCATAGGGTGGTCCACGCTGAGGGAAATAAAATTTAGTATTGAAATAAAACTATTTTACGGATTTTATAGCGTTTATTTACTATCCGTAAAATTGTGTTATTTAAATGTGTAGTATTCGCGTAAATGTAAGAAAACAATATAAAATTTCGTAGTTTGCCCTGGGGCCCAACTCTGTTAATGACTGTCACTAGATTCGCAATACGTCAAAAATGACGTATCGCGTAAAAGAATACGTCCGTTTTGACGTATTGCGAGTCAAGTGTGAATCGACCCCAGTCCATTGTAGATATACACGTTGCGGCGTGGGGGATCATACAGTTCTTGTGGTAGTTTATTTTTATTACTCAGGTACGCGTCTTGTAGTCTGTATTACCGGCCTTGTCTTTAAAAAAATACCTTACAAGTGGTAGGAGAAAAGGGGATGGGGGGTTCGAGCTTTCGGTTTCTTCACTTATCGTACGAAATGCAGCTATATTATGCCAAACTTCTGTTAGAGGGTGATACAACCCTGGTTGAAGCAACCCGGGTTGCAAAGTAGGTATATGAGTTTTTGAAACCCTGCACCGCCATTAGCCTAACAGTCAATGTTGGAGTAATGTTGATTAATCATGTAACTCTTACGCACAGATTAGCCACCGTTGTGCGATGTCTTGTGAAAGCGGTGACTCACAGGATTAATCCAACTAATCGCGATTTGTATTCGCCGCGCGGCCTGCGTTCTATTTAGCCGCAGATTTCTTCTGCGAATTAAAGTTAACTGCAAACGGTGTTATTGCTTTCCCTTTTTATTCGGATCGTATAAGTAATATGCGTCTAGAATTTTAAATGTCATCTTTGCGGGCCTACTGGTGTGCGTTTCCATTTACAAATTTAATTAGATTTAATTTCTTATTTCAATATAGTACCTAAAAGGGTTTGTTAAATAAATATAAATAAGATTAGGTACTTTAAAACACAAAAAACAAAAGACTTTAAAATAAACCCTGCCCGCGTGGGCTGGTGCCAAGAATGCCGGCTGCATTTCGTCGTTGAATTGATAGGCTAATTTTTTGAACGAGGAAAGAGCCAGCTCTCTTGTCTTTGAAGATTGGTTTTGAATTTATATATTTGAGTATTTAGCGGTAGCTAAAACAGTAACGAATTAAAATCTCAACTCCTCCAGCATCCAGTCCTCCCTTCCGGCTACTGAGCCAAGCCGAGTCCCGTATTCCCTTTCGACAAGGTGTTCTTCAACCAATAGACATGATTACTAGCATGAAATTAGGCATATTTTTTATAGTAACAAATAAGTAGTCATTATTTTTGACGTAAGTACTTATTGTGACATATTTCAATAATTCGCTATTAAAGCGTGCTAAAATCACTCAGACTTTTTTTATTTTTTATTCATGATTAGTTTTAGTTTGCGTTATCATAAATTACAAATGATATATGTAGGATTGTCTTGTAAATGGTATGTGTTTGTTGTGTGTGGTGATATTTCAACATCAATTCGTTATTTTGGTTTTTACTTCGCTTCACACTGGCCAAACTCCAGTGCGTACCGTGTATTGACCTCACTTGTCATTGGCAGAATTCTACAAAAAGACAGAGCCATATAATATAAAAAAAAACACTCAGTTATGACGTCATCATACGACACAAGCTAGTATCGTTACGAAACATCAAACGTATATTGTTTTGCTAATTATGAAGTCATTCTGAAAAGTATTTCAATATATTTAACTTTAATTATTTTTGCCTTTTGGCTCCTCTATTATACTCTGCACGGAATTCGTCGAATTATAGTTCGTTCATTTCACGTAACGCGTGTTGTGACTTATGACACTGGCATATGGATCAATTTGATAATTCACGCGTCTTCGTGAAATGAACTCACTTTACCAGTTACCGTGTAGACGGCATTTGAATTTTTTTTATATATCGTAGTATAATGAAAACGCACCGGCACAGTAGGATACGAGATCTAATTGCGCAAGTCGCGTGGGAAACTGCGCGCACCTCATCTGTATGCAAGTACTGCGCCGGAACACGCTTCCGTAACTACTGTTATGTCGTGAGTCCATAATTATTGGGTGCTCTATGAAAGAGGTCCATCATCAATGATGTAATTGCCCAATTTTTTTAAGATTACTTTACTCATAATAATATATAGGTAGTATTTAAGATTCGATTATTCGCTTACAATATTGCGTATGTGTAAAGGCGATAATCAATTCATAATAATATTTTTCTTTATCTTGATTAGGGTGAAGGAAAACATCGTGAGGAAACCTGCATGTCTTAGAAAATCTAACCAATTTTTGAAAGACATGTGGAATTACGGCCTGTATTCCCCTCGTAGTGAGAGGAAGCCAGTGCCTATGACTGGGACGTCAAAAGGGCATTTTTTAAACAAGCGTACGATCCGCCAGATGTTATGCTGTTACCGTAGCCTTTCGATACTTGCAAGTTGAAATACTATAGGCAATGAAGCGCAAAGGATTGTATACAAATTTACCCACACAGCAGTGTCATAAGAAACACAACGGCATCATTGTGAAATATTTACACGCAGATTCTCATGTCCCCTTCGAGACCCAAATAGTGTAATTAACTGGGGCTAGATTATTTTTCAGATTTCAGAAAATAATGCCAGAATTACAGCCGCAATTGCCAGCTTAACGTGGCCGTCGATAGGTGTAGCTGAATGAGAGAACACAACAGTTCGGTTCGATTTGCCCCATAGGGGATAGTTTTATTTTTGAGAGAGTTATCATTTTAGGAAAATAGTAATATTGGTAAACTGATCATTTTAGGAAAATAGTAATTTTGGTAAAGTGATCATTTTGGGAAATTGATCATTTTAGTAAAATGGTCATTTTGGACATGAAAACAATGTAGGTGCAGACTAACGGCATACTAAATTAAAACCTCGAGTGTATTCAAATACAGGAAGATCCGTCATTTTCAGTGCATTATTTCAATAAATTTGATACGTAACCGTTGTATATCGACACCCATTGTTTGGGTGCAACAACAACAGCACGGGCGGCGTCGACCGGATGTTGTCATTACAATGACAGTCCTTCGACGGAGGTAAACGGAAGTGTTCAGTATTCAATTAACGGATGATTAGGCTTTGTTATCTATTTGACACGGTTTTGCAGTAATATTCATAGTTCCTTTGTACACATGTGATATTTGATAATACAAAGCAAAATATCTAGTAGTTATCTCCTTAATGTTGCCTAAGTTGTTTAGGCCGTAGGGCGTGCTAAATTAATATACATTATTATATAGTACACTAGCTGTGCCCCGCGACTCCGTCCGCGTGGAATGTGGACCTGGTCCATATTCCACGCGGACAGAGTCGCGGGTGATCCACTGGACCACCGTTAACATTTTTTCCTGATTTTTCTTTGCTATAAACCTCACGGAGCCCGAGACCTTTCCAACGAATGCAAAACCGTGGAAATCGGTTCGTGCGTTCTGGAGTTATAGCGTCAGGAAGGAAAACCCGACTTATTTTTATATAGTAGATAAACTCGAAACACATAACCCTTCTTCCGAGGCTGTCGGGTATAAACGTTGATAAAAGTTACACGCTTTAGGGTCAGCGCAAACGGAGTGGCAGCGAAGCGATTAAGAGTAGTAACAATCTAAATTCTACTTAATTAGTCTCTGCATACGATTGTTATTGGTACCTATAGCGAAGGAGGCTCAAAGCGTCGTCGAGAGTCGCGCGGTTACCATACCCAATTACAGTCGTATGCCGAAGCAAATGAAGTCGAATTTACATTGTTATTACATTTAGTCGCTTCGCCGCCACCCAGTCCGTCAGTTAACGCGGACTTTTAGGCATAAGCACCAACTTAATATAGAAAACTGTTTTTATTTTTGCTAAATCTTATTTAATTCTAATTTGGGTAAAATTTGTCTAATATCATGAACGTTTTAATTTCCCCCTCCTGGGAACAGCCTCTCCTTAATGCCTATATTTACCATAAATAAAATAGTTTTCTTATTAATTTTTAATCAATACATTCCACTAAATAATTAATGAATTAAAATCGTTCTGACATCTTTAGGATCCCATTTATTTTACTTTCAAATATTCAATAAATAATTTTATATAAGTAAAACACGTCTAGTCCTACAATACAGATACTATCAATAGTCATTAGGTACACATAATAGCCGCGCTCAAACACCCCTTACATTTTAAACCAATTTACAAAAAAAAACGGTTTGGTAGTAACTTTTTAATATTGAGGACACTAGCTCCATCCAACAAACACACCAGAGCGTGTATCCACAGTTGACGGAGAGATTCCGATGTAGAAAAACGATAGCTTCAGTCCTTCTTTTACAAATGAATTAGAAAAAGGATGGAAGCTGTCGTTTCCGTCACGGAAACTTTCCGTGGACCGTGAACACCACACCAGTAACTCACTATGCGTAAAATTATATTATAAGTTATTGTTCCATAAGCTTCAATTATTATATTGCCTGCGGGCTACTAGCACAACCGGCTATGATATAGACAACACGTGAAACAAATCCTTATTTTTTTTCAATCTCTCCTATCTATTAGGAAAGAGAAAGAGCGACTCGGTGTGACATGACCTGTGGCAAAAGCCTTGTCTTAGTGCGTGCAGGTTCTGTAGCCCAACATCGCGATGTTACCGCCCTATGTTGAATAGCATCATGTAAGCTAGGATCAACAATGGTGACCAATATTGACGCCGAGGTTTGACCCTCAACGAGTCCCGGGTAAAAGTCAAATTGTCTTGGAACCCGCACGAATTTAACCGAAAGAAATAATAGGAGGGGTCATCATTGGGTCACTATTGTCGATCCTGGCTACAGGAGTAACAGTGGTGGGAGTGTGTGGGGGGACTAGTCCCATACAAAATTAGCTTTATGTCGCCTAGTCAAAAGTACTATGGTAAATAAAAATTTATTGGTAGGTATGCAGGAGGTGTTTAAACGCGTTAAATATAAATTTACAATTGATATTAAGATCTTCAAGTTTTGTGACGATTTTACAATTCTAAGTATTACTTCAATTTCATCATTTGGTAGGTACTGATTGAGTGCTAGCGATATAATATTGCACAGACAAAACAAGACGCCATTTTTTTATGACATCATTATATTTTGTTATTTTAATAATTACTAGCAGCAATGTGTTTTGTGTGAGTATCACATTACTAGTATCCTCGACAACCCCTCGGTATTTTAAATTATACGAATCGATATCGGAAACTTTAAAAGTTTATATTTTTGCTAATCTAACATTTATTTGGTAACATACTTATTGGAATGTTCGTAATCGAATAAGTAAGGGCCGTATTAATAAATCGATCTCAAGTCTGAGAACGGTCTCGAGCAAGCTTTTGACATGTAATTTTGTACTGATATGACAGAAGAATGACATTTCCAACGCTCTCAGACATGATATATATTTAATAACACAGGCATAAGTCTTACCAATACTAACATTTCAAAATAAATTTAAAGTAGGCAAAAATACACACGTGGTTACCAATTCTAGTTATTCAAAACATCTCCGCATTTAAACTAATGCCTGTGTTACGGAGTGGGCTGACGTCAATAGTTTAATTCCCAGTCGAACCCCGAACCTCTCAGTTACAAGAGCGGCCCCTTTAACCATTGGGCTATTGACGATTGGAATACTTGTAATGTCGTTCTCCGCATCTCTAAATGGGATCGCTATAATTCCGTAATTGTTCTCGTTTAGTTGTGACAACGAATATTATTTTATTTTGTTTGATGTAATATTATATCGTTAGCTGTTCATTATTATATTTTTATCACATAATACGCAAAACACTTAGCACGATGCGTTAACACGGATATCTTATAGTTAAACATCAAAATACTTCTAGTACTATTATATAAACGCGATTGTTTAATAGACCGCGAGTCAAATGAACACGTTTTGTGACTATAATTTTACAAATAATTTATTCAGAAAGAAAATACTTGTAACATTTAGTATTTTAGTGAAATTATATTAAATAATAAAAAAACGAACGTTGCAGACTTTACTAAAAGTCTGCTTTTTCAGTTATCTCTGCAAAACAGTTTATTAACGTAAATTGATATTTATTATATTATTTTAAGCATTAATTTCACTCGCGTCTATTATATAGAAATACTTCCGAAATAATATTTATTATTATTATTTATTATTTAAAAAAAAACAATCTGTACGCACATGAGCTGTGAGTTATAACGGCGAATATTTTGTCCCATGGCAAATAAATATACTGGCGTTGAATACCATACAATTATTGTTTAACAACACAATGTAAATATATAGATCAATTGGTCCTTACACACGTAACATTTCATAGGTACCGTGACAAATACGTAGTTTAACGTAGACACATAAACTAGTTCAATTTATAACCTAATATTGGGGCGGCCGGGTGTGGCGTATATATATAAGCTTAATTAAAGATCTAAAAGTAACATTTTAAACCTCCATTTTCTAGTTTTGGTAGTATGATAACTTTATGTGGCCTGTTCGGACCAGCGGGGTGCAAGTTTGACCGGAATAAACATGTAAATAGACCCATGTTAACTGTATAGATCCTATACTATTCTCAATCGGGTTGATACCGCTCTTATAAGTATGCAATACGGTTTTTTCAATCCGTCTTTCAAAATATAGTGAACCGATTTTTTTTTATTAATCTATACAATCAGACCACATCATCATCAGACAAAAAAAGACTAACTATACTTAGTATAAATATACTAACGGAAGTTAGCGACATTTAATACACAAGTTAGATATTATAAATGGGGTAGGGTCTGAGTGTTTAGTATAATTTAGATTTTTTTAATATAAAATTATAAGCATAGTAATTTAAGTATATATAATTAGAGTTATTTAAAATAATTATTATTAATGAAACGTACAAAATAAACAATTGGTTGAAACAATAACTGGAATTGCAGAGATTTTTGTGAAACACACTCGTGAGGTAAGTATTTAATTAATTATAAGAAAAAAACATCCAGACATCAAATAGAAAAAAGAAATAAACAACTAACCTAACAAATGCTACAAGTATAAACAACACTAAAAGCTAGCGAACGAGCGGTCGTGAAAACACGCAAAGCGACGAACCAACGTAACGTAAAATCACAATAAAACATCACCAAACTTAACAATGTTCTACAATTTATAATTAGATATTTTTATATTAAAAAGAATAAGAGGCAAACTGAGAATATGGTATTTAAGGAACGTTGACCTGTGTAAATAATGAACTCGCTTGAAAAAAATAAAATAACAACAAAACTTTTTGAAGGTGTGTCTTGGAAGTGGTCTACTATGGCTAGTGGGCCAAGATAATGCAACAGTTAAATGTGTAATTTATAGCCAGACTTAATTATTATTTATTAATAATGATTATTTTACGGAAACATTGAATATTATTTTTATGACTACAATACGTAATAAGTTTGCAGAGTCATTGCAGAGTTATAGCATATTATTTATAACGTGTAAATATCTCTGCACAAACATAAATAAATATCGATATTACCGCGTCGTTGACTCTCTATTTTTAACCGATTAAATTGAATGAGCCCAACAATGTCATCTAGGTATTAATGATGTAGGTTTTTCGAGATGAATATACAATCTTTGTTGTAGTATCAAAACAATGCTTTTATATATAATTTAATAAAACTTTTTCATATTTTGACAGTACCAAAACCATGGTAAACGTTCAAAAACACTTTAGCACATGCAGCAGTCGCTCGTTATTTAGTCTAAAGCATAAATAGAAATGCATATTATCCCTGTCGAATCCAATAAATTAAATAATAAACGCATAACCACTTGACTGGGTACTACGCTGAATTAAGAAGTCTTGTTGATTATGGATGACCCAACAACACGAGCCAACCACCCTTTGAACTCCACGCTTTGGGACAAAGGATGCCGAAATACATACCCCCATACATGCCCCCTTATTAGTTTTAAACGTGGTTTAGCCGTTGAATAGTTACGCCATGCTTTGTCTCCTTCTTTCGAATGCCAATTTACTGATGACAGAAAGGGATTTAATTCGGTGTGTAACTATTCGCCTGCTGTACCACGTTTAATACTAAGGGGCAAGTGTGTAAGATTGACGATTGACCAATCACAAAAGAGTTACCTCCGTTCCCAACCTATCACAATCATGTTGCACCTGCCATATTTTTTTCATATTTATTTTGATTCCCAAGGGTGATTGGTTCGTGCCCAACAAGTTATACCACTTGTGACATTTTGCACCCAATCGAGCAACAACAACGGCGAAGTCCAAGGAAGCACTTTATTGTTGCCATGGCAACGCACTTGTCCTGGCAGTGGCCCAAGCCGAGGTCGTGTCCCTTGTGGCGCCCTTGAGCTAGCTGCCCCCCTGCCCCTCTGGCTGGAGCGCACTTGCGCTCGCCCTCTGTCCGGGTGAAGTTGTTATGGCCACTCTGGCCAACAACATATAGTCAATTCAAAAAAAAAAAAAAAAAAAGGCAACGCACTTTCTGTTGTTATCAACAACATATTACCGGTGGTATTATTATAAAACAGTTAAACACATTGTAAACACGAGTTATGTAAAATTTTACCTTGTATTTTTTATAAAATTCGTGTTTATTACGTGTATATTTTAAGTCCAGTGGGTAAAACATACCAATATTTAAAAGGTACCAAAATCACAATTATCCACAGTACCCGCTCAAAGCATAAGACATAAGCACGAACTACATAATTTATATAGATTCAGTACAAAACACATGAGGCGAAATTAAACCATTCGTAAAAGTACTACATACAATTAATACTAAACAGTAAGAAATTCGAGTAAATTGTTATAGCTATAGAAAATACTAAATTTATTTATTTAACCATAACCGACTATGACTAAATTCGCATAAATATAATATAATTTTCAATTGGGGACGTTCGAATACAATACTAAATAAATATATGTACCTACATTATTTTTAGAAACAAGAACATTGTTTTTCTAGGCGATTTTACCCGTAAATTTATAAGAGTGAATGATTCGAGTAATCCTCTCTTTAGTATCGGATTAATATTATTTAATTATTTACCACATGGATAAGCATTAGGGCCTGTGCACACCACGTTTTTTAAACGCGCCGTCGACGGTTCGTTTAAAAAACGTGGTGTGCACAGGCCCTAATAAGACATAGTTATTTATTGAATATATTTATAAATATATTGAAATAATTATTTCTTATGAATTTCTTCGAACATCGTTGGAGCCGACACGATTCTAGAACCGTTGCGATATTTTAGTGTATTAGTTTTAATTTCGGTTTAAGTTTTCTATAATAATAATATATAAGTAGTTTATTGTTATTTTATAACTAATTATATTTCTATGGAAACATAAATATTAAACTACCGCGTAGGTAACGTTAGCGGATATCGCAACGACGATAAAATAAATTAACTCTACATATTATATATTTTTAAATATATGAATTGCACCAATCGTTTGCTTTGAATCTTTGGTAATGGAAAATATAAATGTATAATTATATGTAAGAGTTAAAAACAGTCGTTTTTTCATATTTTTTTAAGACAAAATAACTTTGGTTGAATATTACAGGCCATTTCAATTATTGTAAAAAAATTGTTGGTTTATTTTCTGTACTTTATGGCATCAAAGCGAACGATCGACACAATACGGGTGACCGTCCACTTAGCTGTGCTATGATGCGGGCCCGCCCGCTTCGACCAATAGGATCGCTTCATTTCCTGTCAACTTGAGCTAATCCGAGTGAAGCTGACGAAATGAAACGGCCTTATTGGTGGAAGCGGGTGGGCCCGCTTCGTAGCACAGCCAAGCGGACGGTCACCCTAAGACTAGAACAAAGTGTATTCCCTTTCTAGGTATGCGCGATATGTTCAACCGTAAGGTACTTACACACATCACGGGGAAAACGCTGCGTTTAAAGTAACTACTCAATAGTTATGTTATTTGGCTTCTTCTGTATCATATTGTGCACCTCAAAATGAGTTTCGGCAATTTATAAACGCGATCAAATTCTAACGAATAACCAATAACAAGCAATCGTTATCCCGTCGTGTTACTAGTTTGCCTGATAGATTTATAACAAACTAACGTAATAATAATTACAGCGCCCATTTACTTTAGACTCCGAATCGCAGCGTGCCCCTGTCCAGTGTAAAAGTACCACTAGTTCTGTCACCAACAATAAATAAATATCAATACCTGAAATTTAGCTACCGCGCGCGTGTTAGTGTTTAAGGTATCATGTTCAGTATGTTCCTGTGTTCCAGCGATTCCTTCAGCGCGTAGAACAGTTGCAGCTGTTGTTCCGGCTTCAAGTTGTATACCTGGAAAGAGTAAACTGTAGTAACTAGACTGGTAACTGGAAAGAGTAAGCTGGAAATGTACACCACATTCATACGTACACACAAGCAGTAAGGGCGGCTTCAGATTAACATTTTTTCGGCGCGTATAAGAGCCTGTGCACAGCACGTTTTTTAAACGCATCGACGGCGCGCTTTTATCCTACGCTGTTCTACCTATTTTATGAGACTCGCGTGCGTATCGCGTCTGTATCGCAACAAACGCGCGTTGACGGCGCGTTTTAAGGACGTGGTGTGCACGGGCCCTAAGCTCGTTTATAGGGAGCGCGTGGAGGAGGCGCGTATAGGCGCGCCTTTTGCCATACGCGCTACTCGTACGAGTGTTGAGGCGCTTATAAACTTGTATAAGCGTGAGCACCGAGAGTTTCCTACCCGCGGTTCACAAAATGTGGCATAGGTATAATCGCGTAAGCGTGTCTTCGAATCGGTTTGGATTTCCCGTCACTACTGACGTCACAGTAGGTGTTAAAAATTCGGCACGCTTGGTTTCAATACAAATCATGATACTTGCGTTATCTATATAAATCTATATCTGTGCCGTGTCCATTACCTGTTGCAGTAGTTTCTGCGGCGTGGCGGTGCGTATGAAGCTGGTGATGTACACGTTGACGAAGGTGGCCATCAGGAACTGGCAGTCGAAGCGGTCCATGATGCCGCCGTGCCCGGGAATCACGTCGCCAAAGTCCTGGGGTGACGTCGCGATTATAAACAATACACCAAAAAAAAAAACGTTCACTGGATATTAGAACGTTGACTAATAAGTACCTTTTAGTATACGTATTATGAAATGTCCCTCTTCTACATATTTATAAGTAAATTATAGCAGGTCCTCTGAGAAGGTCAGGGTTGCTACTCTTAGCGCCAATAATCGATATATCGTGAAATTCTTATTGTCGAATCCTACTCTAAATTCCATCGTTTTTTCCGTCGTATATCGTTTGAACGAACGATATTGTTCGTTCAGTAATCGATGTCGAATCAGTAATCTGAATGTCACGATATATCGATTATCGTTGCTAAGAGTAGCACCTTAACCTTATTAGGTATGTCTTTGTGAATAATCAACTTTTGACCCAAATATTGAAAATGTTCGAATAAGCATTCAGCCGACTTATGGGCCGCTTGTCCAAAATAGTGGATAAGCTATTGGTATTTTAATCACCTTGATCTTGAAAGCTCGCTTGAAGCCCGACGCGAAGAAGCCGCCGAATGGACCAATCACGGAGCTGAAGATGCTCAGGAACAGCGAGTGCATCATGAACGGGTAGATGTTCACCTTCTCCATGCCGATCTGGAAACGAGACAGATGATGGAGAATCCTACTAATATTATAAATGCGAAAGTTTGTGAGTGTGGATGTATGTATGTATGTATATATGTATGTTTGTTACTCCTTCACGCAAAAACGACTGAACGGATTTGGATGAAATTTGGAACACAGATAGATTATAACCGGGATTAACATATAGGATACTTTTTAACCCAATAATCCAATACTACGCGGATGAAGTCGCGGGGCACAGCTAGTAAGATGATAAATGAGAGTGCAATAGAATACACCGGGGCAGTACCACCCTCTCACAGAAGATCGGCGTAAAGAAGCTACTATAGCAGCGTTTCGTACGAGGAATGAGATAGGAAAGCCGGAAGCCTTTCTCCTCCCTATATCTCACTCCCTTTCAGGTCGGCGACGTGCGAACCATTGCTGGCACTATCTTAAAACTACGTTAGGACTACTTCTTAGGTACCTACCCTTAGTCACTTGAACTGGCAACGACTCCAAATAAAAGAAATTATAAGATCCCTAGTTATTCTTAACTTTTTAGTGCACCCAGGTTGTTTTGAAGTCGGTTTATTTTTTATTTTTGTTAAAATAAAATATTTTATTGTAAAGAGTTATTGACCTCATTGATAGCGATGACCTGGACACTGTTAAGTGAAAGACGTGGCCGGAAACTGCCCTGGATAGAGCAACACAGAAATGGGGAGGGCTTTGCCCAAGAGTGAGTTTCTTGCCGGATCATCTTAGTGGAAGCAATATCGTCGTGGATATTGTCCATTCATAAGTGCTTTGTATTTGTACAATGATGATATTTGTTTCCCCTGGTGGGAACATAAATGCTTTGTTGGCATACTTACCGAAAAAAATGATTATTTTAATTAATTAATAAATAAATATCGCTAGACGAACACACCTACTGTATGGTCCCAAACTGAGCAACGCTTGTAATATGGGTACCGTACAATGGATTAGGGGCGATCCCAGTGACACCTAGACCAGGGCAAATTACTTAAAGGCCATTTCCGAAATTTACCTTAGCGGGTATCGAACCCGCAACCACCATGTGCAGTGTGCCGAGCGGCCTACGCTCGAACCACTGCGCCAAGCGGTCGTAGATAAGTGATGGGTTTTCTTATAATTTGAGAATTTTTAATTTAATTCCTCAAATCGTACTCACAATGGTCATGACCGGTCTCAGGAACTGGGGCAAGGTGTATTCTTGCAGACGAAACAGCAGCGAAGGCTCGCAGTCCATCGTCATGCGGCCCAGCGACTCCGAGTACTCGATGGGGCAGACCAGGTACGGGTACTGGGCCATCATGTACGACATCTGGGGCGAAGCAGACCCAGTTACATTTCAAAGAGATTGAATGTTTTATCAGCCACTAGTATTATGCATCTAAATTATTATTTCGGACTGTTTAAACGCTCTGTAGATTCGATGAAATTATGATACTGAAACGAAAGGTTACCCAATATACCTTTAGTTTAGGCAAAAGCCCGAAATAATACTTGAGGGTTTGGATGAGTACCTATCGGGCATATAATTATGGTGTCTGTAATTTTTTTATTGAAATTTCAATAATTTTTCTTGAAAATGGAGGCTGATTTTATAAATGTAATAAACACTGTTTTCGAGGCCATTCAGTGTGACCTAACACCACAACACTCAGAAAATATAATATTTACGTATAGCCTGTCTCCACTAGGTATCTAAATATAAGCAACCGTATATGTACAATAATTATCATTTCGGACGTTTGAAACACAACATGCAGATAATAAAAAAAGGTTCGTTATGTTGACGTAGTCTATCATTGAATAGAGTCTCCTTTGGCTGTTATAGCCCCGATAAAGTGCGTAAATGAATACATACCACAAGTCCAAATAGAACAGTAGAGAATCCGCCTCCGATGAATCCCTCCCACGTCTTCTTGGGGCTCAGCTTGATGAGGGGCGTCTTGCCGAAGAAGAAACCGAACACATACGCCATCACGTCGTTGCAGATAATCATAGAGACCGGCACTATGAACCATATTAGACCTGGAACAAGAGATATATAAAGAAGATATAAAAAAAAAACATAATTAAGTCACACAGATGAACTTTTCGGTGGTCCTCAAACTAGACGAGAGCCTGTATCATGAGGCCAAGGTAAAATAGGGTTGTTGAATGGTAAGTGGGATAACTAATCGTGATATTGTATTTTATGTGGAGAGTGTGTGTAATGTAGAGAGTGTGAAAAGTAGGAGTAAGTGTGGAGTATGTGAGTGTATGTGATATGTACATCCGTAATGACAACGTAATTCTACCGAAGAGGTTTTAAGAGAACTTCCTATTTGTAATATTTTGCGGTGGTAGAGCCAAACTCGAGCAAATTGACAACAGGGGGCCAAGTCTGAAAATTTCTTTGACATTCGAGCCATCGGTGTTAAGTCGTATAAACATCGTAATATCTGAACATGTCACTTTGACAGTTTTCCTATAGAAAAACTGTCAAAACTGACGTATTCATTAACGTAGTGCGTCAGTTTCGACGTAATTGGAATTGGTCGTAATGTCAGTCGAGTGTGAGCCGAGTCGAGCGACAGTCGTTAACATAGCTGGACCCCTGGTTACACGCATTGTTGTTGATGGCTTTAGCAACAACGTTTGAGTAATTTGTAGTATAATAATAGTAGATATACATTTCACATATCCGGTGGATGCAGTCAGCCGGCCGCGGTGCCGGTTGGCAATCAATTCAAATTGTTCTAGAGTGAACCAACTACTATCATTTGGAGGATAAATCAGCTTGGGGCTGAACAGCTCAGATATTTATGGTCCTACTGTCCAGTAGAATCCTATTTATTTAAATAGTACTCTTTGTACTACATATTAATTAGAGGCAAAATGCTATTTGATAAAAGGAAAAGAAAATAAAAAAGACAAGGTGATTTTTTTTGCTGGAACTTCTCAATCGATTCCAATCCGGTTGTAGACTAAAGCATCATATGTAAAAATTACAAGTTATAAGTTCCCCCGTAGGCCTGAACAACATCAACGATTTCACTTTGACTTTGAATAAATGGACGCTCCATTTTCATTGAGAACGCGATGACTGTACGTTGGTTGCAGAATGCAAATAATTACGGCGGTCTTTTTGATGTTACTCTAGTGTCGGTAATGTAGATAAATTATGGTAACCGACATCAAGGGGGTCCCCGGCGCTTCCGTCCAACACGATACCCCAGAAACGTCAGTTACATTTAACATGCTGTTTCTTTAATTGTTATCGGAACTGTCGGTCTTACACGCTTTTTAGAGAATGGAAGAGTAATTTAGCGTTGGATCTATTGGCTTAATCCGCTGAAAGAAATTAACGTATTCAAACTCAAACTTGTATTTATTCACGTAAGCCATCAAAGCATTTATGAATAGTCAGAATCTACCACCGGTTCGGAATGCTGCTTCCACTGAGAAGATACGGCAAGAAACTCAAAGGTTACTTTTCAATAAATAACTTAGTGTACATTCTCAGGAACAGCAACAGTATGTGAGCAGGCAACACTAATGTCACTAAATAGTAATCAAATCTAACTCTGATTTAGGTATTTAAATTAGAAAGTTATAAATTCAAAATTAAAACCCCCTTCGACAAGTTTCTGATAGATTTTACAGGCTGTAGCTCTAATTTTAATTGGGTTTATATTAAAGCAAGTTATAATCGGTTTACAATGATGTTACAACGTTCATTGGGTCTGCAAAATGCCTACTTAATCCATTGCTTAACGGCTGTAACTTTTGTACACAAAAGAACGAACGAATTGGATACAAGCGTTGCATAAATGAATCACTAAATGTGTCGGATAATTAAAGTATCTAACGCATATTTCTACATACATTACTGTACGGGGTACAATGTGTTGCAGCTGTGGAAACAATGTCGAGGTTAAGGTTGAAGCGTCGGTCGGGTTTATTGCAGTTTCTCTCAAGATGACGCTGTAGTCAACAGATTCTACTTATTTATTTTTTACGCAAAATTTGAGCATTTCTAAGATATAATACTATTGTTTGCGAATAAGGCTTATTATACTGCATTGACATACGCAATAATATCAACCTAAAATAATTCATAATCAAAGCGTTTTCCGATGAAAAACTACTGTCACTTTTTATTGTAATACATACACGCACACATTGACAAAAGGTGTATTTTAGCCACTAGCCACTAGAGGGCGTACTTTTATATTTATTGCGGCCTTTTTATTTTATAATAAATAGCGAATATATTATATTTTTGCTATTGTAAAATTCATTATTGTATGTGTATTCATCATTCTAAAAAACCGATAAAAAATATACATCTGTTATAGAATAATTTTATTGTCTGACTAGCTGTGCCCGCGACTTAGTCCGCGTGTAATTTAACTTAACAAAAATTTCGGGATTATGCATCCCCTCTTTTATCCCCTTGGGGTAGAATTAATCAAAATCCTTTCTTAGCGGATGCCTACGTCATAACATCTGCATGCCAAATTTCAGCCCGATCCGTCCAGAGGTTTGGGCTGTGCGTTGATAGATCAGTATGTCAGTCAGTCAGTCAGTCACCTTTGAGTAATATATTTAGATGTTACTAAATATAGTGAAAATATAACTGTAATACACTTGTTTGTGTAGTCCACTTTTCTAACATATGAGATACATTACTGAGAAATAGATGTGGTTTTCCATGTGAACATATTTTTATTTATAACAACAACAATAATTACAAGAAATCAACATAAAAATCGTGTCTCTATCAAAATTAAAGGACCTAGAGTCCTATACAGAGTAGCGTTAGTAGTGTTTCCTACATTGAGACACTACATGGCCTACTTTTTTGCAATATGTACACGACACCTTAGGCACACTATTTACACTAGACGACGAAAAGGCACTAGATGTAGCAGAGGCATCTCGGCGTTCTTCCTTCAGCAGGATCGATGCAACCGAGTCTGTAGATATCGAGGTGCCGGAATGCTCTATTGCCATCACCATTGGCTGTAGCTGTCCTTGAGTCCTGCCAGCATAATCACACCAACAAGTTCATCTTCCAGACCAGCTTGATTGGCAATCAGTTGTTGTTGCACGCATGTCATTCACATAGGCTTCTATGTTCGAGTACAATACAAGTTTAGTACCAAGCTATTTCTTCATAAGTTGTAAGCGTCGAGCAAGCCCGCTGTCAGCGTAGGCTTCCCGAAGTCGCTTCCATGTTTCCTTCGAAGTTTCAGCTGTCATGACGATGAGATATAGATGTTCGCTTAGACTCAAGCAAATCTTGGATCTTTGGCATCTTTGCGTTGAAAGTCGTCAACTTCCTCCGCAGGCTTCATGACGCAGTCCCATAGTTCGCTGTCGATCAAGTACATCTTCATGGCGAAGCTCCAAGCCGCGTAGTTGACGCTTCCCTTTAATTTTGCGAAGCTCAACGTTGTGTTGGCATCCACTGCTGTTGAAGAGCTACTAAAGACAGTTTGCTGTGGTTGTACCTTTGACGACGACTGTTCTGAGTAGCAGATTAAATAAAAACATATACGGAGGCTAGACAAGATATTTAATGTACAGCGTATTTTGACAGACAGAATAGAACTCTATGCAAAGAGAATACATTCTATGTAAAAACAAATGTCAATATAAATTACACGGAATTTAAAAACTAATTATTAACAGGCCAGTTCTTTGATGATTTCCACTACGTAGGTTGCAACAAAGATAATCTACTATATAAAAATAAGTCGGGTTTTCCTTCCTGACGCTATAACTCCAGAACGCACGAACCGATTTACACGGTTTTGCATTCGTTGGAAAGGTCTCGGGCTCCGTGAGGTTTATAGCAAAGAAAATTCAGGAAAAATTTCAGCAGAACGCGGACGGAGTCGCGGGGCACAGCTAGTAATAACTATATTAATTTAGCCCTTTTGACGTCCCACTCCTGGGCACGGGCCTCCCCTCAACATGAGGAGGATTCAGGCCATAATCCACCACGCTGGCCCAGTGTGGGTTGGCGGATTTCACATGTCTTACGAAAATTGGTTAGATCTTCTACGACATACAGGTTTCCTCACGATGTTTTCCTTCACCGTAAGCTAGTGATAATCATATAAAAATTATGAGTCACACATAGATTTCGAAAAATCCAGATGTGCGAGCCGGGGTTTGAACCCAATACCTGGTGCCCGCAAGACGCGTGCTTTAAGCAATCGGCTATCACAGCTTCAGCTCAATCAAAATAATACTAATAAATAAACAAATATCGCCAGACAAACATACCAACTGTATGGTCCCAAACTAAGCAAGGCTTGGACAATGGATACCGTACAATGGACTGGGGGCGATGCCAGTGACACCAAGACCAGGGCAAATTACGGAAAGGCCAATTCCGAAATTTACCGTGAAGGGAATCAAACCCGCCACCACCCGGTGTAGTGAGCCGAGCGGCCTACGCTCAAACCACTGCGCCAAGCGGTCGTCAATCGTCGATGGTAGTAAAAGTAAAAGTAAAAGTAAAAGTAAAAGTAAAAGTAAAAGTAAAAGTAAAAGTAAAAGTAAAAGTAAAGGTAAAGGTAAAGGTAAAGGTAAAGGTAAAAGAAAAAGGAAAAGTTAGTCGCGACACCACACTGTTCAATGCGAAATAGAAAGACGATACGAAAAAAATAATAACTGGCTTGCTTTCTATAAGGGAGAGAGAGAGACATACAGAGAAACACGCGCACGCCGCACATATAGCGAAAAAAGTGTCGTTACACATTTTTTGGTCTTAATTTTTTCCGTCTAGCCCCCTTCCGCAAAGCGCGATAAGGAACTTCATTCCAATATTTATTACATACTAGCTGTGCCCCGCGACTTCATCCGCGTAGTATTGGATTATTGGGTTAAAAATCCTATATGTTAATCCCGGTTATAATCTATCTGTGTTCCAAATTTCATCTAAATCCGTTCAGTAGTTTTTGCGTGAAAGAGTAACAAACATACATACATACATACATACATACATACATACATCCACACTCACAAACTTTCGCATTTATAATATTAGTAGGACTTACCTAGTACATCTGTACATATATAATACTAGCTGAGCCCGCGACTTCGTCCGCGTGGAATTTAACTAAAGCCCGCTCCCGCGTTCTGAGCCCGCGCGACAAGACGCATTTTTTTAAATTTCGTTTTTCTAAAATAAAAGTAGCCTAAGTTACTGCTTATAACATCAGCTATCTACCAGTGAAAGTCCCGTCAAAATCGGTCCACCCGTTTCGGAGATACTCTTTGATTTCATGTGTTTTTTTTTTTACGCGGAACCCTAATTGTTTTTCCGAAATTAAAGTAGCCTAAATTACTCCTTTTATCATCAGCTATCTGCCAGTGAAAGTCCCGTCAAAATCGGTCCAGCCATTTCGGAGATTACCCGGAACAAACACACAGACAGACAGACAAAAAAAATTTTAATCGCGTTTTTGCTATAGGTCTCGTATGTACTTTGATATGCACTTAGTGAAAAGGTGTTATTTTGATATTACAAACAGACACTCCAATTTTATTTATTTGTATAGATAGTACAGTAGTATCTATGGTTTGTATATACCAGGTTCGGTATTTATTTGGCAAATACAGTAAATTTTCATTTTTATGTACCTATACGGTAATCCTAAGCCAGCGGCAACACTATCCTACCCACATATATGGATTTACATAGATAACGCAAATGTATGTACTTAGCGTGTCGGAAAACCCCGACCAAGCGTCAAGGTTGGTCGCCTATAACTTACAGTCCTTCACGACTACAGATAAAAATATGAGTATGAGCGAGATAATCACTCGAGAGAATCGTAGCGGGCGGAGGGGCATCAGCGGCATCGGTGTCTTTGAATCGGTTTGGATTTCCCACCATCTATGACGTCACAGTAAGTGTTAAAAATTTGGCACGCTTGGTTTCAATACAAATCGTGATACTTGCGTTATCTATGTAAATCTATATCTGTGATCCTACCTATAATACACTAAACGAAAAAAATATTTCCGACAACAAACGCTTTTATAATAGACATCCGACGTTGTCAAGTCGCCGCTCTCTACCAATTGACAACGTCGCGTCTGCAACAACGTAGTACCTCGTGTGGCGAATTGACGACCGCTTGGCGCTGTAGTTTGAGCGTTGGCCGCTCGGCTCACAACATCGGATGGTTGCGGGTTCGATTCCCGACAAAGGAAATTTTCTGAAACGGCCTTTTCGTAATTTGCCCAGGTCTGGGTGTCACTGGGATCGCCACCAGTTTAATGTATGGTAGCCATAGTACAAGCGTTGCTTAGTTTGGCACCATATAGTTGATGAGTAAGTCTGGCGATATTTATTTATTTATCTGATACCTATCATGTCAGCGATACATTAATTTATTTATTAGAAACTTAGTATTGTATTATGTCCGGAAAATATTAAAAATACTTAGCTCGTTACTTCATTTTTTTATTGAATGTTATTATTATGATAATAAAAGATGAAAACCCGGCTTCGCTCGGGTGAAATGTGACTCATTACAATTTTCGGCATGATGTGTTTACATCCAAACAAAGTTAATAGAAATACAAATACATCCGACAGAGAACCAAAGTTATCGACATAGCTCAAAGAATTAGCAAGCTGAAGTGGCAGTGGGCTGGCTATATCTCGCGAAGAACCGACAACCGCTGGGTTAAACGTGTTCTTGAGTGGAGACCTCGACTCAGCAAGCTTAGTGTAGGACGCCCTCCGATCAGGTGGGATGACGATTTGCGAAAGACTGCAGGCAGATGCTGGATGCGGCAAGCTGAAGACAGGGCGCTATGGCGCTCATTAGGGGAGGCCTATGTCCAGCAGTGGACAAGCATAGGCTGATGATGATGATGATGAAAGTTAATCACTATGCAAAGCAAAACTAAATGAAATGAATACTCGTACGGAAACATCATGAACATAGAACACTGAATTTGTTTGTTCTGACAGCTCAATAAATAAATGCAATTCTTCTTCTTTCTTTAAAAATATGGCCCACCAACTAAGAACACTGGCACTGTCATCACTGACACTGACTGACATGCGTCCATAGAAAATATGGCGGTACTGTGCCGAATATTATAATTATAACATTGTTTATCACGACAATCCGAATTTTGCGGATATATGTTGTCGACTCAAAATCATTATTTTTTTAAGTTTTATTATTCTGGTAACGTTTCAATCGAGTCTACCGTACCCTTTGACGGAATTATTAATATAGATGGCGCAATATAGGGATATACATATTTGCAATAAAAATTTGGTCACCACCATCTGTCATTTCAACTAGTACACTATTAGCACGCAGTTTACTCAAAGTACAAATTTTATGTTAATAATGGCCTAATTTAGTCAGATGGCGCTGACAAATTCACACACACAGGCGTAAAATTTAACAAATTTTACGATCGATTTTGATTATGTTAATCTATTTTTAAATGCCTGAAATCATTAGATGCGAATACAATAATTTATTTAGAAGTGATAAAATCCATTGTTTTAAGGAAAAACTTTGTGTGTCTCGTATAAATTCGGAATGAAATATGTATGGAGAACACGACCGCCCCCATCACCTTAAAGATCAATCGCGCTCTTGGAATAGAATGGTGTTTACTTCATGTTTCTGCTGGAAAGTGTTTCGACATAGTGCTTTCACAGCTCGTCCTACATTGATAAAACTTTTAGACTCGCCGAGGTCAAATCGTTTGCATTTTCTTTGAAAACTACATAAATAATAATAAATATCGCCAGACTGACACACCAACTGTATGGTCCCAAACTAAGCAACGTTTGTACTATGGGTACCGCACAATGGACTGGGGGCGATCGCAGTGACACCCAGACCAGGGCAAATTACGACGAGGCAATTTGCGAAATTTACCCCAGCGGGAATCGAACCCGCAACCACCATGTGCAGTGAGCCGAGCGGCCTACCCTCGAACCACTGCGCCAAACGGTCGTCAAGCTAAATGTAGATTCTGGCTTACAAGAGGCACAGCGATCGGTTTATTACACAAAAGAAACAGGGAAATAAAAACTGTCTATTTTTAATGTACGATATGATCAAACCGTGAAACTTTCCACTAGTAAACGTTGTGTGGGTTGAGTCGTTTTGTACTCAGGGTATACCTACCCTGCCTACCCTACCCTGCCCACCTACCGTGAGAAGTCTGTGGTTAGAAGCTTGTATTTGAAACCTCACTACAAAGTACAAAGCCTTGGCGAGCTTATGAATTATTATTGCGGTATTCAAATATAATACTTTACATTCTCTCTTTAAACCGAAAATTCTTGATTTATTTAAGACATTCTTCTTCGCTCATTGCATTCCCCAATTTGAATATCTTTACCATATTCACTACAAACTGTGGTAGGTATCGACTGAATGCCAGTCATGCGAACGTCAAAGAGTGGATCGATGGATAAAATGAAATATTATAGCTTCATTTTCTGCTCACCTGTTCGAGTGGAAATAAGCCGAGCGCACTGAAGAGTGTAAACAATTCAATTTTATTAGAATATCCACCCAATAACCAGAGCAATAAGGTCGAATATACAAGTTAGTAACGTTTACCGCTGACACAAACCAACGTAATCTATTTTAGCGATGGCTTCCCTGCGCAACGAGTCTTGTACGTGGTAAGGTTGCGGACACGGTGTATTAGAGGAGCGATTTTTCTTATAAATGGGGAAAGTTTAAGTAAATTACCTTCAATCAACTGTCGAACACTGAAAAAGCGTAATTTTCTACAACTAAAGCCCTTTAGGTTATAAATAGTCAAATTTTCTACCACTTATGATTTTTGGGTATCCAACAACAGACCTAAAAAAAATTAACTGTTCTATATCTATGCCACCAACATACATGTTTAGATCTAGTTTCTGTATTGAATTTACTTCGCCAATTCTGAATGAGGTTCGCATATTCGTGCAAGGAAGTCATGTTCCGAGTCATGTTCCGATATGTGAAAATTACAATATGTATTTCCCCGTGAGCCTAAACAAAATAAACTATTTGACTTTGAATCGCAACGCTTATGGCCTATGCCCAAATAACAGATGAGTAAGCTTATGAATGCCAATTCCAAGCTTATTTATTTGTGCCCGGTCCAAATGTACGTTGTTCTACCCGCTACTCTATATTCACAGTGGTTGGTGCCTTTATATCTATTTGGCCCAGTTATTGCGATCGTGAGGCTTCCCCGTCCGTGACAATGTTGACAGTTGACACCAATGCGGACGGAGGGTACAATGAATGTTATCGATGAAATTGTCACCGCTCAGACATGTTCGCACTGCCTTATGCAAGGGTACAACAGTGTGCAAAGGCTTGTTAAGTTGACCGAAATAATTGATTGACTCAGGCGTTACTTGGCGGAAATCCATTGTAAAACAATTTAGGATAAGGACCCACCACTCACCCTTGGCTTGTTAACCTCCAAAATTATAAATCAAATAGGTTGATCGATAATGGAAGAGGTTAACAAAACTTAACTCCGTGGGTCGAGTTTGTCAATCATGAGTGTCAGGGACCCTAATAATGTGCAATTTTCCGCGGAACAAAGCGAATTAAAATTAAAATTCGACACGTGTTTCGCCTCTGAACGAGACATCCTCAGGAAAGTTGGGCTACGAATGAGCCTATTTTGATTTATAATTTTGGAGGTTAACAAGCCAAGGGTGAGTGGTGGGTCCTTATCCTAAATTGTTTTAAGTTGACCGAAATTCGATGGAAATGTTATGTATTTTTGTTAGTAACAAGAAAGTTACAATTACGTATTGAAGTAAAAAAAGAAAAAAATATTATAAAAATACCACATGTATTTTTTTGTAGTAATCAGATTTTTTTTTAAACCTTTCGTAATTACAGCAAATATTTATGTAATGCGTCGTAATCATAAATTATTAGGTGTAATTACAAAACATTTCATAAAAACTACTAATACTAGGAACTACAAAGATCATTTATATCCTTATTTTTTTCCCAGTGTAAAAATTATAAAGGCCTTTTCTTATATAATATGGTAATTTAGTGTCAAAATTTTTTTTTGAACTTTGTAAACTAAGTATTACGACCTAAATAGCAAAATGGATTCACGACAAGTGCAAAAATCCGATAAAAAATAACCAGAGAAAAGATGAATACTTATAATAAAAAAGTTCGGGACAAATACCATTAGAAATGTTTTCGTGTAGAATACCTACGTTAGAATTAAAAAATCACCCTGTGAAATTAATCAAATCCAAATTTGTCATGAAATAAGCAATCTCCATACCCAAATAATAAACACTCAAATCCCACGCAAGGTTCAAGTTCAATGGCTGATTACACTATCAACACTTATCACCTAAGTTAGCAAAGGCATACTGAACATTAATGTATTAATGGGTTATTGTCTCTGGTTAATAGTAGGTCGTAGATAACGTTTATTGGATTGTTAGTTGGTGGTCAGGTCATTATGAGAAGGTGTTCGGAATTGTACGGTCAGGGGCGAATTTTTTGTTATTATTGCTGAACTGAATAATTTCAATATCTTGGTGTTTTAAAGAATTCGGTGTTCAAAATAGTAAAACGTTGCGGACATCAAAGTAAACTATATAATTGGATTTTTACTACACAGAATGTCTTTCCAAGCAGGTGTATTGTTAACTTACTCCTTTACTTTACCAAGTTTTCGCCATCATACTTTATCTAATAATTACAGTTTTTGAAAAAGTTAAAAAATAGTTGAACATAAAGCGAACAAGTGTCGACCGCTTCGCAACCCACTTTTCACGACTACGCTAATCCAATATAGGATTCGCGATCGATAGCTGTATATTTTTGGACGCGCACTCACCGACCTGTGGGATTAAGGGACGGTCAATTTGTACGTAAATACCTATGTACGTATATGGCCTACACGACATGACCATGTTTCGGCAACCTCCTATTTATTTTGAACCTACAATCAATATCTTACTTAATTTGCATGCCAAGTAACATTTAGGAAGTGGACAATCTAGGAAAGAAGATGATCCAAGAGTAGACAATTTAGAAGAGAAGACGATTTGGGAGTGGACAATCTAGAAGACAAGAAGTTTTAGGAGTGGACACTATAAAAGAGAAGACGACGATCTAAGAGTAGACAATCTAGAAATGAAGACGATTTGGGAGTGGACAATATAAGATAGGAGACGATCTAAGAGTGGACAATCTATAAGACAAGAAGTTTTAGGAGTGGACATTATAAGAGAGAAGACGATCGAGGAGTGGTCAATCTAGGAGAGTGAACAATATAGGAGGTGGATGGCTGATAATAGTGGAAGATGTCGTTCTGAATGACAAGCCATGGCTCGGGATTGACACTTCACAATAGGTCAATATTCGATTGGCTTGTTGGATTTTCGAAACGATCGGGCTCGTGTAAACGTTCCAAATAACATACAACGATAAACGGCATATAATTTTAAAACTCAGTAAACCTTCGTAATGAGCGCACATTATTTTATGAAAGACAATAACCAAGGCCGGCTTAATTGTCCGTTTTGCATTGTCATAAGATTGCTGTTGGACGCTAGACAACTGAAATTAATGACAGTTTATAATTTATTATGCGTCGCTGTAATTTAATATGACAACGGCGAACGATGAAGGCATAACCTTGGGGTCATACCACAGTATAAAATATTACTTTTGAAATATGTTATTAAATAGCACTTTCAATTGCATAATTATAGGTAGTATGTCTCAGGATTACTAACAGTGAAACAATTTTTCACAATAACGTACTGTTACATCTGCACTTATTTATTGTTCTTTTATTATGTTTCTATCGGATTCTGATTACCCAGTTTATTTTGTTTAAGCATGGTGATTGTAAAATATTGGTGTAATACTTTAAATAAATAAATAAATATCGCCAGACGAACACACCAACTTTATGGTCCTAAACTAAGCAACGCTTGTACTATGGGTACCGTACAATGGACTGGGGGCAATCCCAGTGACACCCAGACCAGGGCAAACTACGAAAAGGCCATTTCCGAAATTGACCCCGGCGGGAATCGAACCCGCAACCACCATGTGCAGTGAGCCGAGCGGCCTACGCTCGAAACCACAGCGCCAAGCGGTCGTCAAAAAAGCGGTTTGAAAAAAAAAAATGAATAATTGCATAGATACTCACTGTTAAAGATTGCTAATGCTATTACATCATACGTCAGTTAGCTTACTAGCGACTGGCTTGTGAAGTCATAGCGACCTCAATGCAAAATGAAATGTAATAAGAATTAGGCATAAGAGTGAAAACCTCCCGGCCACTTACAAGGATATGTACTAAAGTGTAAAAGTACCGAAGTGTAAAATTAGCAAAGTGTAAATTTACCAAAGTGTAAAAGTACTCACCTTCAAAAATGTTCTGTATGATGAGATAGCTCTGCGTGACCACGATGAGAAGCGCCACGTGGGTCCACGCGAACAAGCTGAACTGTCGCATGTAGTATCTCTTCACGAGCGAGAGAACGAACCACACGAACCCGACGCAGTACAGACTGAACGAGATGAAGCGATGGTACGTCACTAGGAACTTGAGGTAGTCCTGTCGAGAGAACAGAATGCCTTGGCGTTTATAATAAACTTCTGTAGCAGAAAATGTTCCTTGATTTACTTGTAGGTAACAAGGAAACACCGAAAACTGTTCCATATTTAGAACTGCTTTTTGACGTGCTTGTTTGGCCAAAAAGCCTACTTCGAAGTAATTATTGCAATGGCACAGTGCCAAATATCTCAGCCAAAATGTTTCATAACTCACTTTTGCATTGTCTGCTTCATTCTAGAGGATATGAAACATGGTTTACATGACCTAGTTTAAGTGATGCGACGTGTGCATTGATAGAGCTAAACCCCAATTCGAGAGAGTCAACACTTGAAAGGGGTCAAGGTAATTAGAGTTATGCCGGGGTAGTACTCCCCCTTGCACAGGTCAGCGTATAGTAGCTAATATAGCAGCGTTTCGTTTGAGGAGTGAGAGAGCCGGAAGCCCTTCCCCTCCCTCTGTCAGACTCCCCTTTAGATCGGCAACGCGCGAGGAGTGCTTTTGGTATTGCAAGCATCTATAGGCTTAACATCAGACAGGTTGACGGTTGCTTGCCTATTTTGATGCATTAAAATAAATAATGTCGTAATTTCTAACTAGGCTTATTATAAAATATTTTTATTTAATAAATGCCAATTGAAAATTAACTGTATGTGGGTCAGGTTGCTATTTTTATTTGTACACAAACTAATGGTTACCTTTTTATGGCCATACTCTATCAGCAAGACAGCAAGTTTACCGTCATGTAGGTACCGTAATTTTGTCTGGCTCACGCCACTTGTTTGCATACGTCGTATCGATCGATAAGCCTTTAATTACTCACGATGACATCGTCGAAAGCTATCGCTAGATAACGTGGAATTTGTTTAAATCACGTCCTATGTACTTGATAAAAGAAATATTAATTCATGACGCATCTAATTAATGTTTTGTGAATGAATTTATTTGTATATTGAAACAGAAGAAGAAACTTTCTACTTTGTCAAATAAAAAAGTAAAGTTCTTGCAATTGCTTACGCAAACAAAGCCCCGAACTAAGTAACGCTGCAGCGCTGGTAATAGTTACGGGTACCGTACAATGGACTTGGGGCGATCCCAGTGACATCCAGACGAGTTTAAATCACGAAAAGGTAATTTCCGACATTTTACCGGCGGAAATCAAACCCGCTATTTTCCGATTTACCTACTGAACCAAGCTCGAATCACTACCAAGCGGCAGACGCAATAAATTTCAAATCGGGAAACTTTTGAATGTTTGTCGTACTGCTCGTGGTTCAGTTTGTCTGTCACCGGTATTAGGTTAAGGCTAAAGCGCCCATCTAGCCCGCGAAGTACAAATTTTTTGAGTTCTTTTAGATATTTTTCAAAATCTGACAATAATAAAAGACAAATTTTGTAATTCGCGAAAAAGACCGTGTGTAGTGCATTTATTAATATATCCAACTTACTCTAAAACATTTCAAGAACGACAGCTATCCAGATAATCTGGCAATTTTTGTATATTTAGTGATTTACTAGTATCATATCCACCGTGATAATATTTAGAGTAAAATAAATGTATTAATAAATGCACTGCACACGGTCTTTTTCGCGAATTACAAAATTTGTCTTTTATTATTGTCAGATTTTAAAAATTTCTAAAAGAACTCAAAAAATTTGAACTTCGCGGGCTAGACAGGCGCCTTCACCTTAAAGAACTATCTTTATCTATTAGTTCCGAAATGCAGGCGGTAGACGATCCGACTTTTAAGTGGTCTTTAGTATAATATATAAAAATGAATGTTTGTCTGTATGTCCTTTATAGAATCGTAAACTATGCATTTGATCATGTCATGATCTTCAGCAAAGTGTTGTGCATGAGCCCACAAAGGTTTCTGAGTTGATACGACCAATCTTTGACAGCGTAGCAACGCGCGCAGGATACAGCTACTTTCATATAAAAATCGGCATGTAATAAACCAAATCGGTGTAGTTCCGCGAGCGCAATGCAAACGGGTGAAAAATATTGATTATCATGTGTACGCGCACATCCCAAGACGATGAGATGTTTTTTTTTTAAGGCTGAAGTAGGTTGGTAATATAAAAATGTTTATAATTGTGTTTATGTACTCCATGTGAAACAGTACATAAATAATCATGGGTTCATAGTGACATGACGGCGAATCAAAAAATCTTATCAACGATCGCGCGTTTGTTGTATGTCACTTATCCTACTAATATTATAAATGTGAAAGTTTGTGAGTGTGGATGTATGTATGTATGTATGTATGTATGTATGTATGTTTGTTACTCCTTCACGCAAAAACTACTGAACGGATTTAGATGAAATTTGGAACACCGATAGATTATAACCGGGATTAACATATAGGATACTTTTTAACCCAATAATCCAATACTACGCGGATGAAGTCGCGGGGCACAGCTAGTCATAATGATAAACGCAATAGTGATAATCATAATTATGATGTTGTTTCATATGGGATAATATCAACTGTTCATGACGAGTTGGCATAACTTAGGTTTCAAATTTATAGTTATTTAGACAAGTCTTTAATATACCTCTATATCCATACAAAAAAAATTGAAGTGTCTGTTTGAAATGTTAAAATAACAGCTTTTTACTAAATGCATATGAAAGTAAATATCTAAGGTGCGTATTACAAAAAATATATATTTTTGTCTGTCCCGGCTAATCTCCGAAACGGCTGAACCGATTTTGACGGCACTTTCATTGGCAGATAAGAGCTGTTGTTATAAAGAGTAGCTTAGGATACCTACTTTTGTTTTATCGATTTACCACGCGGGTGGAACTGCGAGCAACAGCTAGTTGGGACTAAATTACCATCATCAAAATATGAGTTCACAGCAGCCCACCTCTGCGTACCCATTCGGGGAATACAGGCGTAATGATGTACCATATCACGCGTGTAATTTATTGCCTGTGAATTTTCACAGCAATGAAAGTTTAGTCAACCAGTGTCGATCAGATTTCACATTCCTTCATGTATTATTCAAATAACGATATTTCAGTAAAAACAACCGTTATAATTAACGTCACTCGAGCAGTAAAAACTACGCAACTCGTTAAACCACTCCAATTATTCTCAACAACCAATATTGATAGCGTCGTAAATTCTAAATTAATATCTGCTTAGTTTTATCGTATAACAGGCGATAAAAGTACTATTTTTCACATGGAAAATGTAAGGATATGGAACACACCCAACGATAAATATATTTCGGTTATGGATTTATCCTGCACTCTTTATTAGAATGTCTACGCTGTTCGATCGCCCCGCTGAAAACAGACTCGGCAATCGGGATATTAGTCCAAGTATCTATTGATACATTACATTAAATATAAAATGAAATTTAATTTGCTTAAAACATGGCTGAACAACAGATTTTTAAATTGGTATTAAGTTTGGCAGATTCCAGCATAATGTTGTATGATAAGTGACTTCCTGAAATAATATGGAATAAACCGGAGATAAAAAAATATATATATATTATTTTTTAAATAATGATGATGTAACCCATGTATAAATACTTACCGTCCTATTGATGACGACGCCGAAGTAGTCGATCAGGTTCTCTCCGTAGAAGAAGTAGTTGGATGTCAGCAGGAAATACCAGGAGAGGGAGCGGAACCACGGCAGCCCGTGCACGCGGTACACCGCGTACCCAATGTTGATGATCTCTTCGAAGCATTTCACTTGCACGCATAGGACCTGTCAGAATAATATGTATTCTTGTAGTTCTTATAGTCAAAGAACAGTAGTTAGCCAGTGCCGTGCATAGGGTTTTAAAACAAGGTGGGCAGAGTGTAGCATAAAAATAAATTAAATTAGGCATAAATACCTCACCTACCTAGAATTATTGCTATTGCCAGAATAATTACTGCGTGCTTTTTGAAATATTTAATCAAAATGATTATTTAGTTTCCAATATTTTTTTCTGTTAGAATTGAATATGTATTATTATCTAAACACTAGCTGTGCCCGCGCGACTCCGTCCGCGTTCTGTTGAAATTTTTCCTGAATTTTCTTTGCTATAAACATCACGGAGCCCGAGACCTTTCCAACGAATGCAAAACCGTGGAAATCGGTTCGTGCGTTCTGGAGTTATAGCGTCAGGAAGGAAAACCCGACTTATTTTTATATAGTAGATATATAACTCAAAGGTGACTGACTGACTGACTGACATAGTGATCTATCAACGCACAGCCCAAACCACTGGACGGATCGGGCTGAAATTTGGCATGCAGGTAGATTTTATGACGTAGGCATCCGCTAAGAAAGGATTTTGATTAATTCTACCCCCAAGGGGATAAAATAGGGGATGAATAATCCCGAAATTTTTGTTACGTTAAATTACACGCGGATGAAGTCGCGGGCACAGCTAGTTTTATCATAAAATCTCAGGGTAGGCAGTGCCTTTATGCCTCTATGGAATGCACGCCATGTCCATTCGTCTATCTGTCCGTCTGTTAAGTTCACAGACCAATAAAACAAGACACCGTTTACATCCACTATTGTATGAGAAAACAATCGTTAATATTTGGCGGGGTAATTCAGGGAAGATAGTGAATTTTGATTGGTCTGTTCAATACAAATGCAATGGCAATGCATAAGTTAGGCGAGGGGCGGTAAATGGCTTTGCGGCGTCTATGGCTCATTAGTTTGTGGGTTAGCTGAAATTTGAAGTCACAGGAATTGGGAGACATTAGTGCCAATTTAGTGGGTACACAACTAAACTTAACCAAATCAACCATATTGTCACCCTTCTCTTGATTGTAAACCATGGGCAATGCAGAACTTTTATATGTGACAAAATTAGTTTAATCATTATTCAATGGCAACAGAAATGGTATCACTGATTGTCGAATGAACAACACAACATAATCTTAACAAATTATTATCTTATTACAAAATTAACTTTAACAAAACATTTAAACTATTTGGAGGTTTGCTTGGCGCAGTTTTTCAGCGTAGGCCCTTGGCTCACAACATAAAGTGGGTGCAGGTTCGATTCCCGTCAAAGTGAACTTCGAATATGGCGTTTTCCTTGTAATTTGCCCTGTTCTGGGTGTCACACGGATCGCCCCCAGTCCATTGTACGGTACCCATAGTACAACTACTTCTTAGTTTGGGACCATGCCGTCTTTTGTTTAGTCTGGCAATATTTATTTATTTATATTATGAAATGTCAACAGATAACAATAGTTCTTAACCTGTGCGCGTGATTATCATATTACGGTGACCTTTGAAACTTTGTACGCGCATGTAGGTACACATGATACCTTAATAAAATCGGCACATGTAAGCTAAAGTAAGCAAGCACAGATTCTTACTTATTTGTTTTTTTAAAGTACAAGGTCTGACCGATTAAAATGCTGGGTGCAACAAGCATAGTGCGGAAAGGGACAGACAGACATTCTGATTCAGTTAGGGAACAGTAAAGTGGAAAGAGCTTCCCTGCACATAGAGTTCTATCATTATCAGAGCATGATATGTATAATAAAAATGAACGAATCTCCTTAGTCATCGCATCACGCGTGAACAGACGGAACGATTTCGCTAATTCTTTTTTGTTGTGTTTCTTATTGTCAGGAGAAGGTTCTTATGAAAGAAAAAAATAAGAAAGTTAAGCAGAATAATTCACATTCAATATTCAAAGTTAAGACGGGACAATGTCTGTCGGGTCAGCTAGTCAAATATAAATTAATAAATAATTTAACAATACACAGCGAGACAAAAATAAAGAAATGGGTTTTAACCTTTACCCAAAAAGTTATTTTTTCTAGTCCAGAAAATAAGTAATAATAATAATAATAACTTATAACTTAACTTACTTACTTTTTTATATTTTTAAATTTATTTAGATAAGATATTTTTTATTTAGATTTAAAAATATAAAATGATATAAAATAAATAAATGGAATAATAATAATATTATTACTTATTTTAATATTATTATTATTACTTAAGTATGTCATTAGGTATAGAATTGATTGAACTTACCGTGATCATAAGCGCCAATGGACCTCCATAGATGAGGAGACAGAAAGCAGCAATCATGAGCCATGTGAAGATACCTCGGATCACCCAGTTCCTCCATCTATATTATAAGTACAATATGAATACACTCAATTATTGTATATTCAAATAGGTAAATTTACCTTTAAATTTCTGTTTATTTAGGAAGGTACAATGTGAATTATAAGAAAGTTATATTTGTTTTGTTTTCTAATAGTGTGTTGGTTCTATTGGTAAAACACCTGTTTGCACATGCACCACGTGGCTCACACCTCTGGGATTTTTGTGAATCTATGTGCAAATCATAATCTCAATATGATTAAAACACACTTACATTCAATAATTATTATACTGAATACTTTTCCTTTACTTATATCTTGTTCCATACCAGGATACTTTTGGTATTATTATTTAAATAAACTTTGATCCCAAAAAAACTACCATAGTTACCTATATGAGGTACCGATGTAAAATCTTATCTACCTACTTAGTTTTAAACCAGTTCATTCTATATTTACTGACCTTTACAGCATTAATGCATAGTAATTACCTGCCTGTATGGATTAAATATGTATGAATAAATAAATTAATTAAGTAATATATATTTATTCAATGCCTACAATGGATGAGTCTAGATAATTCAACTGATGGGATTGAGGTGTTCAAAATGGAGAACAAAAATTGAATGCTCAGTGAACTTCACATGCTGGTGTACTATTTTTTTTAATGCTCTTTCTAGCTCTAAATTATCAGCTTTGAAGAAAGTTCAATAAAAAACAGTGTTTTAGAGGCACATAGCTGGTCTAACAATTTATATATTACTAAAACAGCAATTTTTCACCAAATCTAGAGTTTCAGTTACCAAAAATATTGTACACCCTTTTTAATGGTGTGTATGATTGATTGGTACTTACTTACTTACCTAAGTATATCATTTTAAACAATTTTAATACAATGATTTGGAATAAGTACATAGGTAAGTAAGAATGCCAAACTTGTTGGATAACACTGGCAATATAAATACAATATTTATAAATTTACAATATCAAGGCCGGTTCTTTGAATAAAATTGCGATATTACCTTGAAGATAGTCCAGAGAGCGCGGAGTCGAACATTTCCGGCGTTTTGTCCGTGCCCTGAGGCAGGTTCTTTGCCATTTCGTCCACATACCTTTCTTCTAACACCTTCTCCTCTTCCGAATCAACCTATCAATATTCCAGCATGAGAATTATAGTCCTTATTATGTTGGAGAACAGGTTTTTCAGTAAGAATATAGATAAATTACGTACATGATCAGATTCTCCAGCGGTTTCTACCTTTTCGTTGCCGTCGCCTTCGCCCCGCCGCTGTCTCAACTCATTCATGTTTATCGTTTGTTTAACCACAATATTACTCCACAAACAATAGATCTCACACAGAAATATGACACGGGAGTGCTTAATTATTCATTTAGAACAAAAAACAGAATATAATGTTTTCAATCTGTCTGTCAAACGAAAAATCAATAACTTTTTTTTTTTAATTCTGTGTTGCCAGATTCTTTAGTTTCATAGGAGAAACTAACATTATAACACGGTAGAAAAGTATATTATTATATTATTATTCTTCAGATTATTCTTTAATATCCAAAGAATATATTATACTTTTTCTACTTTCTGATTAATGCTTACATAACTTGCTGAGCAATTTTATAAAACAAGACTGGAGTTTAAAGTTTAAGGACAATATTCTGGAATCTTCTGCTAAGTACACAAATATGCAATTTATTCATAACCTAGTGAAAAGACAGATTCAGTAATTAAAAGAGGCAGCAGAAAACTAAGTACATGTTCTCTTCTCTTATGAATTGAATCGTAAATTATGGAATATTTAGGTCTTTTACTCCATAATTTTCATGATATAAGTAATTATAAACGTATGATTCATTATTTACTTATAATAATTATTGAAAATATATTGGGTCCGAATGAAATAATAATTACTATAAACGCCAATGGCACTTAGGTACTTACTTTTTAATTTCTGAGTTTACTTGGCTTCTATTATGGATAATTTAGTTGAGGCTAGGTTGGTGGAGTTGGTTTGAGCTGGTTATTGGAGTTAGTTGTTTGAGGTCATCAAGACAAAATACTTCTGTAATGTCATTTACAATTTACAGTAGCACTAGTGACGTTCTGAATTGATTTTTGTGCTGCCCTGCAAATATTAATTGTGTAAAAAATATTTCTACAAATTGGCCAACATGTTCGGTAAGAGTAGTTTTAAGATAACGTATCTTTGGCAACTTTCTTTTGTAGAAATGTCAAACTTTCTACAACGTAAACATGGCGAGTGATTCCGAAGATTTCGAACAAAATATTGAAAATGTATGTTTTTCTCACTGAAAGCGGACGAAATGCGTGTGTGAGTAGTAATATTAATCTAGCTCCGTTCATTTTCAGTTGAAATCTACCGTCAGAAAATCGTTTGCGAAGGTGTATGCGTGTTTAAAAGCGAGAGAATTGAAAACTTTACGACAACTCGATGCAATACGTAAACAATGCGAAGACGACAAAGATTTGAATATGAATTGTGTTCAAAACATTCGTGTAAGCTACGATAACGAGTCCACACTGTTAGAACAAGTAAGTAATTATGGGGAAATTGATTTGGAGAGGCTTAATTTTGACAGCAACACTTTTATATTAGAGGATTATGTTAGCCCGGAGGACGATCATATGTATTCGTATAAAACTATCAAGGAATTGACTAAAGAGGGTCGTGACGAAGATTTAGAAGCTATAGAAGAGGCTGCTTTAAAACAGATCATTTCAACTGAAATTTGCGATTGTAATGTTACAATTAGGTCTGAGGAAGTATCAAAGAAATTTAGAGATTTAGATGTTGGTACCTCACCAGTGAAAGAGTGTCGAAGTGAAAGTAGTGGGAGTAGTTTGGACAATAAGGAGGCTGAATGTCCAGAGAGCATGGAGGAACAGAAGAGTGATTTGGATGATGTAAAGAAAATAGACCCAACTGATGACTGGTTGAATTCCATAAAGAATCAGACTGAGACGGAGCCCTCACAGGTGACAGACGTAATGGAGCACAGCACTATTGCATGTTCATAGTGACGTGCAGTTGTAGTATTAATAAGAATATACATTATACTTACCATGTAGATTGTAATAAAAGTTTTATATTTTGTGTAGATCTTTTTGAAATTAAGGAACCCTATCAGAAGTTTGAACATTTTTCATATTTCATGTACCTATCTATAGTACTTAGTTCAATTATTTATTGAAGTAGATTTCTGTATCAAATCTGAATGCTTAGTAAATATCATTGGCAGTTTGAATTTTTTTATCCACTTGGCATTTTTTGTATTATCCATAATCTAGATTGTATGGCTTACAACAAAATGCTACTAAATTTTTAAGTCTCATTTACTTTGCTGCTTGAATCATTATCTGACAATGTGTGTATGGTGTGTCAGAATTAAGCCCTCTCAGATAAGGGTTAGGTTCAAGTGTTTGTCAATTACATCCTCAAATCAAGCCTAAGGTAGGGACTACAGGACAACTGGTTTGGGTCACACCGGTTTTAATGGTTTACTCTGGGAAAGGTAGGTAAGTTACTGAAAATGTTACTGCCATAAATAACCTGCAGAGTCCACAAAAAACAAACTTAATGTTTAGTTGTCATTGATTTTGGGTATTATGTCCATACATTTTTAGCCTTCTCCTTTCCTCAGTAAGTACATAAATAAAACGAAAATATTTAAAGCATCATCTTATATTGTTAATATTTTTTTACAAATGGCGTTATTACTGTTTTAAACTACTTGCGATATGACTTCTGAATATGTTCCCTAACAAATAAATACCCATTGCTCTCATACACAAATACAGCATAATTCTTATACAATACATGTAATTATTTTCTCGAAACCGCTTCACATTCCATGTTTCGCCCTCATTATGAGTAATACTATGGTATTTATGGCACTTAATACATGACAAACATTTTACAAATCGTTTCTATAAATTCCCATTGCTGGATGGAATATGTTTTTAACTTTTTACCGGAGTTAGGTATTCTAGTTTGTACTCGACTTTTTCACTGGAAATGTGATGGCATGAACAGAAGGACTGAGGGAGGGTAGTTTTAAATACTTCATCTAATGATTCGAACTGATAATGAACTGTATTTACTTACTAGCTGTTGCCCGCGGTTCTACCCGCGTGGCACTTTGATAAAACAATAGTAGCCTGAGTTACTCCTTATAACATCAGCTATCTTCCAGTAATAGTCCTACAAAACCAGTCCATACGTATATACTTTCATATGCATATAGTAAAAAGCTGATATTTTGACATTACAAACAGACACTTCAATTATATTTATTTGTATGAGTAGTGAAAGACTATGTTATGGCTACAATTAAATTGCGACCGATTAGGCACAAACTTCCATGTAGTTAGGTATTCTTAGGCCACCTGTTCACATTGACGTTTATCCTTTACTGTCTCGATACAAGTGAGCTACAAACTAAGAATTTCAGGATTACATTTACGAATACTGTGTTAAATAATTTCTACTCGATGATAAGTTAGTAGTCAAACATAATTTTAATTATAGAGGATACAATGCGTATAGTTCCGTATGCAGAGAGTACAAAATCTTAAACGAGTAAAGTTTTGAACTAAATATACGTAGGTATCGCGTATCTAAAGCGTGTTACAATGTAGTTACTATAAGTTATACGACTACCTTACATCATACTGTGTTATGTCTACTATTGTACATTTTACAACAAAAAATATTATACTTTAATTGCTATACAAGGCCAAAATCCGTGCACACCGCCGCTACCTCGCGGTTGTTCTGTTTCTCCGTGTTGTTGGCGGCCATGTTCAGCTCGACCAGGGTGTCCACGCTGTTTATACTTACCCCTTTCAATATCTTCTGAGCCGCTAAGCTAGTGAAATTAAAGCTCAAGTCGCTTAAGCTCGGAAAATTGTAGAAATCTTGATTCTCCTTCTTGCTGTCTTGACTTAAGCTGTACCGCTTCTGTTTGTTCTCCAAGCAGTTGATCTTCTCCGCCGATGTATTGATGTCCTTTATTAGTTCCTGGTTTTTCAGTGCCAAGTTTGGCTCCGAACCTAGGACTGGTTTTTGATCGATAGCTTTCGTCAATAAGTTCGCTATGGAATCGGTGCTAACCCTATTATTTACATTGGGAAGCCCGTTTAGCATTTGCAATGCTGCCGCTTTCTTCAGTAAATCAACGCTTTTGAGTTCACTATTCGAATTGATGTTCGTCTGTAGACCGCTGTTCGCTGATGATAATGAGTTTTTCTGGTACCTCAAGCTTCCCAACGATCCGATGATGTTGTCGTAACTTTTCGTTGGCGTCGAAGGGTTGCTGTTCGCCACAGTTTCAACATTATGTATGTTGTTATGTATGGCGGGAGACGCAGGATTCGATGCGACTTCGTTCGTATTGTTCAATTGATTTTTGTACACAAAACTGTTGTTATTAGTCGCGCCACCTATTTGCAAAGAAAGCTTACGATTATTATTCATACCCGTGTCGTTCATGGAATTCTTATTGAACTTATTCTCTTGCACTTTGATCGGTTCTGGTTCTTGATACATTTGTTTATTTTTTTCAACGCAAACGTCGAATGAGGTTTCAGTTGGGTTTTTTGCCGTTTTATTAGCGACTCCGTTTTGGGAAACCGACACGACTTGCCGGTCATCGTTGATAATATAAATGTTGCTTCCGTTACTAGTCTCGGTGACTTTACCGTTTTCGAAAGTGATAACGGATCTCACTGGCGAATTCTGTACATAAACTTTGGTGTTAGTACCACCACCGTTCTGAGAGATAGTATTCGTGGTAACTTTTAGTGTGATCGAGTTGTTAGAGTTGGAGCTGGCCAGCATCGTCGTTGAAGGATTCTCCACCTTAGCACCTAAGGTTTTATGCAGCGGGGTAGCGGTTTTTTTGGGCGTGTTCGGACAGTTTGGCGTACTTTTGGGTGAAGTGTTACCGTTTTTTACCGTTTCGCCACCGACCATTGGTGGTTTTGTTCGGAACTTGTGCAGGCTTTTCGGTGAGCTCTGTAGGCTCTGCACCTTGACGAGTGACTGCGCTCTGCTGAGGCCGGGCGCTCCTTGTGCGTGTGTATGACTAGGCGAAGGTTTCAGTGTGCGGTCTGATATGTGCGACTCCAGGCTGGAGTGGCCGCTGCTCCCGCTCGTGTGGAAGCTCCTTTTCATAAGAGAGTTGTGGTCGGACTGGCCGTTTTTTATATCTTTCCTGGGGGTGCGGTGTGTTATCGTGCTCTCCAGGCTGGAAGGGCCACTGGTGGACATAACGTTGTCTGAGGTGGAGTAGTCTACCCTTCTCAGGCTTCCGCTAGGACTATCCCTCAGCTTTGGATCGCTGTTCCGTTGTGGTGAGCCGAAGTGGTCGAGGATGGTTTTGTTGGTCGAGCTCCTGCTTAGGGTTGATCTCGGTAGACTGCCCGAGCTCGGGCTGGATTGTCGTACTGGGGAGTGGTCGTAGTGGCCGGTGACGGAGCCCGCCAGCCCTGATTCGGTGGAGAGATGTCTCTTGTGCCTGCGCGGCAGCGTCGAGGACCGATTACTGATCTCTGAGCCGTCGTAGTACGATGAGACGAACGATGTTTGACTCTGCAATGACTCCTGGAACGCAGAGAATAGAAAAATAGTTGGTTATATCATCAAAAAGTGATTTATTTACGGCTACTTGTGGCAATGACTTACACTTAAGTAGTTAGGCCCAAATAAGAATTGAGAAATAACCTCTAGAAGAAGCCTAAAAATAAGAATCTGTCTAGTATATGATTGTTATTGAAGTGGGCTGGTAAAGGATACCTTTGAGTTGGTCTGCGTGGCGACGCAGTGCAAGTGCACCGCCTTGGAGTTGAACCACTCGGTGGGTGGGAACTGCGCAGAGAATGTGCTCATCGCGCGCGTCTGCTTGCTGCGGCCGCTTCGTCTGAATAAGCGGGACAGCAGGGACACTTTCTCTGCAAAAAAACACATTCAAATTCATTAGAATAGAGCATGGCTTCTTTTTCAAGGGTCAGATGTTGACGCTCCATGCTTAAACATTTTATGGTCATGAACATTTTTTTATTCTATTAACTATCTTTACAATTTTACCTATTTCCGTGTAATATAGTAGAATAGTACCACTACGAGTCTTTCTGTGGATATCTTTACTGAATTTGGACGACTTTGAATTTGTGGCATTGGCCAACAGACTAATATAATATGATATACAGCTTTCCTTTTTAACTCCCGACGAAATAAGAGGGGTGTTATAAGTTTAACATGAGTGTCTGTGTATCTGTGTGTCTGTGTGTGGCATCGTAGCGCCCAAGCGGATGAACAGATTTTAATATTGTTTTTTTTGTTAGAAAGGTATTCTGGTCGAGCGTGTTCTTAGCTATGTTTCATGAAAATCGGTTCAGCCGTCTGAAAATTATCAGCTCTTCTGTAGTTTAAAAAGTCGTTGCATGAGGGATTATTTAAATTTTATTTTTTTATCATATTAAAGAATCGCGGATATGCCCAAACCAGAAGGTACGGGTCAACTCTTTGAAAATAAGGTCTGTTATTCTATAGACATAGATATTTAACAATTCAAGGCTTCTAAGTGCCACCCAAGGCTTACTTCATGGCAAACTTACTAGGCGACGCAGATTCGACGCTGGGCGGGTAATCGGTGGAAGACGAGCTGTCAGTGGTGTTGGCGTTCTTGTGGTGCAGGCTCCTGGTGGACGCGCATCGCTGCAGGTACTTGCTGGAGGAGCCGAAGATCCGGAGCGAGTTGCGCCGGTCCAGGGACCGGGGCGCGGGGAACGACGCGCTGCGCCGCTTGTTCGGACGACCGTACAGGATCTTGTCGTTGGGGTTTCCTGAAAATTAAATCAGATTAGTGAGAATCAAGATCCCAATGGTCTGCTGCGTAAAATACGCGCGGTAACCGAATTGGCCCTTTGTGGCTTGCAGCATTTGTCATCCTACTAATGTTATAAATGTGCAAGGCCGTGTGTTTGTTACTCAATCACGCAAAAACTGCTGAACGGATTTTGATAAAATTTGGCACACATATAGTTTGTAACCTTGGTAAATAGATAGGATATTTTATTTAAGTCTATACGGATGAAGTCGCGGCAGGTCTATCGATCATGAGACGACTTCACAAGTTCTATTTGCATGATTTATAGTGATCGCGACCATGCATGTTCTTACACAGAATACCAAGCTGGTTTATTATACCAAGTGTCTAACACATTAATTGTAGTCCGTTCCATCATTAGGACTTTAAACATTGCTCAGCAAATGCAACTATATTATTTAATCTAAAATACGCGACAGTTTACTTAGAGACAGACAGACACATTTAATTGTGTGAATAAAACCAAAACTTTACATTGTCTTGTCTACAATGTTTCCATTTCTGTTTATGGCGCGGTCATTATATTTGTCTGACTGCCTCAAGTTACCAAAACGGTATACTTTAACTGTGGTAGGTACTGGTGAAACAACATCTAAACTCAGTAACTAAGTTTTTGAACTGATATCAGATGTAGCGTCTAGCTAATAAAAATATAAAACGGGATGCGGAAAAATCTCAAACAGACGTTTTATTTCATTCATGTACTTATGTCAAAAACAAGTAGGTACCTATTCTAGTTACCCTTACGTAAATTATTTCAAATAACAGAAATAGAGTAAGAGTAATTATTAAAAATTCCGCCGCAGTGAGCGTTCGTCGTAGGTATATAGAAATAAAATATTACAAATCAATGACTTGCAACCGGTTAAAATTTGGGGAATCATGGTAAAGAGGCGAGTAAGATATGCGTCTAGTCATCGTGCTCGTAATTTGCAAACGCCGTTAGGAAAAGTAGACCTTAGTAAGTAGGATTTCATAAAAATATTACTTAGATGAAATTTACTTTTGGCACAGAATCAAATCGGTTGAGTGAGGCCAGATTTTTTAATGATGGGACTGATTGAAAACCTTTCAAGATAAAAAAAAATAACTTTTTATTTTGGAGAAAATTTTATTATTTTTATTTTGAATTGACTATATGTTGTTGGCCAGAGTGGCCATAACAACTTCACCCGGACAGAGGGCGAGCGCAAGTGCGCTCCAGCCAGAGGGGCAGGGGGGCAGCTAGCTCAAGGGCGCCACAAGGGACACGACCTCGGCTTGGGCCGCTGCCAGGAGAGGTGGCGAGGGTAAATCTACTACCGGATCGGAACGCGACCTCGACTGAGAAGATCCGGCAAGAAACTCAGCCGGCTTGTCGGGTGCCAAGGTGCGTCTAGGTAAGTAGACGCACCTTCTAGCGGAAGCGGGGGTTCGTCGATCTCGCCGGCGAGGTCGGTGTCTGGTGGGGAGTGTGCGTGTGTCGTTCTCCTCGACATCTGAGTCTAGGAGAGCGGTGAGTGGGTCGGGGGGGGTAAATTGGAGAAAATACAATCTCCTTGTTTTGTACACTTGTTTTTATAGTGTTAAAAAAGACAAGGTAATTTGATTTTTCACAGTACAAACAGTCCCTTAACAAAATTTATAAACGTCAAATTTTTTAACACCCTGCTGAAATCTCATTATGAAATGAGAACACTCATGAGTGTTTTCTTCACATGCGTTTATGCATAATGACGCACAAAGACGTTCACCAACAGTTGGTACACATGCTCCCATAAATCAGGTGTGAACTTGACGGGCCGATGCGCTCGCGCATGGCGGTTTTTGATCCTTTTGTAAACAGTGTAGCGAGCGTAGTAATTAATATGGAATTTAATTGGGTTGGTATTTACGGTGTATTATTGAGATTTTATTTGATCTTATTTTATTTATTTATTTAACTTATGGAAAACCAACAGCTACATACAAATTATTAAGCATTAAATCTAGTAACAGAAAGCCAAAAGGCTTTCACGTATAGCAGTAGAGAAGTACAATAGAGTCTTATGAAAGCACTTAATAGCACACATCACCTGGAGTAACCAGAACTAATTACAGAAAATATAAGAACATTACAGAATTTATTGGAAGAACTTAAGGTTTAGCTGCTTTCTTGCCTGTTTACTATTAGTAACAAAGGGATCAAAAGAGAAATCCTTGCACAGTTTATTAAAGTCTCTGAATCAATGTTCGTTGGATTTACGGTTTTAACAAGGCAGCCAGAAGAAATAGATACCCTATACATAGAAATGAAACCCACATATTTTGTTTTATAGGTATTCGAACGGATCTGCTTTCTTTTTAATAAGAATGAAATGATGGCATGACAACAGTCCCTTAAATACATATAAATCATACATCCTATAAATAATGATGACTTATTCACATTATTATACAGACTAAGCACATAGGTACCTATTTATAAGTACTACGTATAAGAGTCTAAGCAAAATATCAATGTTCGCATATCTAATCATGGCACATGACATGTTCATCAGTAGGTATGCCTCTCGCACAATCTGCGTCCCTAGCCCGAACGGTCCGCCATTAAGATGCCACACAGCTGGCGTGTCCTGCTCGTGCCTACTCCACATAACATAAATAACTTGGAATGTCTCGCGTATAATTTTAGCGCACCTTTACGACTCGCGATGTAGCGAGCTTCTCAGAACCCGTGGTAGCCACCTGCGATGGTATTAAACAGTGCTTCGGTTCGTAAAACTGAAATGCTTGAGTGTTGAACGTTAACGGTCACGGTTAACGAGGTTCAAGCGCTTTTGGAAAGAGTTTCAAGAGAAGAACATTTAGTAAGTATATTCTAATTGCTGTATTTATTATTAAATATTTTAAAGCACTTAGTTTTATGTCTTGTCAAACCTAACTGCAAGGCACCTGTGTTCCAATTGTACTAAATTATACAGGTACTACTGAAAACTAACATCAGAGTTAGTCCCTAGCTCATACGAGCAATGTAATGACCTAAACTATACCACGTCCGACGAGAAGCGATACGAAATAGTAATAATATTTGAGTGCACACCGCCGGGCCGCCGGTCACGCCGACATTCGGGCGGCCATTTTATAAATTCGTGGTTTATTCTGGGTCGAAAAAAGTCTCAAACTACATTTCTCCAAATTATATCGTTCAATTAATTTGATGGTTCAAATTTGCTAGTAATAGACCCTTTATTACATCTGATAACATCATAGATTAGGGAAAGAATGCGAAATGTGCAGTCAGACGGCTTTATAATATTATGCAGCTTTAACATGCATAGTGCGTCTCAACGTCTAAACATGAGATTTTAACTGTACCTAAGATTAAGTGAGGTTTATAAGGAGGTGAAGCGGTTGTGTTAAATTGTGATTTTATCGTTTTATTTTGCATGTTTAGACAACGGTAAACGTTTATGTCATCCGTCTGTTATGCAGAGAAACTGTTATTCCTAGTACCTATCTACGTGGAAAATCTACTCGGCTCATGTTGAACTTTTTATTGCTTAAACACTTTAGTTAAAATCATTCTTATCATCTGGAAACAGGAGATAAACTAATGGATACCTTTTGAAGTCCTGCACGACAAATTATGGTTGCCTAATTCTAATAATATTGTGCTCTAGATAGCTTTATTAGACTATTGAAATGATCGGTTAGTAATTGTATATCAAAGTTACAACGACTGGAATTTCAATTAAGCCAACAAAGCTGCGTACCGATTATATTGTTAAATATTATGACGTATCGTAAATGTCCTCCCGCAATCTCGATCTGAAGCGTCCAATAATAACTTTGCAAGCTCACTTATCCGCTAAGTGCATTCTTATCTTAAACTAAAATACAAGTCCTGCCAAAGCAAGCCGGTCACTATGTACCGAGGTATGCAACCACATTTGCATGCCACCAAGTGTAGGTACCCATTATTCTGGACGCACTGTATTTACCAAGTTATTGCTACGGAATAAAACTAATCCGAATTTCGAATGTAGATCTTATGCTTTAACGCATAAGGTTTTATGAAATTTTTGTGGTGTTCAAGATAGTGTGGACTAGATTTAATTTAGTGATAGCCGCAGTACATGTGAGCAAATTCCTTAGGTAAGGTTATGCACAAGTTTTGTTATTCCACAGTTGATTCGTGATTAGGATTATGTTTTCACTTAGTACTTATCTATTTACACATTTAGTGCTTATGCAAAACCTGTTTCAATCTGCCGCTCGCCGTAAACATAAATGAGTCTAGCTTTTATTTTTGCCGACAGTAGGTACCTATCAAATAAAATAAGTGAATAGATTGATCACTACATAGTATAAAACAAAGTCGCTTCCCGCTGTCTGTCTGTCCCTATGTATGCTTAGATATTTAAAAATACGCAACAGATTTTGATGCGGTTTTTTAATAGATAGAGTGATTAAAGAGGAAGGTTTATATGTATAGTACATGCATATTATAGTAGAGAAACACTGATCATTTTAGAGCCGTGCGAAGCAGGGGCAGGTCGTTAGCTCAATATATATTTTAAACCTGCTAATAAGTAAATTGGAGTAGGTATACGTAAGGATACTTCAAGTAACATGTATTTCAATTAAATTCTGCAGGTGCAGCAATAATTATTAGATCTCAACTGATCTTCATCGGGACTCCTGCGCATACCACAAGTTACAGTATAATACAAATAACATATCTCGTGCACTATTTCGGGTGCATTTCAAGCGGTATTTTATAGCTTTCAAATGATCCACGCGCCACGTGTGACTTGTTAACGCCGTCAATAATGCGATGAGAATGCGCGTGTGCATAAATATCTAGAAGCGTTTAGCTTTTGTAAGATGTTTGGGAATAATATTTGGTCTATGGTGTTATTACTTGTGTACCATTTGCATCAACTGGGGTTTGAATCTGAGTTGAGAATGGTTTTAAATTTATGATTCTTACAACAGGCTATATGTCATATTGAAGTCAGGCATAGGGCAGACTGTTAATTAATATAAATAAAAAATATCGCCAGACTGAGACACTAACTGTATGGTCCCAAATTAAGCAAGGTTTGAACTATGGGTACCGTACAATGGACTGGGGGCGATCCCAGTGGCACCCAGACCTGGGCAAATTACGGAAAGGCAATATCCGAAATTTACTCCGTCGGGAATCGTACCTGCAACCACTCGGTGCAGTGAGCCGAGCGGCCTACGCTCAAACCACTGCGCCATGCGGTCATCAACTTGTGTGAGTAGTAACTCCTTTCTTAATTCTTTAAACTATTCCAATCCTCAATTAACTGTACACAGTTAAAATTTAATTGAACCATTTCGTAAGTTCAAATCTCATTCTATATAAGAGCCTTGGTATTAATAAATCACACTTCATATGGATGCACCGATGCATTCGCATCTCGACCCACATCCCGGCCGCCCCAGCATCCGTCGGATTAAAAATAAACATGCATTCATTATAAACCTCCATTAATTACGGATGGATCGCCTCTCGGGTTACTAATGACAAGGGTTAACGGTGTTGGGTTATTATTAGATATTGGGTGATATGGGTGAATGGGTTAATAGACAGGGGAGAAGCTGTAGCTGTTCTTTTGTAGACGTTGGCAGCTTTTGTTTTACTGACAACTTTGGTTATCTATCTGACGTTATCCTAACAATGCCGACAGTATTTCTTTCTCTTCCCATCGATACTTCTAAAGTATGAAGAAGGTGGATTAAGTAGTTAGTTTTGTGTTTCTCAAGTCAACTTTAATTGTACATAGAAAGCAAAATCGTGAATGTTTGTATTAATTTTATTATCTACTAGCTGAGCCCGCGACTTCATCCGCGTGGAATTTAACTTAACAAAAAAGCCCGCTCCCGCGCGACAGGACCCATTTTTTTTATTTTGTTTTTCTAAAATAAAAGTAGCCTAAGTTACTGCTTATAACAACAGCTATCTACCAGTGAAGTCCCGTCAGTGAAATCAGTCCAGCCGTTTCGGAGATTACCCGGAACAAACACACAGACAAACAGACAGACAGACAGACAGATAGACAGACAGACAGACAAAAAAAAAATCGCGTTTTTGTTATAGGTGTCGTATGTACTTTCATATGCATTTAGTGAAAAGGTGTTATTTTGATATTACAAACAGACACTCCAATTTTATTTATTTGTATAGACTATGAAGATAAAAATATTCAATAACTGGGTTAATCCTTGGTTGGCGACAATATAAAGTTTTTATCGATACTCATGTGACAGTGTTGAGCCGAAATTATGTGATGTTTATGGAAATTCGCGGTAACTTAGTAGATGTAATGTGGTTTGAAAGGAGTTATCCTACTTTTTTATAACCGCCTTCAAAAAAAAGAGAAGGCTCTATTCTCAGCTGTATATAATATGTTTTCTTAGGCATGTTCACCTATTTCTCCGTCAATTGTCAATTGTCCCAGGATGGGGACGAACCTTAGATTAATAAGGTCTAAGGGACGAACCCGTAACCTATCGGTTACAAAAGCGGCCTCTACAACCACAAGGCTATTGACGTCCTAATTCGAAAATCTCTCTTAGTGACATCCATGGCTAATGCACGATTGATAACAATTTATTTGTACAATAATTTTCAAATCGTTTACATTTAGGCAAAACCGAGATGATTACTCGGTACCAAAAGAATGATGTAGTCTTCAGAAAATATTTTGTAGTTAGTTATAAAACATATAACCACGTGAAAGGGATACAAAGCATTGCGTAGTATGATCACGGTAACATTTGGACTTTGGAGGGAGATCCATATTATCATTATCATCAAAATTTTGAGGCTGAGGTAGTGAGAGTGCATACAATCTTTTATATACCAACTGGTACTAGACCCACAGGACACAGATAGGCGCCAGTCTCCTTGCCTTTATAATCTTAAGCCACCTGTGCATTTAACAAGTGAAAAGCTCTCGCGCCCGCTATATCGAGTTTGCATGCCAACCCCAGGTTGAATGAACGGCTAAAAATTCCGCGGAACAAAATGCACGCCAGTTCAGGTGGACGCGTCATGACGCTGGCATTCCACGGTTCGACGTTCCCCGTCAAACTTAGTGTTCGTCTATGCACATATTGTATTGAACATAAAAACTTATTGCAAGGTAGCTTTATTGAATTCTTATCTACATACCTTTCGGTGGTAGGTAGGGTCTAGGAATAGCTTTCGGTGGTAGAGTCTAGCCCACTGACTACAGCTCATGCACGGGCTAGCTCGACCGGGGTAGTACCACCCTCTCACAGAAGTTCGGCGTTAAGTAGTTATTATAGCTGCGTTTCGTACTATGATTGGTACAACCCTCCCTTCCCATTTCTCTGTCCTATCCCCTTCAGATCGGCAACGTACGAGCAATGCCTTTAGTATTGCAAGCATCAGTATGGGCTGCGTTAACTGCTTAACATCGGGCAGATCACACGCTTGTTGCCTAATTAATTATATTATAATACTAGCTGAGACCGCGACTTCGTCCGCGTGGAATTTAACTTAACAAAAAAGCCCGCTCCCGCGTTCTGAGCCCGCACGACAGGACCCATTTTTTCATTTTTTTAACTTTGTTTTTCTAAAATAAAAGTAGGCTAAGTTACTGCTTATAACATCAGCTATCTACCAGTGAAAGTCCCGTCAAAATCGGTCCACCCGTTCCGGAGATACTCTTGGATTTCATGTGTTTTTATTTTTTTACGCGGAACCCTAATTGTTTTTCAAAAATTAAAGTAGCTTAAGTTACTCCCTATAACATCAGCTATCTGCCAGTGAAAGTCCCGTCAAAATCGGTCCAGCCGTTTCGGAGATTACCCGGAACAAACACACAGACAGACAGACAGACAGACAAAAATTGTTTAAATCGCGTTTTTGCTATAGGTGTCGTATGTACTTTCATATGCATTTAGTAAAAAGGTGTTATTTTGATATTACAAACAGACACTCCAATTTTATTTATTTGTATAGATACCTATAGCACATATATTACTAACATTTTAATATTAGTATCTGAAAATAATATGGCGTTACTTTTCATAAATAAAGTTACTTTGAGCCCAAAACTAAGCCTACCTATAGCAAACCTACAATGGAAAGCATGTCTTCAACGTACCCACATAATTCTCATCACCAGGATGGTTTTGTAGGCATGAAAATAATATTACAATTAATCTACTGAAAGTCCTCCGAAAGTACTTAACATTTGTAGAAGAAGCGACACAAGATTAAACACAGATACCTAGGTACAGAGTATTAAATTCGAAGTGTATCTCTTTCCTATACCTATTATGTACCTGCTATATACTAAAATATGTCGGAATCCAGCCCAACACAAGTAGAAATACATAATAAGGCCAATACTTACATGAACGGGCAATAAGAATCGCGCTTGAATCCACAGTTATATTAAATTTAAGATTCCGATATAAGTACCGAACTCAATTATTTGAAAATCACGTGCGAAAGCAAGTATTATAAGTAAATAGGTAGAGGCAGATAGATACCAAATTTTTTTCATCTAACTATACATACATATACCGACATAATACATATAAATAAATAAAATTGGAGTGTCTGTTTGTAATATCAAAATAACACCTTTTCACTAAATGCATATACGGTACTTATAACAAAAACGCGATTTAATTTTTTTTTGTCTGTCTTTCAGTCTGTATGTTTGTTCCGGGCAATCTGCGAAACGGCTGGACCGATTTTAACGGGACTTTCACTGGAAGATAGCTGATTTTATAAGTGGTAACTTAGGCTACTTTAATTTTATAAACACGATTAGGGTTCCACGTAAAAAAGTAAAGTATCTCCGAAACTGCTGGACCGTCGGGTTTTTCACTTAATTAATGATTTAAATTCCACGCGGATGAAGTCGCGGGCACAGCTAGTGGGTAAATAAAAAGAACTGTTGTATTTTGGAAATATGTTGGTAGGTATTCCGAATGTGAAACAGGATGCGCGCATCGGCAACGAATGGTATTAGGAGCGTTGTTATTTATCGCCCGTGCACATTCTGCCTTAACTATATTTCTTTCGTACGGTTGGGAGTTAGCTGTTCCAAAATTAAGAAATACCTGATACTATAAAGTATTTTAAATACAGGATAAAATTGAATTCATTGGTCAATCTTCGTGTACCATAAAAGCTGAGGTATTTACATCACTAAGGAATTTAAAATATGCCCGAAGATATTTACTAATATAATCAAACGAAATAAACGCACTTATTAAAAAAATATTTCACATCTGTTGTTATTTACGTCTTATTATTTTATAAATAACTAGCTGTGCCCGTGACTTCATCCGCGTGGAATTTCACTTAACAACAATTTAATTTAACAAAAATATTCGTTCAGTTCGCAGTTTACGAAAAGTTAAAAATTCTGTTGATAAATAATGTTTTACGTGTAATCCTATAAGTTTTTTTGTTTTTCTTAAATAAAAGTAGCGTAAGTTTCTTCTTATAACATCAGCTATCTACCAGTGAAAGTCCCTCAAAAATCGGTCTAGCTATTTCAGAGATTACCCGGAAGAAACATACAGACAGACAAAAAATATCGCGTTTTTGTTATAAGTACCGTATGTACTTTCATATGCATTTAGTGAAAAGTTGTTATATTGATATTGCAAACAGACACTCCAATTTTATTTTTCTGTAGGTACTTATAGATAACGAAAGGATACGATAAATAACGTAAGAGTACAAGTACTGAGTCGGTACATTAAACGATGTGGCATAGCATGGTTTCAGGCGATAAAATCAGTATTATTTTTTACAACTTAAATTTCTGATTTGACATTTTATTATTTAAATAAAAAGTTCTGTGGTATAACTACCTACATTTAATTTATCTCTTCCTAGCAGTATTATTATAAAGCTAGTGGTCTCTGTGTTATGTATTCAATCTCAATGTAAAAAATGTCTTAAGGTGAAGGCGCCTGTCTAGCCCGCGAAATTCAAAATTTTCGAGTATTTTTATAGTTTATCCAAAATCTGAAAACATTTAAGACAACATTTTCTGATTTGCGAAAATCACAGTATGCAGTGCGTTTATTAATACATTTATTTTACTCTAAATATTATCACGGTGGATATGATACTAGTAAATCACTAAATACACAAAAATTGCCAGATTATCTGGATAGCTGCCGTTCTTGAAATGTTTTAGAATAAGTTGGATATATTAATAAATGCACTGCACACGGTCTTTTTCGCGAATTACAAAATTTGTCTTTTATTATTGTCAGATTTTAAAAAAATTCTAAAAGAACTCAAAAAATTTGAACTTCGCGGGCTACAAGGGCGCTTTAGCCTTAAAAAGAATAATGCACTGCCACTTATGAAGACAGTCGGAAACGGAATTCATTATAACGACACACGAAATTTCGAAAAGAGCGAATCAGTTCTAATTAGTGTCACACATTATAATTACGTCAATACATCCCAAGAAATACTCAAAGGAAATTAGAACTGATGCCATCATAATAATAAGATCTATAATTGTTTCGTAAAATTATGAGGTTGAATGCCCACTTTTGTAAGTTGGTGCAGGAAATCGAATTAGAATCTTCCTGCACTTTGATGTGCTTGATATTAATACAGCTTCCTTCTTAAGGGTCATTAGAAAACTACAATTGTGATCTCATTGATTTGATATTTTTATTATATTATAAAGGACCCGTCAGCCATTAATTTCATCCAAATATAGAGATCCTACTAATATTATAAATGCGAAAGTTTGTGAGTGTGGATGTATGTATGTATGTATGTTTGTTACTCCTTCACGCAAAAACTACTGAACGGATTTGGATGAAATTTGGAACACAGATAGATTATAACCGAGATTAACATAAAGGATACTTTTTAACCCGATAATCCCGAAATTTTTGCTAAGTTAAAATACTACGCGGATGAAGTCGCGGGGCACAGCTAGTAGGTAGGTAATAAATGCGAAAAAGTAATTCGTAGTTTTTTATCTACTTATATCAAATATTCTAACGACTTGCGAATAATGTCTACAAAAATCTGTGTACGTTTCTGTCGTGTACGCAATACAATGGTGTCCTAGTTCCGTAGCTTTAAATGAAAACTCAACCATGGATTTATTAAGTACTAGCTGAGCCCGCGACTTCATCCGCGTGGGATTTAACTTAACAAAAAAGCCCGCTCCCGCGTTCTAGCCCGCGCGACAGGACAAGTTTTTAAAAATTTTGTTTTTCTAAAAAAAAGTAGCCTACGATACTGCTTATAAAGTCAGATATCTACCAGTGAAAATCCCGTCAAAATCGGTCCACCCGTTTCGGAGATACTCTTTGATTTCATGAGTTTTTATTTTTTATGCGGAACCCTAATTGTTTTTCTAAAATTAAAGTAACCTAAGTTACTCCTTATAACATCAGCTATCTGCCAGTGAAAGTGCTGTCAAAATCGGTCCAGCCGTTTCGGAGATTACCCGGAACAAACACACAGACAGACAGACAGACAGATAAAAAAAAATTAAATCGCGTTTATCCTATAGGTGTCGTATGTACTTTCATATGCATTTAGTGAAAAGGTGTTATTTTGATATTACAAACAGACACTCCAATTTTATTTATTTGTATAGATGTATAGACTACGTATATGACTGTCTCTTTTTATACGCAGATCGTCAATGAATCACAAAAAAAATATGTTCATTCATTTAACGGAGTTTTTTTATGGTCGCAAAATATTAACTTATTCACAAAAATTGATACGGCCGTTGCACGAAAAAGCTAGGTAGGTAAGATAAATATTTCCTAGTCTTTTTTGCTTGCAATTTACCATACGAAATTGCTTTCGGAAAACCGGTAATGTCGCTATTTGTATACTAATAAGCGAGCTGGCATCTCATCAATTTGCTAGACAATGATTGTTCCGTACAAAAAAGGCTGATCAAAATAGAAAAAGTGGCAGTGAACAGCTGTAACAGGCGCGGAATTTAAGAACGAGCGTGATGGCGGCGGATTAGATCGCTGATGTGTGAAATTGGCCGACGTCCTTGGTGTCCGTATTACGGAACACAGTGGAAGTTTGAAATAAACGAACATAGTACCTACCTACGTAATTTATTAGATGAAGTTGACAATAACTTCAAAATTTGTAGAAAGTTTTAATAATCGATTTACAATGGTAGGTATTACTAAACATTTTTGTTCTGAGAAATGGTTTCTAAAGTTTCATTCTAAATTGGATTAAAATTCATTTAAATGTAGAAATACTTACTGGAATAGTTAATTACCAACTACCTATCGCGAATAAGGCAATGATTTATTATTAAGGGTTACATGTTTCTCAAAATAGAGAATTAAAAAATAAATGTATTGTGTGTTATGTGTGTTTTAGGAACAAAAAGATGGTGCGACGCTTTGGAACCTTAATTCCAGGTAAAACGTGGCCATAAAAAGCTCAAGACACAATCTGTGGAGACTCTGTAATGTAGCCTTAAAACAGGAATAGTAGGCTCTATGAAAAATCTCAGCAAACACAACGCTTCCTGTGCACTATTTATAAAAAAAAAAACAATTTCAGAAATTCAAAACACGAATCTAATTCCGTTTTACTATTAAAAGTCCAATGTAAAAGATTCAAGCAGTAAGTGGGCACCTAATTTTATTTTAATTTTTTTTAGCAACAGCAATTTCATCGTCTAACTATAGACACGGCTCATTACGCACAGATTGCGACAGAGTTTTCACCTTTGGGGGCCAAGTGACCCGATCAAGGGCAATGTCATGCGGTATAACGACGATCTTTACTATATTTTTGTTGAGACGAGGTTTGATGTGATGGGTATAAGTTATATAAAGTTTGATGTAAACAAAAAGATATTTCGTCATCTCGTAGGTAGATGTTTAGTTTTAACTATTTCCTAGGAAACATTTTAAGAGAAATACGTGTATATTTTTGGGACTTGGCCCACTATACTCTCCTAGGTAAATATTTTACATAATAATGAAACCTTTTGCAAATAGGTATTTTGCTATATAAGCAACTGTAGGATAAGTGCATAAAGACTAAATTGGTCTGAAATGAAGAAACAGCGAGGTGGGAAAAAAAATCGGCTCTACCTAGTTAAATAAATGTATATCTGTGTTTTTTTTTTATTTTGAGGGCCTGAGTTATATAAGTAACTAGAGTAAGAATATCAAATTGCAATTTGCGAACACCTACACAAAATTCGTACGGTAGATTAACCAACCCATACCGATGAGACACACTCCAATAAACTGTGATATATCAGTCGAAACAACCCAAATAATTTCAAACTCTATCGCCATTCAATAAAGTAGAATTTCCTCCGAATGGAAGATAAAATTTGGTGCACAAAAAGCCCCAAGTCATCGCAACAAATTATAAAATAATAATGTTGTTTTCGATTTCTTTTCGCTTTCCTATTTCGGACCACATTTGGGCATCTTCCGCAGTTTGCGGAAGTTTATTGTGCATTCTTCAAGTGAAATGTATTGCTTTTATTCCGTCTAGATTTTTAGATAATATAGAACAGTAAGGTAAATAAATATTAGTGGATATGAATGACCCAGTGATCTTTGATTTAATTTGATATTAAGTAGACGGATTAATATATATTTACGACGCCTGGTTTGTGTGTTTGCCACCACAATTAGGTAAAACTGTTGAGTCCAATGAAGAGAGAGAAGTAGAATTTGATTAAATTATTATTAAAATGTAACGTTTTTATAGTTTACTAAGGTTATCCGTCCTCAACAGTGACTGCATAATAACATGACATTTTTAGGACTGAAAAACACCTATGTATACCTACTCAATTTAACGAATTCTTCTTCCGGAAATAACAGCTGATTCTTTCATTTGTAGATATTTCAGCCCACAGACTGTGTTTCAGCCATTGTTTTTGAAATAAATTGTGTCCTAATTTTCCGGTTATATCCCAGTCAGTCTTCAAGGCAATAAAATAATTCCGCAATTGGACGAAAAATAGGTTGGCAATGTGGGTCGAGCGAATGTCAGCGGTCGCGACGGGCAAGTACTTATTGCCCATTGCCATTTAGCTTTATTACCTGCTAACAAGCTGGGGAGTAGATTTACCCACTCCACTTGCTTAGCACTACATGCGTCACGAAATATCATATGTAGTTTATTATCAACAACCGCTTACATATAAAACATTTGTTTTTTTTTTCCATATAATGTACCGACGTCGTGGCACGCCAAGGCGAAGATGGTGCGACGATTTTAACACCTTTGCGGGTAAAACGTGGCCACAACAAGCCCAAGATAGGGACTTGTGGCGACAAAAAGGGGAGGCCTTTGCCCAGCAGCGGGACATAAAAGAGGCTACTAAAAAAAGCTTAATAGTATAAAGCGTTGGGCGCCACAGCTGTCACTCTGTAAACCTATAAATTCACCTAAATGAAGGTGGGCTGCAACAATAAACTCAAAAAGCCTCAAAAAGCTTTATAACTGTATTCATTTCTTTTTCGAGACTATTGCGGACAGCGGAATGTAGTTCCGTGTTTATTTTGATACCTATATACAGCTCCGTTCATAAAGTTATGATCACGACAGGTATTACAAATTGCAACAGAGAAAAGGCGGAGAATGAAAGGAAGTCAGGAGTTTGTGGCTATTAATAAACGGATGCTTGAACACATTTAACACTGATTTGTGACATAATATGACTAACGAAAAGTCCTTAACAAACCACCTTAAGTGTATAACAATAAATATGGTTTAACGATTTATTTTTTTGGCACATTGTTTAAACTTTCATTTTTATGGATACATACGTCTGATTATATAATCCAGGGTTTAGCCCAAAGAATTTGTAATAATGTCTTATTATTACAAATTCTTTGGTTTAGCCTCTTACACTTGTTGCTATGTTTGCTTGACCGATAAAGTTAAGATTTAAATCGGAATTTAAAGAATTTGCTTATTAAACATTCCATGATTCTGTTGGTACAGTGCCAAGCGCTAAGTCTTGAAGCCACCGGTAAAGTTCACCTCTAATAGAGTTACCAGAAAGTCCGAATAGAGCGTATAAAGCCCAAGTAAGTGTGCTACTGGCGTAGTGCGGAATCGGTTCTTTCACGCGACGACAGGGTGACGCAACCTATGCGCCAAAACCTGCATATGATTAGCCCAGATGCCGATGGTTTATTGTAAACGGACTGCGCTGTTATGATCTATATCGAGAATCTACTAGGTACTGGTATTTGAAATGAGCTGTAGAATTGAGAGAATAATATGAAGACATATTCAATTCGATGCTATCGTGGGACATTAAATGGCAAAATAATAAAAAATACTAGATTTTACCGGAAGTTTTTTTTGCATTTCGACAACAGCGCCACCTTACGGATATACATATAGCTATTAAGAACCATCTAAGTAACCCAAAAAAGGCATCAAAATCGGTCAAGCCATTTAGGAGGAGAAGAATTACGAACACACACAACGTTATTTCATGTACAAAGAAGGTATTCATTTTGGCAAAATTCTACTAGTTCTAGTATAAAATAATAATAATAATTTAGCCCTTTTGACGTCCCACTGCAGGGCACGGGCCTCCCCTCAACATGAGGGGGATTCAGGCCATAATCCACCACGCTGGCCCAGTGCGGGTTGGCGGATTTCACATGTCTTTCGAAAATTGGTTAGATCTTCTAAGACATGCAGGTTTCCTCACGATGTTTTCCTTCACCGTAAGAAAGTGATAATCATATAGAAATTATGATTCACACATAGATTTCGAAAAATCCAGAGGTGCGAGCCGGGATTTGAACCAAAGACCTGGTGCCCGCAAGACGCGTGCTTTAATCGGCTATCACTGCTATATAGTTCTAGTATATGAGTTAATTATTATTAAAAATGGTAATATTAAAGTAAGGCTTTATTGTAGCTTTTCGCAAATTGTCGCAGCTCTTTTGGGGCATGTGAGTCAGATGGCGTGTGTCGGTAGGTAACCGGTTTTTGTGATGTCAACTGTTTTGTTTATACCTACTTGGCTGAAGGTATTGAAATATCATGACACTAACTTGATATGCCGAAATGAGTTACATTGTTATAATTTATTAGGACCTCGGGAAAATAATTAAATAGTGGCCCCAAACCACTGAAGCACAGTAGATAATGAACGAAATAGAACAAGTATATATTTTTTAAACACAAGTAAAAAAATAATGTTGTCTCATTATTTTATAATTTCACCCTCAATAATTTTTCTTTGTGCTCGAAAATTACATGGGCCCAGATTCGCAAAATTCGCATAGCGGTCTACGAATTACCATTCAAAGGCCACCTATTCATGATATCAATTCAGAAACATGACCAGACAGTGTAAATCGGGCCTTTGTGATACTAGCCCAATTACTTACACTGTAATTCCACGGAAACAAAGCATACAAAGTAGGATTGTGGCTGCGGTTCACCGCATTCAATAAAGAAGCTTTTGCTATCTCAACATAATAACGCAAATCGATTTGAAAACCGCAAATCGATACTTCGATCGATTACTTCGATTAATCGGGTGGAATAAACTTGCTAAATAAAATTTGATTAGTATGACTTATTTATATTTGACCGAGTGTTCTCTTTTATTCGTGGGCCTTGTCTATGAGAGTGGTGTTGAAAATGGTCATACGTTTGAATACCTACCTTTTAGCATTTATCTGTCGAATTCTGACTTATATAATTAGGTCCACAAAATATTAAGGTGCGTTTGAAAATTTGACTTTGACACACCATAATAATTATAAAATTCCAGTAACGTCGTCTCAAACTCCAGGCCAGTATTAATAAATCGATCTCAAATCTGAGAGCGATCTTGGAAATGTCATTGTGTTATACAGGGTTGCTCTCAAATTTGAGATCGATTTATACTAAACTGATCGATTTATGCAAACATTTGAGTGGTTTAAAAAACAAAAGCCTCATACTGGCTTTCGCTCAATCCGTCACAAATTCACTACGCCACGTAAAACATAATTTACACGCACAACTGATATGAATAATTAAGATCGGATCATAGTTGTATCGCGGCGCGATCGCGAGCTAGCCTGTCATTACCGTCCACCGCGTACCGAGATGCTATTTAGTAGATAAGTGCGTGAAAATTCACTTTTAATATGCCTATTTAGCTTATAAGCTGGTCTATAAAGGTAATACTAGATAGCAGAAAAAATGCTCATTAAATGAGGCGGTCCCATAGAACCATGAAATGTCTCCTATAAAATGTATTGAAATTTAAATGATGAGAAGCGGTTGAATAATTATATGTTACTTAAATGTTTCTTAAGTCACACTTAGCTTCAATAAGTATCTATAATTTATCCAGCATCAAAGTTAAGCAGCACTCAAATTTGAGTTTAGAATATTCCGTGATAAGCTTCCTAGAATATACAGTCCTTAAAGGAATAAATTTATCTCTGATAATGATCTTATGGTGTCAATCAGCCCTGGAAAGTGGGAAATCATCTCGGATGACACTTTCAATACCACGTTTTAATTTGACGGTAATGTCCGATCGTTAGCGACCTGATGTCGCTTTCCTTACATACATCAATCATTGAATCTTTTCTAATGTCATGTGACGTCATTGTCTTGTGAAAATGCGAGTATACTGAGGTTTTTAGTTTAGAACGATTCGGCTTTGAAATCCGATAACACAGTCTTTGTAAAGACGTGTTTAGTGTCTACCGATCATTATAACAAGCTATACAGGTTGAAACAGAAAGGGTATACTTTTTTTTTCAAAACTTAACTTTTTAATTCTAAACCTATCAGCTTTGGAGGCAACTTGAAAAACAAAAGGTGTTACAGGAATACATCTGTTGACCGATTACATAAGTCTACAAAACCTTTAGTACTCCAACTATCCCACAAAGCCGATGGTTATTGATTTACAAAGTGAAGTTGCAAAAAAAATAGTATACCTCTTCTGTTTCACCTAGTACGTATAATCGTAAAATGCTATGGAATAGATATAGATAGTGAAACCTACATTTGACATGAAAAAAATGTATGTTCTTAAATATATATTTTTTTTATGTTTTCCAACCCAAACTTCGAAAGTAGGACGAAATAATAAGAACAAGGATTTTCAGAGAACCATTTATGGATTATTTATTGTTTACAATCGGTAATGGGTTCACGCGTGTCTACATTAAAACGCAGTAATGTCGCAGACCTAAATACTACTTTAAACCAGTTAGCTGTCGGTGCGATGTCATATCCTGTATATCACCATAAAAGTTTTTGCATGGAGATAGCGACTGTTTGATTTTGAAACTTACGTTGAAGGTTTACGTTTTATTATTTGCTTAGCAATAGCTTACTAAGGGCGATTCTATACTGTTTACAGTACTCCCAAGAGTACTCCAAATGTAAGAAATACCATTTGCCGTTTCTCATTGTTCACGCCGCAATAACTTTATACATGCGGTTTCACACGATTTCAAGCAACCTTTTACGCAAAGTCAAGCAATTATGAACTTAAGTATGTATTATATTCGGTACTACAATATGTTTTGTGTTAGAGCCAAGCTAGCCAGTTGGTTAGTTCACTATTGATCCTCATAATAACTTCTCATATCTATCTATCTAATATATAAAATTCTCGTGTCGCGGTATTTGTTGCCAAACTCCTCCGAAATGGCTCGACCGATTTTCATGAAATTTTGTGTGCAGGTCTGAGAATCGGTCAACATCTATTTTTCATACCTATAAATAATTTATATGGGAGAACAACGTTTGCCGGGTCAGCTAGTTTTTACATCTAAGTCATGTTCTTTCTTATAATTTCATTGCTCATAATGATTAAAAACTATTATTTTCGTATGAAATCGACCCTACACCTTGGTATAGGGTAAGTCATGGAAGTTTCCTATACGGACATGGCTTTCCTTGGCCCCGGCCACGGTGCTCTATTTGCTTACTTACCGGTCAATCTAATGTCATTATTTATTCTGTGCTAACGTCCTTGAATTCATTTCACTAGTTCTTGACATTGGTAACAAAACGATGTCAATGTGTAGCCATATTAGGGTAGACTGCAAGCCGTGTCTTGAAGAAGGAATGCGCCTTTTTGCTATTGGTGCTTCCACATTGCAGTTTAATTTATGTGGACCAAAGATCTTTCTACCTAAATATATTTGTTGCCCGATTCAAACTGTTGTCTCAAAAAAATTTATTATTATAGATAGTATAATGTTTACTGAAATGTAAAATAATCATAACGTTATTAAATTTAATATTTCGCAATATCAAAAATCCATGTCAAATCTTCATTGCGACTTAAAATCCTGATTCAATGTATCATCAAGTAATGTAATCGATTACAATCTATGACCAATCTTGAATTTCTTTCGGTATCGTTATCCAAATAACTATAAATGTTACTGTAATAAAATTTAGACCATAGCGGATGGCCGGACGCGTTCATATGTCTACAGTTAGCGTTATGTACCAAAATAAATAGCGCCAGTCACGAACTATCGTGCGACCGTCGTGACCTTATTGTGATCTATGTAAAAACGATGTCAGTGAAAATAGTGCGAATATAATAAAACTTCAAGAGATAGGTAAACCTCGTATGATAACCGTAAAAAGGTTTAAGAGGCGTTCACCAGCAACTTTTAGCAATGTTTGAGAATAAGATTTTTAGCCCATTGTCGCAAATATGCAGTTAATATTTAATGATACAAGGTCTTAATCCTTTGAACCGAATGCTTCTATTCCATTTATTTTAAGCACTAAGCGCTTTATCTCTCCACAGCGCCCCTTTGAAAGCAAACACAACAAAACCGCGTAAAAGCTAAAAGCCGGAGAGCTGGAAGCATATCCGCATAGACCAGGCATGAAACCACGGGTTCACGAATGACGATCAGACCAACTAAAGTCGTAGGCAAAATAAGAAGAACCAGAAGAACCATATTTTTGATCGTATCCTACCTACCATCTACGAGAGGCTTCATTTTCAAGGCTACATTCGCATGTTAAAGCCGTTTTTAGAATCATAATAAACCTGCATATTATATTATTATATATTACTAGCGGCCCGCCCCGGCTTCGCACGGGTTACATTATTGGAGTTTTAATAAGGATCCCTAATTTTTTTGAAAATATAATATAGCCTATGTCACCCGGGGATAGTGTAGCTTCCCAACAGTGAAAGAATTTTTCAAATCAGTTCAGTAGTTTCGGAGCCTTTTCATTACAATCAAACAAACAAAGTTTTCCTCTTTATAATATTAGTATGATCATAGTGAACGATTCAAAAAGTAGATCACACATAGCAAAAGAAGCTGTTTCATAAATTGCTCGACAAGATGACACAATATGGAAACACTGCAACTTGGAATCCTAAAGGGGATATAAAATCCACCAGACATTCGGTGGTACCGGCCGGATGATGCAGCGGGGAATCAGGCCACTGCAGGCCTGGCCCACATTCCGTTTTGTTTCCACTCTTCATTACGGAAATTTAGCCTCTATACCCGCACAAACTAGTCGCTTTTCATAAAAATATTCCGTGCACTAAGATTTTCAGATTCGCCAAGGTATTAGACGATTCGTGGAAACTTATTCGTGTGACCTTATATAAGTACTAACCTATATGAGTTTATTGAACCAAAAACTTCGGCGTATAAAGATTTCACGGAAATAAAATTGTTTGTGGTTGAGTACGCAATTCGTAAGATTTTCTGGGAACAAATATGTAATGAACCTAACATTGCCATGCATAGCATGCAGAGTGCCTACACTATATGCATAAAAATTTAATCCTTCTTCGGTAAATTATGTGCATTTAACGAGCCACTAGTACAGAAAACATGGAGGCTTGGAAACCTTCTCATAGAACATCCAAATGAGAACCTACCTAATTGAGAAACGAGTAAAAATTCGGTTTTCATAGTGTCTAAGATTTTATTGTTCCGTAACATCAGGAATTTCATAAATAAAATAAAATAAGTACTTAGATGCTGAGCCTCTTATACAGCTACAAAATTGCTTAGAGCTCTATATATCTAGCTGTCGGATTAAACTTGCTCAATTCACATAAAATCACTTGAAATCAACTTACCGCCACAAATAACATCAGCTAAGTTGGTCTGCACGCACTGATGCGTCACCGCTCCGTCCCTCAGCGTGGTGATCTCTCCGTAGAGCTGATGTAGAGCCTCCTGGTCCGACATGAGGATAGTTCGCGGTGATGGACAGTCTTCCTCGAGGCTGTTCGCGTGGTGCCGCGACGAGGAACGCGATCGTGATCTACGGCGCCTGTAACATGAGATATTCATATTGCTGTTTAGTTGTTGTATGTTATGTCAATGTTGTGGTCTAAAGCAATAACTTATATTGATTAGACAAATTTGGTTTTGAAAATCTTATATTGTTAGTACGATGATCACCTCTACAATAACTTCATAGGTCTACGTCTAGGTGTAGACGGTTGACGGCTGATTAAATAATATCAAGATTTGTAGTCGTATTGGAATTTCGGGCGTGTAAAAAATAAATTTTGCCATAGAAATAATATGATTTTGTGAGTGGCATGCCATAAATGAATCATGTATCTATAGACATAGAGCTAACGAAAACGCAAAAATGTGTAGTTAGCATAAAATATGTAAAGGCCACTCCAGTCACACGCTAAACGGAGCCTGAAGGTACGTAGGTGTGAATAGAAGCCGAGTTTAAAACTAGAACATTGCGCCACCAATACAATCGTGCGCAACTATGGATCAACATTTAAGATTACTTTATTTTCATCCAATCTGGAAAAACGAGTTTCAAAGTTCAGTACACAGATTTTTTTGTCCAATTTAAGACATTATTCAAACATTACTAACAAAACACGTTATTTCTTTTAGTGATTGATATATTATGATTTATGTTATCTAACTTTTTTACACGTCTATACTACTTGGTTCCATACTATCAGACTCTACCTCTTCATACTATCATTTGTCATCATTAAACCTTATTTCACAACCTTAAGGTTGTATTTTTTGTGGCATAGTTGCCATTATTAACCGGATTTACTGCCGGCTCACAATCCAATAGTTTTTTCATCATTAGACCGCCATGGCGTTTTTGTTTACTATCAATTTGTCGGTGATCAGGAAATGCAAACATTTCGTAGTTCTGTCAACATCATAGAGTCGTAATTTTAGAGACCGTCCAATTGCCGTTATTTTTTTTTATCTTCTTAAAAGTTAATGGTTCCCTCTTTATAATAAACTGAAATCATGGTATAAATGTTACAAGCTTAACGAGCACCCAGTATCAAATTGCATTTTATTATTTTAGTATAATTTGAACAGTATCTAGCTGTACTATGTCGAGATTATGGAGTTTATGTAAATAGTATTGAGGGCGGTAAAAACGAAACAGCATTAATGTGGGTAGACATTGTGAAATCAGTTTACGATAACAATCATGTGATTTTAGATTAGTAGGTGGCAGTTTCTAAATAGTAAACCAGGTGGCGAATGAACTAAACAAAAGTAACACTTAATTGAAAATAAGTATGTAGGCACCTCAATTGGTACACCAACAATACACAAAATTACTCTCACTATCATTTCAAGTGACGAAGAAAGACGTAACGGTAATATCAGAACAATAAATAAATAAAATAAAATAAAATAGCCTTTATTTCCTTCTAATACATGTTTTAAGGTAACGTAAACTTACAAACTACATAGATGTTAGGATTTTGTAGAAGTCGCCTCTTCGGCGTAGGCCTCCCCCATGTCTTTCCATTTACCTCTGTCTCTAACTTGTTTCATCCAATGCCGTCCGCATCTCTGAGTGAATACGTCATCCCAGCGTTTATGTGGTCTCCCTTTCTTCCTTTTTCTGACGCGAGGTACCCATTCAGTTACTTTCCTCGTCCAACTGTCGTAACCTTTCCTACAGATATAACCAGCCCAATTCCATTTTAATTTTCTTACTCTCTCTATTATGTCCGGTATTTTTGTTTTTCTTCTTATTCAGAACAATATCTCCTTGTTATTCAACCTTGAATTCCACCAAGATATTTGAAACGAATGCTCCTCAACCGTATTACAAAGATTGTACAACTGTATGAAGGAATAGCCATGAAGGTGTAATAATTACGTAATTGACCTCACATATCAAGTAACAACACCTACAGTTTACTTAAACAAATATTGCTTTTTGCTGCCACCTTCTATAGAAGGGCAAACCTACAAAATGAGGTCCGATCAAATGCGCCTACAAGTGCTAAAATTTGTTGAGACTTAGGCATCGATTAGCATAAGGACCAAAATGGAAAGATAAATAAAACATAGGAAACAATGAAAATCCTGACAAATATTACAGCATCTTTGTTACAAAAAAGCCTCGAGATCATTTACTTAGGTACCATTTATCTCAATTATTCTTGTTTTAGTCATGTTACGTATGAACTCCTAAACTAGCCAACCATTTTATATGCGCGCAATGTCAAGCGAGGCACCAAAATTGGGCGCTCAGGGCGCGTTCAATTTTGCACAACAAGTCCGTTTGGGATTGACAACATACAGAAACGGCACAGTGACTCATGTTATCCGAGGTTTAATAAATATTTAATGCAATCCCCTCTCGTCGAGTTCAAAGTTATGACTTGTTGAATATTCCGTTGGTGTTTTGACGCCGACGATTTATTAGCATACACAATTGTTAAGTTAATGGAAACCAAAATAGAAGATACACTTCACCTGTTGATATTGAAGTATTTTTCAACCGTTATAAAATTTTCCATTTCAGGTCAAAAGTTCGTGTCACTTTTTGCGATTTCTAAATGCCGCTTTTTAGGATTTTCTTATTCAATTATATTTAACCGCATATTTGAGAAAAAAATGGACCAGCAGGTTTTGTTGTGTTTATTATCACGATTCATTTGTCCGCTGTCAATCGTATGATTATATTCGTCCCAGATTTTTTTATTGGATTGCAACTTTCAACTTTGCTATTATTTGTGACCTCAACTGAACTATTATCAAAAGGATTATAATAAAGACCCTATCTACTTTATATTCTATTTATATTATAACTTTTAAAGAGCCGTCATAAATTACTTCCAAATAAATAAATATCGTCAAACGAACACACCAACTGCATGGACCCAAACTGAGCAACGCTTGTACTATGGGTACCGTACAATGAACTGGGGGCGATCTCAGTGACACCCAGACCAGGGCAAATTACGAAAAGGCCATTTCCAAAATTTACCCTGAGGGGAAATTGGACCGGGAACCACCCGTTGCAGTGAGCCGAGCGGCCTACGCTCGAACCACTGTGCCAAGCGGTCGTCAATCCTTCCAAAATGTCCCTGATTCTTATCAGAATTGGTAATGGTACTTACTCCGGTGTAACTATAAAGAAACCCCTAGATGTCTGGTAAATCTTCCGTTCTTGCATCAACTGTGCCAGAGTGTCATACACCACCTCCTGGGACGGCGTCTGCATCGATGGAAACTTCGCTGATAACGATGTCCGCATGCTTTCCAGCGTTGCCGATTGCCCCTGCAAAGAAAGATAGTAAGTTACTGCAATATTAGTGAATATAAGTATCTCAGCAGTGATAGCCAATTGGTTAAGCACGCGTCTTTGCTGGCACCAGGTCTTGGCTTCAAACCCCGGCTCGCACCTCTGGATTTTTTGAAATCTATGTGCGAATCATAATTTCTATATGATTATCACTCGCTTACGGAAAACGGCGTGAGGACATCTGCATGTTTTAGAAGATCTAACAAATTTTCGAAAGTCATGTGAAATCCGCCAAACTGCACTGGGCCAGCGTGGTGGATTATGGCCTGTATCCCCCTCGTGTTGAGGGGAGGCCCGTGCCCAGGAGTGGGACGTCAAAAGGGCTAAATTATTTTTAATTTATTTATGGAATCACTTGATTGTTTCTAGTGTTATGTCATTTTGTTGTGCAAAAATTTGGCCCAGTATGCTGGCCCAGTGCGGATTGGCGGATTTCACAGGCTCACGAAAATTGTTTAGATTTTTAAGTCATGCGCGTTCCTCACTATGTTTTCCTTCACCGTAAGCAAGTGATAATCATAATAGAAATTATGGTTCCCACATAGATTTCGAAAAACCCAGAGGTGCGAACCCGGGTTTGAACCCAGGACCAGAGCTTAACCAATCGACTAAAATTTCATTCAAAAAAGTAAAAAGATTACAAGCATCTATCTATCTATATGTTGCGGTAATCCATTACATCTGGTCTGGCAGGCCGCACGCGTATTTGCCTAATTTGTTTCTTATATAAATAATAATAATATTACATCTGTTATAAATCAAAATGTGACAAATATCGAGTATCCAATCGGCTATGACTTCATTAAAAAATAAGTATAATTCATTTTCATTAATGACTAGCTGAGCCCGCGACTTCGTCCGCGTGGAATTTAACTTAACAAAAAAGCCCAATCCCGCGTTCTGAGCCCGCACGACAGGACCCATTTTTTAATTTTTTTAATCTTGTTTTTCTAAAATAAAAGTATCCTAAAGTACTCCTTGTAACATCAGCTATCTACCAGTGAAAGTCCCGTCAAAATCGGTCCACCCGTTCCGGAGATACTCTTTGATTTCATGTGTTTTTATTTTTTTACGCGGAACCCTAATAGTTTTTCTAAAATTAAAGTAGCCTAAGTTACTCCCTATAACATCAGCTATCTGCCAGTGAAAGTCCCATCAAAATCGGTCCAGCCGTTTCGGAGATTACCCGGAACAAACACACAGACAGACAGACAATTTTTTTTTAAATCGCGTTCTTGCTATAGGTTTCGTTAGTACTTTCATATGCAATTAGTGAAAAGGTGTTATTTTGATATTACAAACAGACACTCCAATTTTATTTATTTGTATAGATAATTCAATAACTGCATGGGAGTATTGTTAACGACAAAGAACTATGATTGGCTGTTTCCGCGAAACGAATCATTCTTCTGAGGTGATCGATCAATCACAAACAAAGATTACAAAACTACTACCGAAACTCCATCATCAATCAATTTACAATCTAGATCTGCATGAATGAGCAGGATGTCTTCATTCGCTGTGACCTTCACAATATTTGGACATTTGGCATTGAATCTCATGTTTGGTCGAGATAAGGATCGTTGCACAAAGGGACCTACCTAATATGGGAATGCAATTATGTTATCGCTCTTTTGAATTTGTAGAATCATGTTGAGATTTATTTATTGCATTTTGTTATACTTGACCTTTTTATTATAAAATTGACTTATGAGCAGCTTACACCTTTCTCATTGGATTCGTGACATGATGGTAGGAAGCTATAAGTCAAATAAGTTTTCTATAACTGGCTCAGTAATCGTCTATTAATAATAATAATAATAATTTAGCCTTTTTGACGTCCCACTGCTGGGCACGGGCCTCCCCTCAACATGAGGGGGATTCAGGCCATAATTCACCACGCTGGCCCAGTGCGGGTTGGCGGGTTTCACATGTCTTTCGAAAATTGGTTAGATCTTCTAAGACATGCAGGTTTCCTCACGATGTTTTCCTTCACCGTAAGCAAGTGATAATCATATAGAAATTATGATTCGCACATAGATTTCGAAAAATCCAGAGGTGCGAGCCGGGATTTGAACCCAAGACCTGGTGCCCGCAAGACGCGTGCTTTAACCAATCGGCTATCGCTGCTTATAATTGTCCATTATTGTAGCTAATTTTTTTTTCAAAGTTAAGTCTACAGCTTATCTGTAGTTAATTGACTACAACTCATGCCCGGGTCGGCTCGTTCAGGGTTGTACCCCTCTTACAGAAAGTAACTACTGCAGCTGCGTTCTGTACGACAGTTATAGGGCTGGTAGCCCCCACTCATTTGATCTCCCTCCGTTCTATTACACTTCCGGTCTGTAACGTGCGAGCAATACCTATGGTATTGCAAGTATCTATATAGCAATATGGTAACTTAGACATTTGTCTGTCGACTTTGGTGTACACTAAAAAGTAATCTGTGTTCATTCCTCTTATTATTGCCTATTCTAAGTTTAGACAGGCCTTTATCCTTGGAAAAAATAAGCGCGTCTATATAGTCATTGTTCTATCGAATCAGCTACACCGGACTCGTAATGGCCTCGCGCTTTTATAACATTATAAACAATAAATCAACACAATAAAAGCAAATTTGATCTTGTTCAATTATCAATGACCAATCTAAACATTAGGCAATCCAGCCTTCGTTATAAGGAATGTGGCAGATATTAATGAGTTTCTGTTAGGCAATGTGCGTAAATTTATGCCCGATGCAGGTACACTGCTGTTTGATTAAGTACTTATTGGCTTAGTACACGGTCTATTGCCGGTGGATAAGGATTAATGGTATTGTTCATTGTTTATACAACAAGGTGTTGAATGGATTTAGAAAGATAGCAGTGTCGAATAAAAAAAGAAAGGCGTGGCCCTTAAAAAAATATATAATTTAAAATTTGACTTCTTGCAGCAAAAATGCTGTGGTATTAACTAATCCCAGTATAAACAAAGCATTTGAAACTTTTTAACTGTAATCTTCTAAAATTTTGTCCATGGATAAAGTTTTGCGGAATGGAATTAAACCACACGTACTTTTGCAGACCAAATGTCACCCTAGTGCGAGTGGTTATAGGTTGGGTTTCAATTGTTAAGTCCAAATGAATTTTTTTTTAATTATTAAGTCCATCTTTGCCTGAATTCCACAAGACTTGTAGATCAAGTTGTATTTTGGGTTGTGGTACTTGTTGTACCTCACCTTCCTTGATCTTGTGACATTTAACTAAAGACAATAAAAGCAATTAACACCTTGGAACTTTATAATGACCCAGCATATTGGTATCGCTTAGAGACAAGTCAAGTCATGTGGGAACCAGTTTCAGCATATTACGATATCAGACCTTTAAATTATACGATTTGGCACGGGCGTGGTGCGAATGCTTTGCATGACAAAACACTGATACAATGTCAGGTTTGTCGGCGCTTTTGAATCGCATTTTAAATCGCCTCGGATGGCAGTGATATAACGAGTGAGTTATGTGATCTTCTCTTCAATGTTTTGGGTTGACACTTTCCGTAGTTGTTTTATTGTACGAATGTTGTGTAAAACTTTTTCTTGATGATCATGGTTCTATAATGTTGCAGAATTATACACGGTTAAAGACATATTGTTCTTTATAGTATATTGTTTATTTTTAGTAATATGTAGGCTTTGTTAAAGTTTATATCATCTATTTAGAATGTTAGACAGTGTCTTCCAAGTTGATTGTCAGTGATCAAAAGCTTTTTCCTTTACATCTTAGTCATCATTTACGTCATGCTCAGTTGCGTATTACGATCAAGGATCTTTTTTTACAATGTTCTTCTTTCTAATTATAATCCGATGTAAATTAAGGTCTACTACATACAGAGGACTTATAACTACAATAATTTAATCCTCTCTATTTAAAGCTACATGTACAATGTGTATGTCTCTTAAATTCCTGACTGCATTGTGCGTTTACGAGCGGACCCGTCGAATACGACATTCCTTGTCAGATAAGCAGTGGAATTGGAGCGACTCTTGCGCAAACTGACAAATTAATCGATCGCAACTTGCGAATGTCTGGGGATCAATTCTTCAACGTATCGAGTTGCAGATATTGTTATAAACCTTATCTGGTTTGTCATAAAATAGGTTTTACGTTACTACATTACTCATTTTGCAATGTAGCAAAATTTGGCAACGCCTCGCTTAAAATGTATGATTTAATGCGATAATTAGGCCGATTGTATTATCTAAACATGAAGAGATGAATCCATATGCTTGCTGTTAACTTAACATTAACTGCTATTTTTTGCGATCTCCCTCCACCGGAGGTCAAATTCAATTACCCAATACATAGAATTCAATTAACCTTATAATTCTATAAAATGCAAAATTAATGGGGAATTAAACTAATGGCGGTTTGATGGAGGTTACGTTGCAATGAGCTCACCTTAGAGTTATTTTTAGGTGTGGATCGGTAAAAAGACCGCGATGGTCGCATACCTCGCGAGGATGACTGGACTCGGGACTGGTTTGGTACAAGATTGAACACGCGCGAATGATGAGTGTATATTTGTGTGTGGATCACGATTTATGTAAACGACTACAATAATAAGCTTTAGGATGTGATATCATAGCTTGAGTTTAGGTAAAACTTATTTATTTTCCGCTATATGGATAGGTAGGTAACCATGTAAAAGCTATGTACGGTGGACACTGTACTGTACCTACGCTGTACATTGTACCAGGATACACCAGTTACCTACTTATCTCCTAGTACAAAGTCAAAGGTATCAAAAACAGCTGAAAAAGTCTTGTCAAAATCTCTGACAGGACAAGAATATTTAAAGCTTCTAAGCGCTGACTGTAAGGGTGACCGTCCACCTTTCTGTGCTATGAAGCAGGTCCCGCTTTGACCAATAGGTCGCTTCATGTCTTGTTAACTTGAGCTAAGCCGGGTGTAGAAATGAAGAGATCATATTGACCAATGCGGGCGGGCCGCGCCGCTTCATATCATGAGTGGACGGTCACCCTCAAGCAGACCGTTGAAACAGGTTTGCATATTCCAAAACGGGTATGATATTTTTATTTGATTAACATCTCATGGTCAAGTCTAACATTCCGGTATGGGCGCCTCGGTCGGAAGCTGACTGTGTCACAGCCAGATAAGGCGGTAGAGCGTTTAGTATATTTGGAACTGGGTATATACATAAATTTACATGTCTATTAATAGTAGAGTCGTAGCTATGTATACTTCAAATAACCTGTGTAACAGAATAATAACAATAAGCCGGAATAAGATGATAATGACAAAATAAACTATAATACTCAACAAAATCTTCAGTGGTTAAATTTAGATATAAAGTTAATTCGAATTTAGGTACGAAGAAACGTTAAAGATAATCATATTCATTAGTAGGCATAGAAGGAATTAAGTGTGTTTAGTTATCTATACATTTGTTTAATTCATAAGTTTTTATATAACAAAGTCGGCAAACAAGCGTTCGTCTTGGCTAATGTTAAGCAGTTTTCGTAACCTATACATTCTTGCAATTAAGACATTGCTTGCACGTTGCTAACCTGAAAAGAAGTGGAACAGAGGGACGAGAAGGTGAGGGAGGTTGGCTCTCTCACTCTTCCTAGAAAACGAAGCTATATTAGCTTCTAGCTGTGCCCGCGACTTCGTCCGCGTGTAATTTAACTTAACAAAAGTTTCGGGATTATTCATCCCCTATTTTATGCCCTTGGGGGTAGAAATAATCAAAATCCTTTCTTAGCAGATGCCTACGTCATATCATCTACCTGAATGCCAAATTTCAGCCCGATCGGTCCAGTGGTTTGGGCTGTGCGTTGATAGATCACTATGTCAGTCAGTCAGTCGGTCACCTTTGAGTTATATATATTTAGATAGATTTGACGTCTGTCTTCTGTGAGAGGGTGGTACTACCCTGATAATTCTTATTATGTATTTATGGAAAAATGGATTTTGCAAATATACCTAGCGCAAATAAATAGACACTTACGTACCAAACAATAATAAGAAAAACAAAACAGTTTGTTCTAAAAACCGATGTACCAGTGAAAGTCGTCTGAGAACCTTAACTGTAGCCAGTGTGATTCGGAATCAATTGTAATTCTGGTCCAATTCACATGCGCCTTTGTTTCTTTTTAAATACAAATATTTTGGGGATTACGGCCACTGGACTAATTGGATATAGTCTCGCATCATGGAACCAACCCACACATACTTTTGCAAACAAAAACCAACCTACAACCACTTGCGGTAGAGTTTCTTTTTACTTGCAAAAGTATGTGTGGGTTGATGACATTTTGAAAACTATATCCAATGGCTGGCTCGATGTTGTATTGTCTCAATGAAAGTGCTAGTCATACCCATAGTTAATGTTCTGTGGTTGGCAATATGGAGCTGTAAAAAGTGGGGATACCAAAATACCGCATTCACATTAATTCATTGTTCTTAGCTTTTGCTTGCAGTTGAGCGTAGATATATTTTATATTTTGGATATCGAAAACAACGCCACCCATCGGGCCCGAGCTACGAACCACCCAAGTGACCCAACAAGTAGAAAAAAATCATCAAATGCGGTCCAGCCGTTAAGGAGGAAAATAATTACGAACACACATACACCGGAATTTTATATACGAAAATTAGATTAGATAGGTGACCTCTTAATATACTTAAGATTCCATAACATCATACATCTTATACAATACATGTCAGTGATAGCCGATAGGTACAGCACGAGTCTTGGCACAGTCCTGGGTTCAAACCCCAGCTCGCAACTCTAGGTTTTTAAAAATCTATGTATGAATCATAATATCAATATGATTATCACTGGCTTACGGTGAAAAAAAACATTATGAGGAAACCTGCATGGCTTAGGAAATCTAACTAATTATCGAAAAATATGTGAAATTCGCCAACCCGCACTGGGGTAGAGTGATGGATTGTGGCCTGAATCCCCCTCGAATTGAGGGGAGACCAGTGCCCAGGAGTGTGACGTTAAAAGGGCTAAATGATTATTATATGGTACTTGATCATCAATCGCTATAAAACTCTTATACTTACAGTACAATATATTTCTAAAGCATTTCCCAACATCTATGTCCCAAGAATAATTATCTCTTGGTAATTTCAAAATTTCATTACTAGAACTGTGTTATATGAATAAATTGAAATTTCACGGGGATTTTTTATAGTCAGTCATCAGCCACGGTTTATAGAAAAAAAAATGGTGTAAGTACCAAGGCTTCATAGGTAATTGAAGTAGGTTCAACTTCTTTGAACTAGTTGGTCGACTTCACTTTCTACTATTGTGACATTGTGAGTTATGCAGAAAATAGGGTGATCTATTAAGTCCGCTATTAAATATAAAAAATACTTAAATATCGAACGAAGACGAACACCGACTGTATGGTCCCAAACTAAGAAACGCTTGTACTATATCGGTACCGTACAATGGACTGGGGGCGATTCCAGTGACATCCGGATCAGGGAAAATTACGAAAAGGCCATTTCCGATTTTAAGTACCTTGACGGGTATCGAACCCGCAACCACCTGGTGCAGTGAGCCGGGCGGCCTACGCTCGAACCGCTGCCCCAAACGGTCGTTATTGGTTTTGATGATTGATCAACAATTAAGACGTTTTTATATTTTATTTTCTATGGTGAAAACTGTGCTGCAGCTCCAGAGTTTTAATTTTTTTCCAACTCATTAAAGAAGATTGGCTATTAAGATAGAGTTTATTGTCATTACTTTAATGGTAGCAATTCTCAGAAGGGGTCGTAGACTGCAGATCAATAAGCGGTCATTCACACGAAGAAGCTGACACTGTTGTGTCCATATATTTTTGATAGATAGGTAGTGGCGGTATTTGAAATCTGCGTATACAGTAAAATGTACAGAAACGTATAGAATTAATCGGTGCCGGGTTAGCCGTGTGGATAATCGCTTAGTGTTTCATGTAATCAATTAATTAATTGACATAACTGCAGATATTTAATGATGATTAGTCTTATAAATTAAATTAAAGTTGACACCCAAGATACAGGCATTTGCCTAGTTTGGGTGGCACCATATTCTAGGATTAAGAATAATTCTTGTGTTTGGCAATAAAGATTATTATTATTATTTGTTCAATTGAATTGAATTGTTTGAACGAAGGCATTGAAGTTGTAATAATGAAGCTTCGTACCTGTGATGTAAGGTCCATAATACAGTCGCAAAGCGCTTCCGGCAGCGGTGTGAACTGGCCCTGGTATGCTGGCGTCACTATGCAGTCTTCGATGTCACCTGCAAAGAAACAAACACGCTTTAATATTCAAATAGGAAATAATAAAAATTGAGATATGTAAAAGAGAATACACATAATCCCACAGAATACACAACAGTGCCGGCGCAAAAGCAACGCTAACAGTTTTTATCGCCATGCTCCTTACATCGCATCGCATCGCATCCTAGAAAAGTTTTGCGTTTGGGACGATATTATGTAGAGTTATTCGCTATCTAACCGCCTTCAAATTAGCTAAATAATTTATGATTGGAGGCATTACAGCAGTGATAGACGATTGGTCCAGGTCCTGGGTTCAAACCCCGGCTCGCAACCTCTGGATTTTTCGAAATCCATGTGCGAATCATAATTTATATATGGTTATTACTTGCTTACGGTAAACGAAAACATCGTGAGGAAACCTGCATGTCCTAAAAAATCTAACCAATTTTCGACAGACAATGTGAAATCCGCCAACCCGCACTGGGCCAGCGTGGTGGATTACGGCCTGATTCCCCTCGTAGTCAGGGGAGGCCCGTGCCCAGTAGTGAGACGACAATAAAGGCAAAATTATTGTTATTAATTTATGATTCATACAATTTCGATCCTAATTTAAGCACACTAATTACATTAACTATTATCGGACAATGCCCACGCCCAACACTAAATTAATGCAAGTTATATTCTGTTGGTAATCGAAAGCACTTCCTGGTAATCAATATAGCACACAATGAATTTCCTTTTACATAGTCCTCTTTCATTATAGTGTTTCTTTAATTTCTGCTAAATCAAACAAATGAAAAATATCAATATGTTTTATTTTATTTTATGTACGTAATCCTATGCCTTTATTACACGGGATCATCATAAAATATTTCTAATTCTCTTGAGCGCTTTCGAAATGTACCTATAGAGAAAAATAACATGCAAGTCAATAGTTGCTTTTTACAAAGGCTTGCTCATTGGTAGGAAGCCATCGTCGATCCTGACTCACAGCAGTAACAGTAGTGGGAAATTCTGGCGAGCCAAGTTATTTTTTTTCTTTCAAAAGGTAATTTTAAAAGTCAGATTGTATCATATCGATTGGCAGACAGTGTACAGTAGCGAATGGCGTTAGTGGCATAAATCGCGTTCGCACAATGCAGTCGGACGTATCCCAGGGGTGCTGGTTGGAGCGGTGCCAAATATAGCCAGCGAGCAAGTTACGAACGACGAGCGGGTAGTTTATTGAGTCTGGGGTGTCTAATTATTGGAATAATAATATAATATACCACGGCCTGAGCCTCCATTTTGGTTTACCAAAGTTAACGGTCACATTTTTCTATTGTATTGTTATTAAATGTGTTTGTTATTGCTATTTGTTACTTGACACTGGCGAAATACCTATTCAACTGGGTGGGCCATATTTTTAAAGAAAGAAGAAGAAGAAGGACCTATTGAGAGAAAGATAAACTTGTAGAAACAACGCTCAAAGTTTATAGCTGGAACTCGGTCAAATGCGGATGCGGACTGTAAAAATGTCCGCAGAACGTAACGCGACAACGTTCACGATGATTGTACATATCACTAGTTTTGTCAAGAGACATATATTTTTATGAATATGTGTCTTAACTAAAATATATGACGGACTTCCTAGTATTTTGTCTTTCACATAATTAATCGATGGATGCCTACCGTTTTATTATATTTAACCCATTGTACATTGTTGCTAAAACGTAGGTACTAAGTATTTCATGTTATATTCTTGGATAATATGCAAAAAAAGCTTTAAATAATGTCGCATGTTACAAACAAATATACAAATCAGAAGTAATCAGTACTTGCGTCGCTTATCTGGCCTGGCCCAGGCGTCCACTGCATTTTGGAACAATAGCTACTGTTTGCAACGTACAGAAATGTACGCTATGAATATTATGTCATTACACAACGGCCAACGAGAAGGGATACGAAAATGAATAGATTTATTTTAATAGGGCGGTTCACCTTTTGATTAGGTACATACGTTTTCCGTCATAGATATATATAAAATTAATAATTTAGCCCTTTTGACGTCCTACCCCTGAGCACGGGCCTCCCCTCACTACGAGGGGGGTTCAGGCTGTAATCCACCACCAGAAGATTAAAGTAAAGTAGCTATTATAACTGTGTTTCTTACGATAAATGAAAGAGCACTCTATCCCACTCTCCTTTAGGTAGAAAAAGTGCGAGCAATTCCATTGGTATTGCAAGTGAGTAAGCCTAAGTTAACTCCTTAACAACAGGAAGGACTTGATTGATTGCCGACTTTATTATATAAAAATATATTAAGTACTAGCTGTGCCCCACGAGTTCATCCGCGTAGTATTTTAACTTAGCAAAAATTTCGGGATTATCGGGTAAAAAAGTATCCTATATGTTAATCCCGGTTATAATCTATCTGTGTTCCAAATTTCATCCAAATCCGTTCAGTAGTTTTTGCGTGAAGGAGTAACAAACATACATACATCCACACTCACAAACTTTCGCATTTAGAATATTAGTAGGATATCTTATATGCGTCAACACAAATCATTTTTTAATACAAAAAGTAGTTGGTTATCTTTAATTTTACTGAGAAGTAAAAAATCCTGTTGCCAATCCAATCATTTTGTCAATTAACTTGGGGACTCACATCCGAGCGGTCTGGTTCTAAGATTTGAACAAGTAAAAAACAAGTCTCAGAATTTGTTTTTTTAAGCAATTTAAATTTATTCTTAACGGCTTTTGCATGTTTCGTGCGATTTAATAATTGACGAATAAACGTTGCCGACCTGCAGGAAAGAGGGACTGAGGGAGAGGAAAGCTCTCTCACTCATTGTAAGAAACGCAGCTATAGTAGCAACTTTATGCCTCTTCTGTGAGACAGTGGTACTACCCCGGTTGATCCAGTCCGTAAGTATATGAGCGGTGGTAAAATTGTTTATTTGCTGCCTATGAGCGGAATGTTAATGGATTGTTTAAGCGACAGTTCTATGGGCAATAAGGAAGACACTGCTGTATAAGCCCTCTTGACTTCTCGAGATAATGTGCTGTAAAGCGATAGCTGAAAGACATTTCACTAATGTTATGCAAATAGTAATTATTACTATTTTAATTGAATTAATGTTTTATTATTGAGTAGGTATTATTTGTAACTATTTACACTTTCCTCATAATAAGTAATCATTTATATTTTAATCACTAGCTGAGCCCGCGACTTCGTCCACGTGGAATTTAACTTACAAAAAAGCCCGCTCCCGCGTTCTGAGCCCGCGCGACAGAACCCATTTTTAAAATTTTGTTTTTCTAAAATAAAAGTAGCCTAAGTTACTGCTTATAACATCAGCTATCTACCAGTGAAAGTCTCGTCAAAATCGGTCCAGCCGTTTCGGAGATTACCCGGAACAAACACACAGACAGACAGACAGACAAACAAAAAAAATTTAAATCGCGTTTTTGTTATAGGTGTCGTATGTACTTTCATATGCATTTAGTGAAAATTTGTTATTTTGATATTACAAACAGACACTCATTTGTACAGATTAATTACATAAAAATATATGTTAAAATAATTGAAGCGAATTACTTATGCAAACCATGTTCTTTTGTATTATTACTCTCATTTTCTAAGAGTGTGCCACAGTGTAAGTAAATATAGTATTAAACCTATTAGATTGTGACAACATAACAATTAAAACAAACGTTTGTTGAGTACACTACGGTAACCTGAATTCCAGCTCGTACGAGGACTCGTCCGAGACTGTGTCAAGTGGGAAATTGCAGCTGACAATATAACGAGGACTGCCAACTTTGTGTCAAGTAAGATGAAGTTAAGTACCTATCCAGCATCATTATTTATAAGACTATAAAAAAGTACAGTTAACTAAAAGTATGTTTCAAAATGGTTTCTACCAATTTCCAAATAAGTAACTATAATGTTATTTATATCTATATAATACTTTGATTACCACTTGGCGCACTTGTTCGAGCGAAGGCCGCTCGGCTCACTGCACAAGCACATGATGGTTGGGGGTTCGATTCCCGCCAGAGCAAATTTCGGATATGGCCTTTCCGTAATTTACCCATGTCTGGTTGTCACTGGGATCGCCCCAAGTCCATTGTACGGCACCCATAGTACAAGCGTTGCTTAGTTTGGGACCATACAGTTGGTGAGTCAGTCTGGCGATATTTATTTATTTTATATGCGCAATGCAAAAAAATCCTCAGTTTTTGCAACATCACCAAGGATCCGTTATTGGCCTAAAATACACCAATTATAAAAATTCTCATACTGTACACTTGCGATCACATTAACGGTTAATAATTCGCGAATGCGAGAGATGATCGCAAGTGGGTGTTTGGTGTCGAATGCCATTAGTTACGTTCGCGTGTTAGTAGCACGTGGGACGGGACACGCCAAGGTTGGGGAGTGCATACCACGCCGGGTGTAAGGGCTTGACTCATCCGCGAAGACAAGTCAAGGTCGTACTGTCATTTATCATTTAGAAGCACTTAAGCTTTTTAAGATAAACCAAAAATCCAAAATCTATATGCTACGCACCTATTTAAATTCAGACGGAGCGTACTATTTGCCGACTTTTTAATACTATAATATAAAAAAACTTTTTTTATGGATTTACTTATTAGCGTAACGTGGATAGCTTAGTCGCGGAAGCGAACTGGCTTCATAAAGAGGAGTATTTATTTACACGAATATACATACAATGCGGTTGAAATTGAGGCTATGTATCCGCATTAAACTTGTTTTCCGTTGTTTTTATTAAATCATTCAATCAATGACATTTTAACTTAAACACCGGTCCAGCTTATTTATGTCCCTGCTCATGCTTAACGGGTTTTCATTCACGTGGGTAGTCCACTGGGTCTCATAAATACCACACTTTATCACAGTCGCGGCCTCGTTGCGAAAAAAATGGAATAAAAATATGATTGTGCTTCTTTCTGTGGCCACCGTTGTAATTTTATATCTTTCGATATTTTATGATATTTAAATTTTACATCATTTTAGTGCGATCTTGAAATTTTCAACACTTTTATTTGGTATTAGATAATTTTGTGGTCAAATAACACAAAGGTTCCGTGTTCGATCCTTATCCTGGTCATTAAACTATTGATGTGTGCCCTCTCCTAGCATACTAATTTCGTTAGTTGGAGAAGCTCACGGCACTAGTCACTAGTAATAATACTACTATACTATAATAATTAGACGATCGCATGGTGTAGTGGTTCGAGGGTAGGCTGCTCGGCTCACTGCACTCGGTGGTAGCGGGTTCGACTCCCATCAGGACAAATTACGGCAGGATCACAAACAGATCATTGTAAGCATAGTACAAGCGATACCTACTCAAATTGGGACCATACAATTGGTGCGTTAGTCTCGCGATACTTATTTATTTAGATAAGCTCTCATTTTTTGTTGCTTTAACAACTTGTAGAGATTACAGGATTATGAATATAAGTGACCGAATATAGCCACCCTTAATCTCTTTCAGCTCAAAACCTCCACGCTCTTCACAAGGCGACAATTTGCCAGTCGTTAACCATTAATTTGGTTACGATTCGACACAGCATCTGCGACATTACGATGACACACGGACGGCCGGGCCAAGGCTCAGTCCAGTGATACGAAATTAATGACACGACGCTTTATAATTATTTTTAATGCGCAATTTGGCAAATAAATAAAGTGATCTTACTGACAAGCATATTAAGAAGCAATCCCCAATAGTTATATCGCTAATATTCAGTGAAACGAAATGGTATCAGTATATCAGTCTGCCACCGAACGGCGAAATTCAGTTCGTGGAATTAGGTTTCGTCGAAGCACTATGAACAGATGACGTTTTTGGTAGTAGGTAGGTATGTGAGAAAAATAAGTTATAGCGCTATTAATACTGAGCGCTACTGGGCAGGTGCTTCCTCTCAATGCGAAGAATTCTAACCATATAGTCCACTACGGGGGGGGCGTGAGACTTAGTGGTCATGTTTCGCCACGTACTTATTTTACGTAGACGACAGCGTCTATCGAGTGTAAAACACGCATAAAACCCATGGTCAAAGAACTCTATTATTACAAATTCCTTGCTCATGCTAGAGCTACTGGTTGCCTCACAATGTTTGTCTTCTCCTTATTTGCTTCTTCTAATGTTACACAAATCAATTAGCAGTCTTAATTAGAAGTAAATGTTAGTAAAATAATAATTTGTGATCATTGCGGCGATCGGCCGTGTAGGTTCATGATTAATCACCAAAATCTATGACGCTATATTTAAATAATGAATTACCGTTGCTTGTATTCTACCAAACATATTGGGTAATATTTGATTGAAATACATATTCTATGGCTTGTTCAAACTAACGGTATTTGTGTTGCTCATTACTATGATGGAACACCGATTTTATTTTTAGCAATATGAGGTTTGACTAGCAACAAATGATATTTGTATTTTTATAACGTTTTGTAATTACAGCAATTAATTTATAAATTAATTCCTCATTTAAGTAATTATTTGCTGTAAAGGGTCGTGAAATCGCTTGAAACTTGCAATAATAGTGTTAAGGACTACAAAATATGCGTTTTTTTAGATCAAGTAGTTTTATGATTCTAAAATTTGCCTATTTTAAAAGGGATTGAACATATTTTTGGTCATGCTGCTCGTCGTTCGGCTTTCAGTTCACATCCGTCACCATCATGTGTCCCTCACTCGATCGATACGGCTCTACATTTACCACGAGTCCGGCGGGTAAGCGGATAAATCTTGTATTTGAACCAGCCTGCAGTATGTAGAAATAGATGAGCTAATTATTCGTCCGTTAGTGCTTAATATTAATTGGGATTTAGACGAGTTTAGAAATATAGCCTATTGATGCAAGTACTAATGATCATGTCCTAGTTACTTGAGTATGTGATAATACTATTTTATAATAGAGATTAAAATATACAGATACTTTTTAATCGTTAATTATTGAGCTATCTTTTATATCCCCTACATATTTTTAATACGACTGATGATTTTCGAAATCCATAAATTGTTATGTATTTCAGCTATTCTACCACTAATTTCACGCCCGCTAGTAGCTTGCGTCTACAATCCCATGATAGAGCCAGTCTTTAGGATATGTGCGTAGGTATACATACAAGGTGAAACGAAAAAGGTATTTTTTTTTGTATATGTAAAAGTATTGGCTTTGGGAGAAATTATGAGAGTTAAAGGTGGTAAGTATTTGCTATTGAAATCTTTGGATAGCTTTATCCCTGCAACACAATTCGTTCTTAAACTTTCCCCCAAAGCCGATAGTTATAAATTTACTACAAAAAAAATTATACCCTTTTTTGTGATAGGTCCGACATCATTTTTAGCGTGTAGTTACTTATTCAGGCACCATGCAAAATATTGTGTGAGTATTATTAATACAAGGTGACACATAATGGGTATACTTTTTTTTTCAAAACTTAACTTTGTATTTCTAAAACCATCAGCTTTGGAGGGAACTTGAAAAACAAAAGGTGTTATAGGAATACAGCTGTTGACCGATTTCACAAGTCTACAAAACCTTTAGTACTTCAACTGTCCCACAAAGCCGATAGTTTGAGATTTACAAAGTTAAGTTGCAAAAAAAATAGTATACCCATTTTGTATCACCTAGTATAACATCGTAGACACACAAAGTTCACGTTTGCTTATAAATTAACATAAGCGGTACATCCGATTACAATCTAATGTTCGTAAACTTGTGAACACCGGTGTTGGGCGTCAGGGCGCGATTACCATAATGTTATGGTGTCGCGGGGGCGCGCGGCTCTCACACTAATAGTTCACGGTAGGTATATAATTAGGAGCATTGACAGGTGCATGAGGTAATGGAAGGTCGCATGATGTTGAGTTCTTCGATCTTACGAGATACTACACGACTAAATATGAAAGTCCGCAGGTCGTAACGAAAATCTATACAAGTAAGAAAACATAGAGCAAAAGTAGAACTATTTCGGCGTCCAAAAGAGATGTAAATAAGAATTTTATACATAACACATACAAAATCCTTGTTTACATCCTTTGTTGGATGTCGAAATAGCTCTATATCAGCTTCTTGGACAGATGAAATGAATTTTAACTTACTTTTTCGTATCGCCTAATAAATAAAACATGTGATAAATAAAATTTGGGAAATTAAGCAAAGCAACGACTACGGGTAGGTTAGTACCGTGAAATTGACTAGGGGCGATCCCATGAACTCCCAGATAAATAAGCAGTTTGTGATAATTTATTAAATGTTCTCAAAATTCAGACCTGGTCCTCTGGGTAAAATAAATTGAGACAGCACTTCAATTCAACTTGTAAGAAATAACCAACCGCCCCGCTCCTCACACAAGTCATGCAATTATTCATTTCTAGTTGAAAATTAAATGGAAGTGATTATCCAAGTAATAAATTCAGCGAACGTCATCCGAGTCGACGTCGGCGCCGCGCGCCGCGACGTGCACGAAATGCAACGAAGCCTGAAAACTTTGGTCGGTGTGGCCAACTCAAAATGGATTTCCATGAGCTTTATTTTTCATTAATGTTGGATCAATAACTGCTTAGTTTCAATAATATTTTTATGGCAAATAGTTCGTTGTGGACTTTCGTCATAAGACCATTTTTCACGTTCGTTTCGGGCTCCAATTTTTTTACAAACGCGTACAGTTCAAAATTATACGTGAAACTAAACCTAGTTAAACTCCTCTTTAAAAACTTTTAGCCATACCACTGTCAAAGAGAAGCGATACTAAAATGAATGGGTAAATATTTTATTCAATTACTTTTTGTAAAAATATGGTTTTACAGAAATAAACCATACCTAAACTAAAGAAATAGCCACCCGAATGTTGGTGAACCCGGCTGAGACGAACTTGAACTCGACTTTTTTACCATTTCGTATCGCTTCTCTATGGCCGTGGTATATAATGTGGCGACACTGAATTAGCATTTGCATAGTTTATAGAATAGTTACTAAACTTAAGGCAGGAAAGCATGAAATTAGTTCGCGTGAATGTCAGAGGGTTGCTTTTAGTTTTTTATGCGTCTAGACAGTTGAAATACATTCCAGTCAAGTAATTGTTTAGAGATTTTTTTATGGGTTTTAAAAGAGTAAATTATTAGTGGTGTTTTATTATATTGCATTTAGCTACATATTGATGCTTATGCGAGGTAGAACAATAGTTTCATTAGCTAACATGTTTATGTAAATATCTGTTTCTTTAATCTCTTCAGTTTAGTTTTAGTCCATTTTTCACCTTAGACTTGAGTTAGGTATATTCAAGCCTAAGCTTAATCGCGCCTTAGTATTTAAACTGAAATAAAAATTAAGGTGTATACGATTCTCATTTCTCTTATCTATACAAATAAATAAAATTGGAGTGTCTGTTTGTAATATTAAAATAACACCTTTTTGCTAAATGCATATAAAAGTACATACGACACCTATAGCAAAAACGCGATTTAAAATAATTTTGTCTGTCTGTCTGTCTGTCTGTCTGTGTGTTTGTTCCGGGTAATCTCCGAAACGGCTGGACCGATTTTGACGGGACTTTCACTGGCAGATAGCTGATGCTATAGGGAGTAACTTAGGCTACTTTAATTTTAGAAAAACAATTAGGGTTCCGCGTAAAAAAATAAAAACACATGAAATCAAAGAGTATCTCCGAAACGGGTGGAACGATTTTGACGGGACTTTCACTGGTAGATAGCTGATGTTATAAGCAGTACTTTAGGATACTTTTATTTTAGAAAAACAAAATAAAAATAAAATAAAAAATGGGTCCTGTCGTGCGGGCTCAGAACGCGGGATCGGGCTTTTTTGTCAAGTTAAATTCCACGCGGACGAAGTCGCGGGCTCAGCTAGTTTTTAAATAAATATATAGTAATCAATAGTCTGCCCACATACATTTAGAGTTAATAAATTATGTAATTTATTTACCCATGTGTGTTAATGTGACACTTGTTTGCATAATATGTACATTCAAACGATTAATGTACAGATACCGAATAATTCATAAATATAAATAACCTATAGGGTAAAAGCCGGATAGTTGCCTCGGAAGGATACATGCCCCGGTTTTTAATACACTATGTTGGGAACATAAGTTGTGATTGCGCTTTACTACAGTAAGTAGGGACCCCCCGCAGGCCTCAGTGCCGTCTAAGCCATCAGTATAGGTGCAAGTGTTTTGTCCATGTGAGCAAAAACCTTCCGCGGCGAAACTTTGACGGGCGTTATAGTTATATTGGTAAGTAATTACTATTGAATATTTTTATTACTGATCGTGGTTTCACTAAATGTTTTGTTTCTTTGCATGCATTAGAGTTTAAATTACATTGTTTATTATGTTTTATAGTTAAATATTTTTTATTTACTTCGTAAATAAAAAGGGCAAGTATCCGCATCAAAAAGGATAGTCGCCCTACTTACTTTCGCGGATAGTTGCCCCTAGAGTGACTTAATATTTTTAACAATCAAAGACGGATTTTAATTTTGTTATTTTTTCCAATTTACTGTGACTCTAACTAGTTGTAAATAAAATAAATATCTACTTAACTGTTTTATATATTTATTCCAGATAAGCAAAATGCCTCTCAAATATAAGCGAAAACCAGGCGTGGTGCCACGCAACATCTACTGGACAGAAGATAGCTCAGCACTTGTCTTGGAAGAATTAGACAGAAAAAAATATCAATGAAATTTTTCGAACATGCATAATATCCTCTCAAACCTTAAGAAAACGCTACGAAAACAGTAACCAGCAACTGCTAACTCAAGGAAAATATCATGTTGCCTTGCCTTGCCTTCGAGAATGAAAAAAGACTGGTAGCTCATATATTGAAGCTCGGAGACGCCGGTTTTCCTCCTGACAGAAGTAAATTATAAAGACTGTTAAAGAATTAATAAAGATTACTTTAATTGATATAAATTTCTTTCAATCCAAAATAAAAATCATACCGAGGTTGCTATCCCCGCACGAGGCAAGTATCCCGCGAAGCATTTTCCACGCTAGGCTACTATCCGCCATAGTAGGCAACTATCCCTTTTCTGAGAGGTGTAATAAAACAGTATTTATTCAAAACCCTTGTTAATTATGTATACAAAAATAGGCTATTATGGAAGATAAAAGACCTATGTTTTGAGATATATACTGAATAATTTTCAGCAAGTTCATATTTTTTTAAAATAAAGCTTTTTCGAAAAGTGGGGCAACTATCCGGCTTTTACCCTACAACTTAAAAACTGAAGCAATCAATTCTCTAAGTTTTCGCTTGAGTGGATAAAACCAATAGCTGTAATGCAGGATCCCATTTGTTCTCGGTCCAAACTACAGCAGGGACTCAAGTGGGATTCCGTCAGAGGAAGTATTTGCTCGACATAGTGCAGTCTGAGTTCTAAATTGTTTAGTTGTACGTAGTATTGAACGGCTTGAAAGTAGCCAGTTGACGATTGTTTAGGTGTTTTAGGTATGAATGGGAGTGTCACATGTATCGCAGCCAAGTCTGAATAAATTTGTTTAAGTGGTCAGAAGTTAAGCTGTTTGTACGGGCGTCCTGCTTGGTACATGTAGACGCGTTGAATGATTAAATTTTAAATAAATAAATTTCCATGATTTAAAAAAATACTAGATTACTTTAAGGACTCCAGACCGTAGTTAACCTGAACAACGTAAATTAAAACGTGAAATTGTCAAATTAATACTTGTCAAAATGAATTTTTGATTAATTATTACTTTTCCAAACAAATTGTTTGAAAATTTACTTAGTCACATTATACATTTATAAACAGTTATATGCCTAGTGCTTCGAAATAATAAGCTCTTATACAACGAACTAGTGAACCTAGTGTATCATAGTGTGTCAAACGGCAGAAACCCGTATTAACGGCAGTAACCTACTTCCTGGTTTTCAGAAGGTTTTCAGTAAAAATATCATTATTTTGCTCGTGGTTCAGCTCAACGTGTCACCCAGCGGTGTAACGGTAAACGGCCGTTTTATTGTAAATATTACGGAACTCCAAAAAAGATTTCAACTTTGTATGGTCACGTAAACGATTTAGCAATAATTCACTCCCTTCTAGCGTGAATAATCTGGGATAACTTTTTTCCCATAATTGTAACAACGGTATTTTGTTCTTTTGTTGCTGTGCAAAGAGACAAACCCTACGCGAAAGAATGCCATCTTGATGTGAGATATAAAGGATTATATTCGTGTTTGATATGATAAAGCTAAGAAATAAGACGTGTGTTCCAAGTAAAATGTTTTTTAAAGATTACTAGTAATGTGTATCATATTACTAGGTTATTCACATATTTAATCCTTTTAGTGTTCTGTTTTTTAGGGTACCGTAGTCTCTACATGGAACCCTTATAAGATCGTCCAATACGTCCGTCCGTCCACCGGTCCCAGTCTCTCACAGTGCCATAACTTTTACGACGTAACGAATAGGTTTAGCAAACTTTAATTGCGAATACTATTATTAGTATTTATTAAATATTCAGTCCTTTTTTTATAAAAATCGCCATACTGTCACAATAACAGTATGGTCCCAAAGCAACGCTTGTACTATGGGTACCGTACAATTTACTGGGGACGATGCCATTGATACCCAGACCTGGGCAAATTACGAAAAGGTAATTTCCGAAATTTGCCCCGGTAGGAATCGAACCCGCAACCACCCGGTGCAGTGAGCACGCTCAAACCACTGCGATAAGCGGTCTTCAAAAATTATTAAACATTAGTCATCATACCCATTGAACAAAATGACTACCGCTTAATTGACTCCAACGAGTGTTAGGGAAGAGTATAGCAACTAGACATAAAGGAATGCAACATTATAATGTATAAAAACAAACTAAAGAAATTCTTATGTACATTAGAAACCTGATTATATTATATAGCTTGTAGATGCACTAGAAGTGAAGTTATTTATAATTATTAATAATTTAATTTAATTGTATCTCATTATAAGTGAACTCTACGTTCTTAAATAATAATAAAATAATTTAGCCCTTTTGACGTCCCACTGCTGGGCACGGGCCTCCCCTCAACATGAGGGGGATTCAGGCCATAATCCACCACGCTGGCCCAGTGCGGGTTGGCGGATTTCACATGTCTTTCGAAAATTGGTTAGATCTTCTAAGACATGCAGGTTTCCTCACGATGTTTTCCTTCACCGCAAGCAAGTGATAATCATATAGAAATTATGATTCGCACATAGATTTCGAAAAATCCAGAGGTGCGAGCCGGGATTTGAACCCAAGACCTGGTGCCCGCAAGACGCGTGCTTGAACCAATCGGCTATCACTGCTTTTTTTACTACGTACTGCTTGCTACGTTCTTATGAGAAATAAATAAATCTTTGAACCTAACTAGCTCAAAGGCATCTTAAGGGCGGTGCGTGACTAGGGTTGGACATTGGACGATACTAAGTTGAAATAATTTAACTCCGGACCCCGATGTATAGAAGGAGTCGCGACCCCACCTTTGACCTGTTTCTGACGCATTGCAGCGCTTGTGCCGCATTCTGCAATCCTATGGACGGTATTAATAAATCGATCTCAAATCTGAGAGCGATCTTGAGAATGCCATTCTTACGTCATTATACTCAAGTATACAAAGTATACGAATTGTAAATTTTACATTTTGTTTCTTATATCTACAACCGGATCGGAACGCGTCCTCGACTGAGAAGATCCGGTAAGAAACTCAGCGGACTTGTATTTTTATATTTTATTTAATTTTTTTTTAATCGCCAGGTCTTTATATATATACTAGCTGAGCCCGCGACTTCGTCCGCGTGGAATTTAACTTAACAAAAAACCCCGCTCCCGTGTTCTGAGCCTGCGCGACAGGACCCATTTTTTTAAATTTTGTTTTTCTAAAATAAAAGTAGCCTAAGTTACTGCTTATAACAACAGCTATCTACCAGTGAAAGTCTCGTCAAAATCGGTCCAGCCGTTTGGGAGATACTCTTTGATTTTAGGTGTTTTTATTTTTTTACGCGGACCCTAATTGTTTTTCTAAAATTAAAGTAGCCTAAGTTACTCCTTAAAGCATCAGTTATTTGCCAGTGAAAGGCCCGTCAAAATCGGTCCAGCCGTTTCGGAGATTACCCGGAACAAACACACAGACAGACAGACAGACAGACAGACAGACAGACAGACAGACAATTTTTTTTTTACTTTCATATGCATTAAGTGAAAAGGTGTTATTTTGATATTACAAACAGACACTCCAATTTTATTTATTGGTATAGATTTAGATAACTAAGTACCCTATCATGCTATTTCGTTGAAAAATAAAATAGGTATCTTGAGTCATTCCGTTTGGTCCTCTAGTGACCCCAAGTTATCAAACATATAGTCAAACGTATCCTATTTATTATCTTAAGTGTCTACTCGTAACACTTGAAAGGTTACAAGGTGACATTAGTTGCAAACCGCAGAATTGTACGTGAGGTTACATAACATCAGTATAAATAGCAAAAGTATGAAACAAAGTTAGCTATAATAACTCTCTTCTACATTAGGTATATAAGCTAAAGGCTAGGCTAAAGGCTAGGCCATTGATGTCTGAAAACGTATAGCAATCATTCACACGTTGTTACCCGGCACCGTATTTAATGATATATTTTCCAAACATTTGACAGTATCCGGACGTCAAATACGGTAATCATCCGTCAAAAATATATTGAGAAAATGGAGTCTGCTTCATCATGTGACTGCTTATGGTTATTTTTGCATAACTTATATACTCTAGTAGGTACCTATGATATGATAATATACTTCTATAGTTGTATGCATCACGCAAGTAAATTTATTGAATTAACAAACTACAGAGAAATGCCCCTGGCTGCGCATAACTTCTTAAACTATTTTAAAATTAATCCAATTTGCTATCAACCAGATTGCGTGGAAGCTCCGGATTTCCTGACTTGACGTCACGAGGAAGGAAAAGATTGCGCAAGACAATCATGGTGACACAACCCTATGCAATTTATGTGATGGAGCGCTACTATAAGGTTTCGATTGTGAAGATATAAAAGCGAGAATTTTGTGAGAAGTTAAGTTTGAATTTGGAATTTAGTCGCTTTAATTTTAAAATCGAATGTTAGTTCTTGTACCTAGATTAAATTTAGAACCATTGGCTGGTGGTGGTAGTAGATAAAGTCCTTTTCTTTAACAATAATACCTATGATTTTTCTGGTTTCAAAAAGGGTAGTTATCATAATATTATTATAATACAACGTATTTCTCGTTTTTAATGATATAATTGATAGATTGTACTTACTATAATAATAATTGTTGGTAACTCCGAATACCATTGTTCTATTTGGATAACCCTTCTTATTGCGAGCATCTTTAAATTTAGTATTTAAAAGGTAATTTAAATAAAAACAAAAGTGAAAAGAATGTGAGTTTTTCCAGTAGATGTGAAGTAAGCGTAGTTTGCAAAGCAAATAGCTTTAGTAGTTCAACGCTAAATTAGTTGCACGCGAATTATTCCTAGCTGGCTACAAGCGATAGTTTATAGTTATAGCTCGTGCTTTATGTTCTAACCGCGAGATATGGTTATGCAGTGGCGTACCACGGTTTCGAAAATAATATTATTTTTAACTTAGTAAACCCCATAACATAGTGTAAGTGTTGTGTATTGGACGTCGTTATTCTTTATTTTTGTTAAAGCTCCGGATTGACGCCACTTAAAGCACACCAGATGTCGCTTGATTAGATTGGGTGACGTTATCTGTCATTTCATTTCTGTCAGTGTCAATACAAATAAAAATAATTGCAAGCTCATTAAGGCTAAAGCGCCCATCTAGCCCGCGAAGTTCAAATTTTCTGAGTTCTTTTAGAAATTTTTCAAAATCTGACTATAATAAAAGACAAATTTTGTAATTCGCGAAAAAGACCGTGTGCAGTGCATTTATTAATATATCCCACTGACTCTAAAACATTTCAAGAACGACAGCTATCCAGATAATCTGGCAATTTTTGTATATTTAGTGATTTACTAGTATCATATCCACCGTGATAATATTTAGAGTAAAATAAATGTATTAATAAATGCACTGCACACGGTCTTTTTCGCGAATTACAAAATTTGTCTTTTATTATTGTCAGATTTTGAAAAATTTCTAAAAGAACTCAAAAAATTTGAACTTCGCGGGCTAGACAGGCGCCTTCGCCTTAAGGTAGCGAGAGGTTGTTTGAACTATCTATCATATGTCAATGTCACCCTTCTGTATCGTGGCGCCGTTCTGGTGGAAAAAAGTCTTATTAACTAACTTAGGTTGCAGGTCGCAATTACAGGTTGCAATTATAAAACGGCTGAAATAATTATAGATATACCAAAAAAGAATTACTAAAAAGTTTTACTTCATGATTTAGTAACTAATTTATTGTTCGTAACAATAACTACTTCGCTTTATAAATCAAACACAATATGACTTGCATATTAAGTAAGCAGCATTCATAGCTATTAAGTACGCAATCACACAAATTACCCTCATCCTTTAACCTCAGAGGAATTAAGTATATACGTAAGCACACGGCTGTGCGAGAGCCAAGTTCTGTAAGCAGTGCACTATGAATAGAGTAGGTATTAGTACCATATAGACAGCAGCACTTGCATAAACCACTTGACCCCGTAGATAAGTATTATTTTATTTTACATTGCAAGTTCCTTATTGTCGGTGAAATAATGCAACAGCAATATTTTAAAATAAAAGGTAAAGTTTTCCCTTGTAAACAGAATAGTTACAATAATAAAAATACCGCACTGTTAAGCAGTAAGGTATGATTAAGCCTATATATGCTTTCAATACCAAATCATTGTTCGTAGGTTGCCGTTCTGAAAGGGGAGGGTTAGAGAGAAGGTAAACGAACAGGGACAGGTAAGGCTTTCGGGTCACTCACGTCACGCAGTAATAATAGCTACTTTACTCCGATCTTCTGTGAGAGGCTGGTACTACCCCGATCAGAGCCCGTATATGTACTGTAGTTAATTGGCAACAGCTTGGCTCTACCACCGTCAAGAAGATGGACTTGGTATATTTTTACAATTTTTTTTTCTTATATCCACGTAGTTTCGCAAAGCACACAGACCGCTGCGGCACAATGGACTAACGACATTTATTGTTTATTGAATAGAGCCTGCTTAAGATAATGAGAGGGTCAGAGGTGACAGATGTTGTTAGATTAAACAACAATGCAGGCAATTTTTGTGATGGATGGGGTTTATATTTGCTTTGTAGGAAGCACAAATAAAGCACTATACCTTTGATAACTAATCTTATTTATTTCCGACAAACAAACAAACATTGGATGGAAAATAATCTATAGACTCCTGCCATCTTTGAAAAGAAGGTACCATTCGTAATTTCAAATAGATAAATTGAAATAGTCGCCTTTTTATTCTTTGAATAATCGTTAAGGGTGTCTCAGGTTCCGATTAAAAGACCGCTTCAGTTTAAAGAGCTGTGAAAAAATTAAATCGATTGTATGTAATGTTAAAAAAATGCACAAAAGAAAGGTAATATTATAAAGTGATTATTGTAATACTAAGTTTTTCCCAGAATAACTAATAATATATCTTAAAAACAAGACCACTCTCCATTTCCATACTTCACACGAACCGCATAGAATTGTCGCCTCCAGCTGTTTATAATTGTACAAACGATAGAAAGCGCCGATGACCGATACAATAACCCACCAAATAGCCGCCTTGAGCAAAGAAATTGACTCACATTACTCGTATAAGCGTGTTATAATAACCTCTTACACGTGTAATTACGGAGGCGTCAACGAAAGTGAAATGGTGTTGCCCAACGCTTCCGCTGCACATCCCATATTGAATGGGTCCTTGAATCTTGATAACCTTTGAATTGTTCCGCAAACTGTTTTGAATTCAAACGGATCTGAATTTATCATCGGTGTGATCGCGACGTAAAGCTTCGTGAATTGCCATCGTGATGGAGTGTCGTGACGAGCCTCGGGATTGGGGTTTAAATATGGACGCGACAGATCTTTGAACCGCGGCTCCGGGGACAATAGCTTTACTTTCCTCAACAAGGTCAGTTATACCCGTTGTGTGATTGGATGTCAGTGAATGGGTGGAATTATTATAAATTGTTCCTACCTCATGATCAGGCGTTAAGAAGTACATTTCAGGTAAGTAGGTAACAATTGCAAGTATTATTTAAGACCCCTATAATTACATAACTAGGAAGAAAGGATCAAATGCAGATAAGTAGCCGTGTCGTGTCTGCTATTTCTTTATTAAAACTTTAATTAGTGACTAAGCAAACTGTCGATCTATTTTAAGTCTAGATGAAGATATAGGCCGTTCGTTCTTATTTGCCATTATCAACCTTGTTATGATACCTGTTACTCCCTTAATTCTAAAAAAATATACATAAAGTAAGAAACCTGTAGCGCTATTGCTACGTAAGACTCTTCGTCGCCTATAGGGATTGCAGGCGTCATTCACAACGCAATTACATTTCGACCGGTGCCGAATATATGGTCGAAATCTGAAGCAAATTTTGAAATAATATGACGGTTTTGTTGATATCCTGTTAGCTGCTATTATAATTACGAACAACGAATATATATATATATATATATATATATATATTCTCAATTATTCTTTGAATATTTGTGGGTTCGCTCCTAATTCGACTCAAGTCTGTCCCTACCGGAAATTTCACACAGTTAATCTTGAAGAATCTTTAATTAAACAAGTTGGTATTTTTAATGCAGATGCCCGTAAAACCAACTGAATTAAAGCATGAGTAACAAATATGCGGCAATAGGCACCAGATGTTTCTATTCGACCCACTCGAACAAAAGAATACACCAAAATTGGAGTCACTCGTGTATAAAATAAGATGTAAGAAAGCCTATGAGTGCCAGAGCGGGCGAGACGTGTGAATATGGTTCGTTCATTACGGTTTAGGATTAGAAACTATCGCTGGGAACCGGAGCAAGTTGGACGCGCATTGTTGGCGAGGTTCGTTATCATTTCTTTCAGCTCGATAGAAACTTCCTATTTTTTATCGGACGCTTACTTTCTACAGAGATGCTGCATTCAGTATGAATAAAATCAAATATCGTTTTAGGTCGATACTGTGCATGATGAGTAGATAAAGTCTCATAATATTTTTGAAAATAGCCGTTATATGACTTTCTCATTGTCAACTATCTCCCCTATGCTTCTCCACATATTTTTGTTCTGGCCTATTTCCTGCCATGATGATCCCCCATGATGAGAGCAGTGATAGTCGATTGGATAAGCACGCGTCTTGCGGACACCAGGTCCTGGGTTCAAATCCTGTCTCGTACCTCTGGGTTTTTCGAAATCTATGTGCGACTCATAATTTCTATATGATTATCACTTGCTTACGTGAAGGAAAACATCGTGAGGAAACCTTGTCTAATTCCCCCTCATATTGAGGGGAGGCCCGTGCCCAGGAGTGGGACGTTAAAAGGGCTTAATTATTTATTTATTATATGATGATCCCCAAAGGTGTTCAAATCATCACCATCTCGTCCTATGTCGGCCCCTCCGTCGGCGACCGCCATCGGGAACCAAATTAGGGGTGATGTTTGCCCACATTTGCGGGCTCATGCGGGTCTCGGAGCTTGCCCACTCTCACTTTAGCCTTGCCGTCTTTTCTGTCACGCTATTTGAGATATATAGAGCAAGGTGGTATTGATGACTGTATAACTTCGCTTGACACTGACGATGCTGCGCTTCATTTTTTTTATGGTAATTCATAGTTGTAAAAGGCATGCTACAATTGTTTTTTTATAAAGTTTTAAAAGTATATGTTTATCACACTATTAGTAGTTCCGTTAGCTCTCCAAACTCAGCTAAATTCTTGTTCTAAGAATGGTCTCACGTCTATAGTTTAATGGCCAGGATTCTGATCGAAGACGAGACTTCTCAGTCACGAGAGCCACCTCTCTCCCCTAAGATATAGATGCTTAATTTGGCAATTTATGTGTTCGAATTGCAATTCGCCTGTAGTCCCTATAATTGTGACATTATAAAATGAAAATATGTCGAATTCAGCCCCTCTAATTACGAGTGTGACATATAAAATGTAAATAGGTAGAATTCTTATCAAAATTCGCATTTAGTCATTCTTTAGTATCTAACAAAAACAACCACTGACAACGGAACAATATAGCAAAGCCTTCAGAACGAAATCACTAGTAACCCCCCACGACTTTCGCCAAACGAGCTACTAAAACTTAATTACAACTCAATTCATCTAACTCAACCCATGTACGGTGTAATAATTAAGTAATTTCAGTGTAATCAGCCAGGCCGGTCCATCTGAGAACACCAAAGAAATTGTAATAATTATCACAATTTATTTGGAGAATACTAATGATATACACTAACGCACTTGATTCGAAGAAAGGAAGTTGTAACTGTATACCGACAATTCGATTTGCTTATAGTAACAAATGACGTGGAACGTTCTTTTAACTTAACAACCTCGACCTGTTTAATATTAAGCGGTTACCGTAATCTATAGATGCTTGCAATACCAAAGGTATTACTCGTACTTTGCCATCCTGAATGTGGAGGGAAGGGAAGGGTGCTGGTTTAACAGCTCTTTTACGCATCGAATGAACCGCTGCTATAATGGCTACCTACTTTACGGTGATCTTCTGTGTGAGGGCGGTACTGCCCCGGTCGAGCCAGCCCGTATACGAGCTGTAGTCAACTGGCTTTAGTTGGCTCTACCACCAATAACTTTCGGTAGTATCTGTATAACTTAGACGACTGCTTAGCGCAGTGGTTTGAGCGTAGGCCGCTCGGCTCACTGCACCGGGTGGTTGCGGGTCCGATTATCCGTCAGGGTAAATTTCGGAAATGGCCTTTTCGTAATTTTCCAAGGTCTGGGTGTCACTGGCATCGCCCCAGTCCATTGTACGGTACCCATAGTACAAGCGTTGCTTAGTTTGGGACCATACAGTTGGTGTGTTCGTCTGGCGATATTTATTTATTATTAATTCATACTGTCCCAATCGCAGCATCGAATTGTTCGTTTGCATCAGTTTGAGAAGGTCCTAAAACCCGCGTACAGTTGGCATGGAAACCTAGATCCATTGTGATGGTGTAACAAAGGAATGATAGGCCTTGCCGCTCATACAGTGGTTCTTGTCTTGTCAGTTACCGACCCGCGATAGTGATGTGAGAGCGGACGACTCGGGCTAAATATTATTCGATTGTTTTGTTGGTGAAAACGGAAATTTGAATCATGTTCAGTTTTCTATTTATAATATAATAAAAAAATGGTAATTAGGTTATTTCAAAGATACTGATAGATTCCTAAATTAGTCGATATATTGTCAGTATTATTTACACTTAGTATATTATGACATTTGAAAACATTATTATACATATATCTAACGGCCATTCCGTATGTTCAGTCTATAACTAGTTAAGCTTTACTTGGGATATAATATTCTATCTATCCTCAGTTTTAGTGTCAGTTATTGTTTTATTGTTATAGTTTTAAATGTATGTATTGTGGTCTTACATAAATAAATAAATAGCTCACTATTAATACTAGCCATTAAATAATCGATCTCAACATTCTCAACCATGTTTTTAGCTCTTGAAACCATAAAATAAGTAAAAATCTAATATACGCTCATTAGAATCAAACTCTATATTGCAAAAAGTACAACAAAATGGGCGGGCGGACTATGATTGCTGCCTGCTAGCGAAAAGCTTTTAAAACTGATCAAGCTTGTACATCACTAAACCATTATGTAGCGGTGAAATGAATACAATTGTGGGGGTTAATTACAGCAATTAAACACAAGATAGTTCGAGTTTAATAGAGGTGACTACTGTTGCTTTAAACATTATTAATTTGTTAGCCGAGAGTAAAAGTAACTTGACAATTTTTTAGAGAAATTACTATTCTTTTACAATTACTACCAATGCAATAATTTTCAAAATAACTAAAATGCAGATATTCATTCATTCTTCTAAGTCTCTTATATTGTAAAGTACGAAACGCAGCTAAAATAGCTACTTACGGCGATATTCTGTGAGAGGGTGGTATTACCCTATTCAAGCCAGCCCGGCTAAGCAGTATTAAAGATAGACATCAAACAAACTAAAGATATCGAGACGTTCCAAACAGATTAAATCCTACTAATATTATAAATGCCAAAGTTTGTGAGTGCGGATGTATGTATGTTTGCTACTCCTTCACGCAAAAACTACTGAACGGATTTGGATGAAATTTGGAACACAGATAGATTATAACCGGGATTAACATATAGGATACTTTTTAACCCGATAATCCCGAAATTTTTGCTAAGTTAAAATACTACGCGGATGAAGTCGCGGGGCACAGCTAGTAGCATATAAAATAATTCCAAAAGGTCGTAATCTAGTCATCCAAACTGCCTCCAATTTGTCGACACAACGTACAATAAATGTTAATCCATCAACAACTTGCAATAATTATAGAGACAGCCGTCTAATTTAGCGTTCAGGTAAGTTAAAGTAACAATTTAATTACAATGTAACATCTGACAATGATAAATTGATAGAATTTACAGTCGAATGAAACGTAATAAAAGTCTTGTCGCAGAATGATGAAAGCAAAACAGCTGCTTTTAAATTTGTCAGTTTTATTTGGAAAATGGAAAATTAAACTTTTATACGTTCGACAACCTACCAGTAAAGCCTAAAATTAAAGCTGATTATAATACATTATGTACCTACCTTTGGTATACACTAATGTATTTAATACTGATTGCTATAAAACAACGTCCGTTTATAACTATCTATTACACGTTATGTAACAATGTTTTATAATCAGATGAGAACGCAACATGCAAGATAGATAGCGATACTAGAGATAGGAAATTACATACGAAATGTCACAGCTAATTGAACCCCGCGTGTGGAACACAAAGGACGGTACGGGTCAACGATTCAGCGAGCTAACGGTGCACGGATGTCAACCTCGAGAACCCGTTTCAGCCCGGCGGACCGCCGTAACCACAGTAAGACATGCAACAATAACAATCCCGTATAATATGATATGGATCTTTATTGCGTCAATGAAAAGACACTAAGATTATCACTTGCTAAAACGGTAAAGAAAAAACTTTTAAATGAAACTTTTTATTTTGTTATATGTCTAACGAAGTTAGCGAACAAGTGTACACCCGCCTAATGTTAAGAAGTTACCGCAGCCTATAGATGCTTCCAATGCCAATGGCATTGCTCGCACGTTTCCGATTTGAAGTGAGGTGGGATAGAGTGAGGGAAAGGGCTATGGGCTCCCTCACTCCTCGTACGAAACACAGCTAGCTACTTTACGCCGATATTCTGTGAAAGGATGGTACTACCCTGGAATTGAGCTTTAGTCAATTGTCTACAACTTGCTCTACCAAACGAAAACATATTTTTGTAAACGTATCTTTCGAAAAATGTTTGTAGTTCCTTAACCCGCACTGGGCTGGTCTATGGCAATAGATCCCGCCGATCTCAGATAATGGGTGCGAGTAAGGCAGATGATGATTATGCCAAAGAAATACCAAAATGTTACGCTACTGCCTCGAACACCCACAAAAATACAAGTTTAGATTATGTCAACTTTGTATAAGATAGCACTGACTAACAAAATAATGTCGACGTCTCGACATAATGCTGGAAGATACGAATGCGTTTGTCAAGATCCATCCAATCAGATGTGTTAATCATCTTGATTGTTCACTCTTGCTTTCTTTGAGCTGCCCCTAAAACACGTTCACTTTCGACAATCTCGATCACAACTGCGTTAAGATCGCCATCAAGATCCTAAACACACTCGTCAATGACTCAAACAATTTAAATAATACGTATCTACAGTGATATATTGTATTGTATTCCATCGCGATAAGGTTCCTATTCATCAAGTTTCATCTGTGCTGCCGCGCGTTCCGTTGTCTTGTCGTGTACGACACATGTGTCTGTTTATGTCCGTTCTGTCACAACATTGTCCAGATGTCGTGACAATCGTTGACTGGTGAAAATGTATGAGAACATGTTTTCTCGATTTGCATCCACATTTATACGCACAAACAGCGAGACAGGAAAAGCTTATACGCATCGAGGGAAAGCGTTTTATAAACAAACCGGCGGTCAATTCAACCGGTACACATTCCCAGTAGTTTTAAAACGAGCCATTCCAAAATTGAATTCTCCGGTCAAATTATTAAACACACACTAATTATATACACACCGTTAAAACAAAAGAACTCATTTAAAGTTAACACAATTGTCATTTTCTCACAATTATCAGATAACTTACATCTTAATATAGGTGTAAGTGAATTCCATACAATTATGGAGACTTTCTAGTGTACAGGGATCGCTTTCAATGGAGTTCAGGTAAAAGCCAGGGTCATGTGTGACCGTGGTGCGACGGTTGTTGTCGTTTACGAGCTAAGAGTGGGTTATTGTTTGCGGCTATCACTGGGATTCAAACCAAATGCACACATACAACAGTAATTGCCGGCTTTTACCTTTTTACTCAGAGCTTTACTCTAAACTGGGTCGCACTTTTGTATTCTTATCGATTTTCCCAGAAGTGTTATTAGAAAATAAACATTATTGCATTCCATAGTTGAAAAAATTGAAGTAAGAGGTGGTCCAAAAAATAATTAATTGCCAAAATGAGGCACACTAGTCCCATAAAATGAGAAAGAGAAATGGATCCGAACATGATTACGGCCTTTCTATAACATGATAGGAACATTAAAGATGCTGCTATCATTTGCGAAAGTCTAGATTGCGGAGCGGAAGGAAACGAATTAATTATTGTTGATAATTAGCTGCGTGACCTTTATTTGTTTTGTAGTTTTCGATGATGTGAAAGTTACTACCAAACTGAGGCATTGTGTCGCACAAAGCAAAGTCGATTAAAGAAAGTTTCACTTGTTACTTACATTGAGTAACAGTCTGGTCATATCGACTATGTAATTCCATTCATGCAACGTCAAATGGACTGTTTAATTGGACACCACGCCTGGTACCCTTATCTCAACTCTTTCAATCACCTATCACGGCTAATACGTCTAAACGAGACAAAGGCATCGGCTAATTTGCTTGTCAGTACAAAATAATCAACATTGATCTAGCGCCGCTTGCGCACACAATACTCTTCAACGCATCGAACGAAACTAGTTCTTATACTATTGTTTTAGATATCATATTCATTTGGGTTTCAATAATGGCCTCTTCTTCGATACATCCGATTCGTGAATTAATAGCAATCAAATCTGTACTCTGATTGGTTATGATAAGTTTTGTTTCTCTTCGGCGTTTCGGGTCGAGCTTCTTCTACTCGAAAGAGTGTGTCAAATGAGAACCAAGAACCAATTTGATGTTTGAGGCTGGTGTTTGCCGCCGATAGCCCGAGGTGCAACTCATTATGTATACTTTCGCTATTCTCGTGACGTGCGTTACTTGTTCTTTTGGCGTTACCGTCGCCTATCTCCGATCTAACTTCGGTTGAGAAACAAGTTCACACGAAGTGAATTCGTTCAACTGTAATTTCCTGTTCGCAAATTAATATGTCAAAACTGCAAAATCTATAGGTGTATCAATTTACAATATCATCTGGAGATTGGAAGAGAGATGTTTCAGAAGAAAAACAAAAATAAATAATTAAGTTACACATTTTTTCAACATAACTGTGAAATAAATATATACTTTTTGATTTTGCAAGATCTTTTGAAAACATCACAAAAGCCTCCTTAATCTCAATAGAACTTTCAAAGAAACTCCTATATGGATGACTTTATAAGTTCAATAAACTTGACAGCTTTGAAGATTGCACTTACTACATTTTTTCTTAATGACCACAGAACACGGCATACCCATAATATAATAGGCAATCGGCCTCCGCAAAGATCAAAGCAACAGTAAATCGTACAGAAGTCACGACACGATGCTATCTCCCGACTAAGATTTGACGTTTGATCATCTACTGCATTGAATTCCAAAGCAAACATTTAATGACGCTTATTACGTAAGTAATGATCTCTATGCCTTTGTATTAGAAAGCAATTTAGTGTGTATTGACAGCAAAAGGTATTTTGCACGTGTGTGCCGGAGTGCCGATTTTGATGGATGAGTTTGCAATACGAAGGACGACAAGTGCGGTACATCTGCGGCTTAAAATCCGAAATGAAGGTGCTAAAAGATTTTCAATCCTGTGCTCAACACTTTGAATTCACTTTGATTTGCACGACTTTATAATTTTTTTTTGTATAGTGGCGCCTATTCTTCACACATGACGAATGTGTATAATAAGGAGGATAATGTTACATGTAATACAATTGTAAAATTAATGTGTCTTAATTCGAATGCATCATATAATGTTGAAGCGGATGTTTTATTACTTTTATTATCGGTCGTTTCGCAATGTATTTCAGTATAAAGAATACATAATCGTAAATCCTCTAAAGTAGATCGGTAATTGATAATTGATTCCATATTGCAATACTCAAATCTTTACAATATTATTGGTTGTTTTAGACGCTGTAATTTCATTGCTGTGACACACTCTGATGTATTTATTACACAGATAAATAGCGGAATCGTGTGCTATTATAACAAAGTACGTAGAATTGGTGAAGAAGACATAGGTACCTATTTGTTGACGTGTTGACTCTCATCTTATGAATTATCTGCGTTTATTTTGATTTATTATGTTTTACGAAATGTTTCGTCATCCTTTAAAGCTTTCAGGTGGTTGATGAATGGCTGTAGCAATGTGATATACAGGTTAATCTGTATCTTTCAGCGATCGCCATTCCACATTCTCTTCATAGTGTTGATATTCCTTATTTAGTAACAATTTATGTTTCACTAGCGGCCCGCCCCGGCTTCGCACGGGTACATTACGGTTACATTATTGAAGTTTTAGTAAGGATCCCTAATTAAAAAAAAAAATTAATATAGCCTATGTCACCCGGGGATTGTGTAGCTTCCCAACAGTGAAATAATTTTTCAAATCGGTTCAGTAGTTTCGGAGCCTATTCATTACAACCAAACAAACAAAGTTTTCCTCTTTATAATATTAGTATGATTAGATTTTTTATTTATTACCCGAACTTAATTTCTCATGCTCAATGAAACGGATTTCACTAAATTTATCACTATAATTATGTTATGTGGGTGTAACCAATACGAATGTAGTTTCGGTTTCAAGCTGACATCCCGACTCTTGATTTATTGAACTCATTACTATTTCCGTACGAACTTGTTTATTATCATTTCCTGACCTTCACCGTCAAAATTCATTATCGACGTTTAACCATAGGCACACTTTCACTTTTTAAACCATTTTCCCTTGTTTGTTAGCGCCGAGCCGCGCTCCTTATAGGGTTTGGTGAAAGGAGCATATTGTTTTACTTGCCTTGTGTGTGGTGTCCCGTTGATTTGTCGCTTAATTTGGTAGTTTCTCATCATACTTCTTGCCATGGTAGGAGAGCTTATCAGCATGGGTATCGTGAGAGTTTTGTGTTGGAGATAATTTGCTGTACTTTTGAATTTATGAAGCTTTTTTAACGCACTGTAAGTAGTTGGTAGCTAGTTCTACCCAATGTTCTTCTTCATAACGTGCCATACTTCTTTTCCTTTTCCCATCAATGGCCATCCCTTATCAAAGCGGTCTATGTCGCCACTCTAGTTTACCTATTATTGTTCACCAGCGACAATGTTCCAACTTATCTTACTAAGTTATTAAACATTTACGATAAAACGATATAAAAAGAAAATATATAAAATCAACGATTAAATTATTGCAAGCCAGAACTATAAAGTCGCTCATAAACAATCTGGATCATACTTCAAGTTCACTAAAACTTTCAAACTGATCTTAATCCACACCCTCGTTTAAGTAAACAAACGGTGCATAAAAGTACCAGGCAAACATAAAAAGTAAAAGCTCAACATACAAAACAATGTAGGCTTGCGAAAATATGCGGAGTCGATGCATTAATTGCATTGTTACGTCCACTAAGGAATAAGAAAGTAACTGAAATGTACCGGTTCGGTACAACTGGATGGATTGCAAGGTCGTTTCCGCGTGCCTTTTCGCAGTGACTACCTTATTAACTTATCATAAGGCATATCTGGATACCCTTTCTCCTTTATATGGAGCTGATAAAAATAACTACGTATTGTAGCAGCACTTCAGTACGTAATTAAGTTTTGGTGAAATAATCGTTAAATGTAAAGAAAAAGTACTTAATGGTACTTTATCAAATAAATATAAAAGCTTTGGTGTAATAAACAAGACCATAGTATATATGTAGAACCAGAACAGAGTTCTCATTTAGTTATCTGGATAGGTACATAAACTTGGGTCTGCAGCAGTGGTGAAATTAAAGAAATAAATTAATGTAGTTTTACAAAGTGGAAACAACCCTAGCACGGTTGATTGTAGGTTGGTATCAGTTTGCAGTAGTATGTGTGGGTAGGTACCACTTTGCAAAATTGCATCCAATTATTAAACATTAGCAACACCCGTAAAAAAATCGAAAATCTTTGAAATTGGTTGTAAATATACAAGTAATAAAATAAAGGAGGATGAACAAAACGACCGAAGCTTGCCACAGATGTTTATCTGAAATTTTGGAATGACCAAACTCATGGCGACAAATTCAGAATAGGTAATAACACCCACTTTAATATTAAATCCGAGATACATTTCATTTAAGTCGGGTTAACGTTTTTTTTTTTAAGAACCATCAGTTTGCCTTTAGCTGGAACAGGATAACAAATGATGATGATAACGACGACCATGTTTCTCTCTCCTAACAGTATGACAGACGATGTTAGCTGTGTTATGCAAATAAAAACATTAATGCGCTACCATTAGGTTCAACTTTCTATTGCTATTAACTATAGTTATGGGCTGATGTGGCTGTATTCATCGTGTCCAGTTCATGATACGTTCTGAGAACTGTCATATCTGATTTCTAAACAATTGTATGAAGGGAGACGTATGTATTGCTGAGTATTTTGGTGCTTCTCGACCAACAAATAATTACTTTCAACCCCTCATCTACCGACGAACAATTTAAAGAAAAATAGATCACCCCTCAACTGTCATCGACAAATAAATCGAATCATAGTATGTTACATATGGACATTTCTCATATGCTAAGTTCGAGACCGTGGCCTCATCTCCCGGCAGATTTTTACACCCAAGGTTTTTAGCGTCTAATACTTACCTTATTTACACCCGTGTATTTAGAAATTTTAACCTATTAGGTCCGAAGCAGAACCAGTAACCGGCTATCAAGCCGATTGGTTAATTAAGCACACGTCTTGCGGGCACAACGTCCTGGGTTCAAAGCCCGGCTCGCACCTATGATTTTTTAAATCTGCGCAAGTCCATCATCAATGTGATTACACTTAATTACGATATAGGAACATCTTGAAGGAAATTGGAGAATCTTATTTTTGAACTGACGTAAAGTACGCTAAACCACCAGAATTGGGATAGACCTCGTATTGAGGGGAGGTCAGTTCCCAGGGGGGGAGGGGATTTAAAGGACCAGTTATTAATTGTCTCTAGATTGATTTTCGTTCTCTTTAGCATTTGTTATGATGCCTGTGATAATGTACCTATATTATATCAAGGTCAAATAAGTTTAGACAATTATGAAAACATGGTTAAACATTCAAAGGTTTGTTTGCGGTGTAAAATAATATGTGACTTATGAATTATTAACATTACCCCCTTCACGACAGCCAATCACGTTGTTGACACAAAACCTCAAGAATACAATATACTAATAAATAAAAAAACATTTACACGTCAATTTTCGCAAGTGGCCAGCGATTACATAATGAGACGCGTGTTTTAATGTTTGTACGGAGATGTCGACTCATTCGCGGTGCGTGCGCGCAGGGTCCGTGAAGGCCGCAGCGATCGGTGTCTTGGATACTGGGAACGGATACATGGTTCATATTTCTTATAATGATATTTTATTAAGTTAATACTTTGCTTCTTATTCAAGAAAGTCATTAATCTTTTTGGTTCCCTCTTTTGAACGGCACTCAAAATGTTGGCATGTTCTTTAAATATTTATCGTCCTGTTTTTATTATTAACGCGCACACGTATACACACACATTAAAAGTTAATATATGTATATTTTGTTTATTTTTAGTATTTACTGTAAATTACATACCTACCTATATATGAATTTAAAGTATCTATGATCTATCACAATTTTGTAACCAAACCCTCTTTAATCCAAGGAAAAGCATAGCACTGGACTAGACTTGGAACTAGACAGTTTTGTGAACGTTTAATAAACAAGTAAACTTCCACTGATTATAATTTATTGATCTCCTATTACTATATAACTAACGAGACAAGAAGACATGAACTAACAGTGAGACGTATTCGTCAAAGTTATTTGCTATAAAATGTCGATAGGAATAGCTAAACATAAATAAAATATTTGCATAGTAATGTTTGACATTAAGGCTAGTACAGACTAGACGAATGGCGCTTTCAAACAACGTGGCATTATTATGAACGGAGCGCTAAGGTTACGAGAAACCGTCGTACATATTCGGCCATGCTTTTGTTGACACTATAGCGAAGGAGAGCTAGCACAAGAAATCTCGTGTAACAAGACTGGCGGATAGCAATAACATGCAACGGATCTTACGAATTTTCTGCGCTAAAAACATTCGACAGTCGGCGCTTACGCTTCCGACACCAGTAGCTCAACCATAAATTTATAAGTGCACTAAAAGTTCCACATGAAATATTAATTATATAAATTGTTACATACTCATGTAGCCGGGGTCTATTCTGTTTTATATTTTTGTTATTTTGTAATGAAAGTATTTTTCTTTATGCTGTCGACTATACGCGGAACGTTCATGGTAGACCTATACGAGTATATAAGAATGAATATAAACGAAAGATATAAATTCGCATCGATAGAACAATGCTTGCTGACCTGGGGCTAAGGCTAAGGCCATTTGATCCAACGGTAAACCAATCGTAAAATAAAACAAAATGTTATATTTTACGACTGGTTTACCGATGGCGCAAATGTCAATGAAATTAGCAGGCCCCCCGGCGGTCGCCATTGCTCGCTTAGTCTGTACTAGGCTTTATAGGCTGCAATAGTGTTTATCGAGCCCGTACTTCAAATTAGAGATATTTTCGCACTATTGATTATTATGTACATATTTATGTTATTGCAGTTTGGTGAAAGCTAAAGCATAAAGTAACATTGATAGTAAGTAGGTATCTTTATTAAATATATAGGTATTTCCTTGATAGTAAATGGACTAGAAGTGGGCTAAAAGGTTCAGTAGAAAATACGGTAGTGCATTGTGAGAACATTTAAAAATACATTAATTTATCAATTGAATACATAGGTTTAAGAATTTTTGAATTAGATTGAAACCGAATTGTGTGCGCCAATCTGAATTAATAATTATCGAAATTCGAAATTATTAAAAAAAAATACAAATCAAAATTTATTTCGTTGTTATACATTATACAAGGTGCTCTTAAAGTAAGAAATAATAATTGAGTATATCTACTTTAGACAAACTTTAGGTAACGAGCATATTTTCTAATTCACGGGCCTTTGAATACATGTTACTTTCGGTTTGTCACCTTATAAGACATCCACGGAGTAAATTGCATTTAAGATTCACCCTTCACCAATATTCAATATATAAAGATCGTAAAACTTGGCGTAGAACTTGAGATATAAATATTTGAAAAAAGTGTTTATAATAATAATATAATAATTTAGCCCTTTTGACGTCCCACTCCTGGGCACGGGCCTCACCTCAATACGAGGGGGATTTAGGCCATAATCCACCACGCTGGCCCAGTGCGGGTTGGCGGATTTCACATGTCTATCGAAAATTGGTTAGATCTTCAAAGACATGCAGGTTTCCTCACGATGTTTTTAAGCAAGTGATAATCATATAGAAATTATGATTCGCACATAGATTTCGAAAAATCCAGAGGTGCGAGCCGGGATTCGAACCCAAGACCTGGTGCCCGCAAGACGCGTGCTTTAACCAATCGGCTATCACTGCATTAGTGTTTAGATTTCGATAAAATCCTGATTTTATGCCCAATACTCATCCACACCCCTAAGTATTATTTCGGACTTTTTAAACACCGTATATTGCTTCTGTATTTGAATATAAATATTGTAATACTGTTTCGAAGATCATTCAAATAGTTGCGACGTTATCCTACTAATATTATAAATGCGAAAGTTTGTGAGTGTGGATGTATGTATGTATGTATGTATGTATGTTTGTTACTCCTTCACGAAAAAACTACTGAACGGATTTGGATGAAATTTGGAATACACATAGATTATAATCGGGATTAACATATAGGATACTTTTTAACCCAATAATCCAATACTACGCGGATGAAGTCGCGGGGCACAGCTAGTAAGTTATATGTGTATTTTCCAATAAATCATTTACATATTATGCCACGTAACAGATGTGAAACAACCACTTGTCAATCCTTCTCGTATGATTTACGCATCCGGCGGCGGATATAGGCTGTTGATACACTTCCTACACCACTGTTCCCACGTGACGTTACATAAGGCCGCTGATACACAGGTCTATATACCCCTTTTCTTAATAATGATATAATACTGCCCATATATGGTCGCGACGACTTTCAGGTACTTAATTATAAATATATCAATTTTATCTCCCATATTTTTGACTATCTTGTAGAATCATGTTCTCAAGGTAAAAGATATTTAAATTAATTAGTCAAAAATTTTCAAGTTTAGGGCGCCTCGGCTCACTGCACCGAGTGGTTGCGGGTTCGATTCACGCGAGGGTACATTTTGGAAATGGCGTTTTCATAAATTGCCCTGACCTGGGTGTCAATGGGATCGCCCCGAGTTTATTGTACGGTAATCGTGGTACAGCATTGCTTAGTTTGGGACCATACAGTTGGTGTGTTATCTGGCCATATTTTCTATTGTATAGTCTTGTGTAAATTTCCTTTTATGCAGAAATCGCCCACTGTAATAGCCGGTAGATACTATCCTACAATAGTCGATATGTACCCAACGTCTTTATCAAACCAGTTTTCAAACGGCCATCAATATAGCCGACACTTGATCACAGCACTAGCTCACAATCAAGAGGCAGTTTGATCAATAAACATCTTTAAAGTGGTTGTTATAGGTCATAATTCTCTTCGCTAAATAGTTCTGTCAGAACCCCACAAATGGTCTTAGAACTCGTTTCAGTGAAATGACATTTAATCATAATAACAATGAAGCAGACATTAATCATTGGAAGGGTTTAATTGCGGATTGAATCAGTAAGTGTTGATTTGCATATTACTCAAGTTTTGAATGAAAGCTGGTACTATTGCAATAAGGAAGGTAGGGACTGAAATACAACAATATCACGGAATTAGTACCTGGGGTCCAATTCTGCTAATTTTAAACCAATTGAAAACCAATAGTCATTAATTTATGTTATTTTCGTAAATTCTTGAATGTAAGTCGTCAGTTCTTGACGGTCTACATGAAGTCGGCCAGAACTGCCCATGCTAAGAGATGGGGGACAGCATATCAAAAAAATACATATTACGAATCAATAATTAACGAAGATATTATTAATAACCATTGGTTTTCAATTGGTTTAAAATGAGCAGAATCGACCAGAATGGTAAATATTCCGGCCGAATTGCTTGATATAATAAAACAAAAAATAGTAATTTAGCCTTTTTGGCGTCCCACTCCTGGGCGCGGGCCTCCCCTCACTGCGAGGGGATTCGGGCCGTAATCCCGATAATTGCTTCATGTAACTGAAATTTTCTGAGCCAACGATGCGTTATAGCGATAGGCGCTTATACGATATATGATATTAAAAATGCCTTTAGCTATGCCCGATACTCAACCAAACATCAGACATTAAGTAAGTATTTCGGACTTTTGTAACACTCTGTATACGATACGTCAGTGGTTATTGATTAGAATTATCATTTTGGCGATCGGAGGCCCGTACACAATCAATTGTGAGATGTCATAACATTGTTTAATATGTAGAAACTAGAAAGTCTAACGTTTGTTTCCGATAAGATTTATCTTTAATAGATTATTATGTAAGCGGCTAGGGAATATGTTGCAGTCATTCCAGTTGGGATTGCGTATTAATACTTGTTTACAAGATCCTCTGCGAGGTAAAGTTGCCGGTGTATTCTAAATATGTAGCATATTTAGTAATAATAAAATTTAACCATCTTATACCTAAGTTAATGATAATTAAGTTAAGTTGTTGATAGCTTGGTGCATTATTTCCATATTAAGTAAAAATAAAATTAAACTATCTTTTATGTGAACTTTACTAAACTAAAAAAACCGCTGGCCTTCTTATGGTTGTAATGCACGAATTAAGATAACAATATTTTCAGTTGTGTAAATTTTAGTTTAATCGTTATTGGCAGCCAACAGAATTGTCTCCAATATTACGGAATTATACTACGGAACGTGTGGTATTTGAGGCTGTTACTTCTTTAAGGGATCCTACTTCTTTTAGTAACCTTTTTTACAAAACCTACTTTTTATGCAATAAAGTCGGCAAACAAGCGTACGACCGTCCTGATGTTAAGCAGTTACTGTATACTATAGATGCTTGCAATACCAATGGCATTGCTAACACGTTGCCGATCACTGGGTGGCACGGGGTCACAAAGAGGTCGCACATGAACGGGGGGTTGTGCTTCCGGCTCCCTCACTCATCGCACGCAACGCTGGTATAATAGCTACTCTACGCCGATCTTCTGTGAGTAGGTGGTACTACCTCGATCAATCGAACTGTATATGACCCGTAGTCAGTTGGCTAGAGCTTGACTCTACCACCGTAGAAGTTATAAATAGTGTAATTGGGCGTAGTTTTGCAAAATAGAACCAACCCACACACACTTCTGCAAACTAAAACTAACCTAGAACCACTAACACAAGGTTGGTTTTGGTTTTGGTACAGCAGTGCATGTGGGTTGATTCCGTTGTGCAAAACGATATTCAATTGCTGTGGCCACCTGGTCCGCGGGGAGCATGCATATTGAGGACCCTAACTGTGAACCTCACAGTTATTTTTACTGCCATTATATTACAGAATAGGTATACGTTCGTGTATTGAATTTCGAAAGATATCTACACATAGAAAGTAATTTATTCGCGACTAAAACAGAGCATCGATTTCAATTAGCTTTTGATCGTTTATTTATCTTGATTTTTTAATCAATCAATCATTTGCAATGCAATTTTCTGCATCTCCAGATCTGATATAAGCGCAATCATTTCCGATTATTTATCTATAGGTAGATATGGGCTGCTAATTATTAAACCAAATGATAGATAGGCTTTATTCACACGGGCGTATTCCGCCCGTTATTTAGCAGGATTAACGGGGGCGAGATGGAGGTTGCTAGCACATTCCAAATTACAGAGATCAAATTAAGACGCCTTTTGATGAGCAAAGCATATTACACTATAATAGATTATTTGAGAGATAACCTCTTATAAAAACGTTTATTATTATAATATTTTTCATAATTCACACATAAGTTAATCTGGTCACAAATTCAATTTTGAAATTTGTACGCCATAATGTTTAAGCATGAAGCACTTGTATTTTATTAGGTACATTGTCCACCTTGCATACCTGTGTGTAAACTTATGTTTTTACAAATAAATGTTATTCTATTCTATTCTATTATGTATGGAACCAATCATATGAGAAACAGGATAACTGGTTAAACGTTCACCCGTCTTGACGACCATCAGCAAGCCCGACACGATTATAGCCGGTTTATCGGCTCGCGTATGGAATGGTGCAGAAAAAAGTATGGGACCATAGACGCTATTTTCAAAGATTATTCTGTCCCATTTTATTACAAATCATAACGATAACAGTTACCATAACCAATTGTTTATAATACTTCACATCAGAATTCCAACCGCAACACACTTTATCGGCGCCATATTCATCTATCAATACCCGCATCGAAGACCTAATTTAAATATAACACTCAGTTTCAATGTCAAACACTGCATCTACAACAGCTATGTCACGTACGCACAATGCGTGCCTTAACCGCGGTTAACAAATTAACATACACATAACTTAGGTTGTGAACGTGTCGCGTGTTTGTTTGTTTAGAATAGACGACGAAGGTATCTAGATTATTCCTGCCACAATGTAATAAATATTTGACGACCGCTTGGCGCAGTGTTTCGAGCGTAGGCCGCTCGGCTTACTGCATCGGGTGGTTGCGGGTTCAATTCCCGTCAGGGTAAATTTCGGAAATGGCCTTTTCGTAATTTTCCCTCGTCTGGGTGTCACTAGGATCGCCCCCAGTCCATTGTATTGGACGGTACCCATAGTACAAGCGTTGCTTTGTTTGGGACCATACAGTTGGTGTTTGCGTCTGGCGATATTTATTTACTTTAGATTCTTCAAGTAAGGACTAAACTATTTAACTATACCTACATCTGAATGATAATAGGTATATTTTAGCGGTCGGTTCGAACGACGAAGATATTTTGTCTCTACATTGTTGATTGGCAATGGCTGTATTTGACATTTTGATGCAGTAAAATGAATAAATAATATCGATCATCGATTCCAGGTTATCCGTATGAACGACCTCTTAGTGAGAAAACATACAAGGCACATATTAAGAAATCGATCTCAAGCCTGAGAGCGATATAGAGTACACTTTTGGCATGTAATTTTGTACTGATCCTGCTAATACGAGTATTATAAATGCGAAAGTTTGTGAGTGTGGATGTATGTATGTTTGTTACTCCTTCACGCAAAAACTACTGAACGGATTTGGATGAAATTTGGAACACAGATAGATTATAACCGGGATTAACATATAGGATACTTTTTAACCCGATAATCCCGAAATTTTTGCTAAGTTAAAATACTACGCGGATGAAGTCGCGGGGCACAGCTAGTTATTTTTATAAATCTATTCTACTCATGCCACTTCCAATTCTAATTGCCCATGACATAACCATAGAACTACATCCCGGAAGCCATTTTTCAGTCGAATGACGTAGTATCCGACCTAAATGACTGTAATCATTATTTTTTATCTTAACAAGACGGCAAAGTGTCGAGCCATTTAACTTCGCCTTTGGTTCATATTTTTTTTCCGTTGGAACTTAGATTAAGGTCATTTTATAGGGTCGTTTGAAACAAATTACTTACATGACGGATTAATGTGTTGGACTATAACTTGTGCCTGTAACTCTATGAGTTAAGGTCAGGACGCAGTTTAGCAGATCTAAAGGTCCGGTAGTAACTAAGCCATATAACGCACTAGCCTGGGAGTCATATAAAATAAACCTTTTATTAGACTTACTCTTAAACTGGGTAAAGTAGATATTATTTATCAGTTATTGTTTTTTATTAAGTATGTGTTTGGAACGCACTCAATAAAAAATATAGTTATGCTACGTTACTATTTATATTTTTTACTAGCTGTGCCCCGCGACTTCATCCGCGTAGTATTGGATTATTGGGTTAAAAAGTATCCTATATGTTAATTCCGGTTATAATCTATATGTGTTCCAAATTTCATCCAAATCCGTTCAGTAGTTTTTGCGTGAAGGAGTAACAAACATACATACCTACATCCACACTCACAAACTTTCGCATTTATAATATTAGTAGGATTATTCTTTTATTTCAGGCCGACGGACATGCAACCTTGTTATGCCCACGTTCTTATTTCAAAAATCTTTTTTTTACAATTTTACAATCAGACGATGCAAGTCACTTAACCAAAGCAATAGCTTCAACCAGCTATGATCATCGTTCATCTCCGGACCGCCCAACTAACAAATGCCAAATTACAATCACGATAAAAGAAAGGAACGCGCACAATAACATATCACCGTGACGTAACGAACCGTTTGACATTTAGCGCCGAACAAGAAGCAGTAATTTGACGTTACGCAACATGCACGTCCTTGCAAGGCCGCGCGTGGGATGCTCCGACGCACCATACAACGCCACGGTATTATAAATCGTGTATGATATTATTATGGAACTGATTATGGGGGCGGTCAGCCAATATAATTATTTTCATGTAAGTACACCCATAATTATACAAAGTTTCAGGGCTCTATCACTAATCAGAGTACTAATTGGATATAGTTTTGCAGAATCAAATCAACCATGCACTGCTGTAGGCCAAAACCAACCTTGTGTTAGTGATTCTAGGTTGGTTATAGTTTGCAGAAGTGTGTGTGCAATTTACGTCGATATTCTGTGGAAACCCTCCCACAGAATACTACCATAGTCTCGGGCCAGCCTAATGTAGTTAGGTGGTGACAGCTTGGTTCTGAAGTTATTTATTGTAGTTTTATACAATTTCCGTTTATACTCGTATCAAAAAATAATAATTAAAATGACTCAGTGGATAATGTAAATAATAGTAAGCAAAAGAGACTTTTTTATATAAATAACTGTAAGTATAAATAGCAATCGAACGAGCTATAACCGTTCGCGGTAATATACAGCGTTATATAAACAGGCACGTCCTTGTAAGGCCGCGAGTGGGCTGCGCGGGGGCAACTTACAACGAGCCGCTACTATAGGGTTACCAAGCTACAGTTGAATGTGGGACCGAATATAGAATAATTGAAATACATATTTGTAAGAGATATTCTTTTATTTTACCTTGTTCCTTTACGTTTTAATTTAGTTATCTAGGGTAATCCATGCATAAGTTGTTATTTATTTTCAAAGATTTAAATTATTTGATGATCCCACTGCTGGGTGAAAGGCCTTACCTAGAAGAGGTTTGATTCGAGCTTAATAAGTTTAGTTGGAGCATGTCCTAAAATCTAAAATTGTATAATACATACATTTACTAAATTAAAATATGAAGTGTAAGTAAGTAATTACTCTTTGTGTTCCTCATTTTAATTACCGCATCGATACAATCCATCCAATCACAAAGTATATGGGTGTATTATTAGCAAGCGTCCGCCTGCGCGCGCGACGCGATGCACATAATGATTACACCGCCTTTGTTGCGCTCGCGCACTAATCGTGGGAACCCGAGGATAACGAGACAGGCGGCGCTAGTGATGCGACTACCAGATATTTGAGATGAGACAATCCGAGTTATTAAAATAAATTATGGAAACATACTTGAGTAAGTTTTCGTGAGTGCTTAATTGGATTTATTGTTTTTGTTTTTCATATTTATGTTTGGTTCATGCCTGGATATAAATAGTGGCTGTTTTGCTCAATCATTGTCATTTCCTAGAATATAGTTCAGTTCTATTTAACAAGCCCTAACAATTTAGTTGATCACAAGATAAAAAATAACAAGGGGATTAATGAAATTCCATTTCGAACTGTTTTTTTTACTATATTTTGGATTTTTTTTGAAGAACTGTCATGTTTACATTTATTTGAAAATACGTGCTAGTGATTCGAATTAGTTTGTTTCTCGAGTGCAGCGAGCAACGCATCGAATGCAATCCAAGGAACAGCACTATTCCAACCAGGAACATATTTTTTACTCCACTCTTGATAAATGCACGGCTGAGAAGTAAAGTACCTACCTATATAGGAAGTCCTTAGCGAATGAAGTTTTATGTTCAGACGTTTTTAAGCAAGGCTGAAACTAAGATTAATGTGGCGATAAGGGAATCATTTTGACAATCATTTGAGGCAGACACAGTTGCATGCCCACATTTTATATCGAAATAGGAACTGGAATATATCTGCGTAGGATTTGCATGACTCTAGCAGATATTCAATACTTGTAAGGAAGTTGCCATTCCAGTGGGTACGGCTGTTGTATAAATCACTTGCGATTTTAGAGAAAATATTTTGTAGCGGGTTTGTTGTTGTGCTTCCGCTTTGAGAGCGAGTGTAAAACGTAGCTTACAATACTGATAGTAATATAATTGATCCTAATTAAGTATGCAGACGACAGATAAGTACTTAATTCTACTCTGAATATTTTCGTCTCGTCTTATTTAAATGTTTACCTAAGATAACAATCTAAATCAATTGAACAAGAAGGTCTGTCAATTCAGAAAAAGTTTCCACATTTCTCAATAGGATTGCTCTTGACACGTCATTTTCACAGATACATTTTCCTGGATTTCCCTTAAAACATTAGGCATGCAGCTTTATACCCATTTTCACAGAATGGGACACGGAGGCACGTAGAAATAAGATGCACATATAATAACAATACACTTCTCTTTCTCATTCAGAATCAGTTATTTCTGGCTGGCGGGCTGGTCTGTTTTCGCGCAAAGAATAAGCCTCGCAATTCAGCGCGGAAATGCGGCCTGCCTCCTGGGCACTTTTGGCATCGACGACGATGTGGAGGCACTTTTGTATATATATATTTGTTTTTTTATTAAAATTCTACTGCAAGTTAGTTTATAAGTAGTTGTTATATTGTAAATATTTTTTAGTTATTTCTTAGCGGTTTACAGTATATTATTATTTCTACCATCGGACGACAAGACGCACGGATATCATCACATCCGTACAATGTGGATATTCCTTCGTAACTTACTAAGCGTTTTGCTTCCACCTTCATCATACGAACTGCCAAGGACTAGAACGCCCTACCAGCGTCTTTGTTTCCCGCTGAATGTTTTCAAACTGAGAGTTAACAGGTCCTTTCTAGGTAAGTATGCTCCACCGTCGACCACATCGTCACTTACCAACAGGTGAGATCGTGGTCAAATACTTGCCTATCTCGTAATAATAATAAAAAAATAAACTTACCAAGCCCGCAGATGAGGTATGTTGGCGGTGGCTTGAGTACGGAGCGTGCGTAGGCGCCGCGGACTGTCTCCAACGCCCGGGGAGCCCCGGCGACCAGCAGCACGCCTGGAGACACGTAGCCCGCGTACCGCAGCTCCGCGGTCGCCGCCGCCAGGGCGCCCGCCCACCAGCATTTCGCGTTCGCTGATAGGAAACTCTGGGGAAGAAAAGATACTGGTTAACTTGCGTACTAAATGGAACTTTCAGACTCTTCATACGAAAGGTAGGCTGGTATGGACGTAACTCTACTAACATCCATTTGGTATCTCTACGCCCGTGGGCAGTATTTCTTCTTCTTTCCAAAATCGTATGCATTTCAATAGCTCTGGGCGACGTCGACATTGACCTGGTTGTCACTGTCTATGTTTCCGGAGAAATATAACAAGGGTCTTTAAAAATCTAGAGTAAACAGGCTGTTACTGAGTCAGCGATACACATCTTCAGCCTAATCGTCACTTTCCATCAGGTGAGATTAGGGTCAATGGCTGACTAGTGGTATAAAAAAAATCGGAATCTACCTGTGTGCCTAGTAAAATAACAATAGATTCGCTCTCTGTTTTGACGGGGATATATTTGGTTAATACCTTGTATGGTTTCTATCGAAAAATAATACGTGCACCTCTGCTTATCTTTAAGAGAAAGGCGTGATGATGATTATGATTTCTGTGTGAATTCAATTCCAGTAATGGATTTTGCCCTGTCTTGGTGCTACCGGAGTCGTCTCCAGCCAAATCGGTCCAACTAGGTCAAAAACATTTTGTATGATCATAATTTAAGGCATGATTCATTTTAATCACCTACCTAGGTGATAGACAGCAGTTTGCTTTTAAGGCTAAAGCGCCCATCTAGCCCGCGAAGTTCAAATTTTTTTAGGTTTTTTAGAAATTTTTCAAAATCTGACAACACTGAAAGGCACATTTTGTAATTCGCGAAAAAGACCGTGTGCAGTGAATTTATTAATATATCCAACTTACTCTAAAACATTTCAAGAACGACAGCTATCCAGATAATCTGGCAATTTTTGTATATTTAGTGATTTACTAGTATCATATCCACCGTGATAATATTTAGAGTAAAATAAATGTATTAATAAACGCACTGCATACTGTGTTTTTCGCAAATCAGAAAATGTTGTCTTAAATGTTTTCAGATTTTGGATAAACTATAAAAATACTCGAAAATTTTGAATTTCGCGGGCTAGACAGGCGCGTTCACCTTAATGTTTTTTGATGGGGTGATCTAGTCAGTTATAGGTACTAAGTTAACCCATTATTCATCTTTATACCTTACCTACCTAGGTGATAGACAGCAGTTTGCTTTCAATGTTTTTTTTTGATGGGGCGATCTAGGCAGTTAGAGGTACTAAGGATTCGATACATTGGGATCTCGATTCAAAATACGCAGATCCAAAGTCCTTGACCGGCGGCGGCTTGTGGCATTTTGGTGATTTCACAACGATGCTCTTTAACTGCCGTGATACAGATACCGTTGCGAAATGTACCGCACAAGTTAAGGCTACTCGGCCCGCCCAGAAACGTGTTTAAATAAACCAAATGTGCGGTAATGACACGTTACGGATTAATGCGAAGTATCAATAAAATTGCCGCGACGTCGGGTGAAAGACATTATTTATTAAAATCTGGTGACAGATCACAAGATCTTTATCAATTTTGTTTTTCTTGTACAGTTACAAGAATTGGGATTGACGTCATTGCTTGTGAAATATTATAAGTGATAAATAAGTGTCATGAGACACCTAATTCGAATTGAATCATCACTATTTTTTTAGTTTAGTATCTTTAAAAATATTTTTAGTTCTTTGAATTTAGTACCTAGTAGAATTCATACGATTTTGTTCATCTATTATAATCGGTACTTAGCGGACAGTCAAATGAGCAAGCATCCCAGTAAAACTTACTAAAAGTGTTTGTTAAAGCGAATCACAACACTTTTCCCTGGAAAATGCTTATGACCGTTTATCTAATAAATATTATTGATAGACAGTATCTACCTAATATTAAGGAGTTGATTACATGTTAAGAGAAAACCCGTCTGTCAGTATAAATAAGGAATAGCTACTTCCGATAATATCAGGCCCAGACCTCATTGCCTGAGACACAATTATAACTAAACGACCATAAAATTAGATAGAATAGTTAAAATTAAATGGTCATTATAAATATTTCGCGTTAGAGATTGGCACTTGACATAATTAAGGTACCTATTATTTATGGTCAATTACATGAATATTCCCGTGGGAATTTTTTTACAGTTTCCTATACCTACCTATAGCAATATCTACAAAAGGAATGAGTATCACAGAAATATTTCTGTAAAATCAGTAGTGTAAAGAATGAATCACACCAGAGTTTATTTCACAGTGTTTAATAAATACATAAAATGACAATAAACTTTAAACAAGGGTTATACAGAATCAAGACGATATTTACAAAATTACAACCAAAAACCCGACATCACAATTGAACGCGGCGCGCGCGGGAAGACGACTCTCGATGGTCATGGATTTCTCGCGCATGCGCCAATAATCAAATAAACTCCTAGAGAGGAGTCAATGTAGGTTTTAATTGAGTAAATTTTGAATAATGCCGCGCATCCGTTACAGTAGTAATTTTAACTATGACTATAGGCATTTATGGCTGTAGAGCCAGCCTGATTCTGACTGAAGACCAGCGTAAAGTATCAGTAGTCTTCAATAAATTTATTTTTGTTGCGTTATTATGTGACGACGACCGCTTGGCGCAGTGGTTCGAGCGTAGGCCGCTCGGCTCACTGCATCGGGTGGTTGCGGGTTTGATTCCCGTCAGGGTAAATTTCGGAAATGGCCTTTTCGTAATTTTCCCTGGTCTGGGTGTCACTGGGATCTCCCCCAGTCCATTGTACGGTACCCATAGTACAAGCGTTGCTTAGTTTGGAACCATACAATCGGTGTGTTCGTCTGGCGATATTTATTTTATTTATATATATTATCAATTTTGTATATGGGCTGGCTAGACCGGGGTAGTACCATCCTCTCACAGAACATTGCCGTGAAGTGGCTATTGTATTGTGATTAGTGTGAGAGCCGGAAGCCTAACCCCCCTTCAATTAGCAACAGCTTGGCTCCACCACCGCCAATAGTTTATGTAATGTTTTATTTATTGATTTTAATGTATTATAATAAAAAATATTATCATTCTGCACTCGTTCTCTATATAAGCTGCTCTATATAAGTGCCAAATTTCATACTCCTCCGTCCGCGCAATTATCGTATTAAGCGGTTGAAAGTTTTTGCTTCACGTATTAATATATATTACTAGCTGTGCCCCGCGACTTCATCCGCGTAGTATTGGATTATTGGGTTAAAAAGTATCCTATATGTTAATCCCGGTTATAATCTATCTGTTGTGTTCCAAATTTCATCCAAATCCGTTCAGTAGTTTTTGCGTGAAGGAGTAACAAACATACATACATACATCCACACTCACAAACTTTCGCATTTATAATATTAGTAGGATAGATCATCATAGAAATGGGCCTTTCTAAAGCTAACTATTCAATGTGTATTCAACTTTACTATTTATGTAGATTGACGTTAACCAAGGCGTGAACGTAATAAGTACCTTTTGAAAGGCAAGTCGGCTATTCACTAGTCAAGTGTCGTGATAGACTAGGGTTTTCACGATTATCTAAATTAGATTAGGATTCGACTTTGCGTTTTCAAAAAATATTTTAATTTGTTTGTCGTCCGGAATCACATACGATACTTGTCAACTGTGCCTTAATATCAAACCTCCAAAGTACACTTTTCATTAACCGTAAACAAAAACAAATTGTCTTATTTTTTAATTTCTTTAATTTTCTTATATCTTAACGACCGCTTGGCGCAGTTCGAGCGTAAGACCGCTCGGCTCACTGCGCACGATGGTTGCGGGTTCGATTCCCGCTGGGGCAAATTTCGGAAATGGCCTTTTCGTAATTTACCCCGGTATGGGTGTCACTGGGCTCGTCATCAGTCCATTGTTTGGGACCATGCAGTTGGTGTGTCGATATCCATTTCTTTATGTAAGTCCGTTTGAGAAAGCCAGTTGGCTTATATATGGCTTATATATCCGTATGAACTGTAGTCAGTTGGCTTATATACGGGTTTTTCTTAACCCGCACCTTCAACTGAACGACAGGAGTTATCAACCCTATGCAACTGCATTATTAAACTCACTATCCCGTCCGATAAAACTTTATTACCAGAAAATGAGAAGTTATGACGTCATAATTACACTTTCACACTGAATATGATTATGATCAAAAGGTTTATGTTCATTGCGTTATTATTAATATGATATACTAGCTGTGCCCCGCGACTTCATCCGCGTAGTATTGGATTATTGGGTTAAAAAGTAAAAAGTAAAAAGTATCCTATATGTTAATCCCGGTTATAATCTATCTGTGTTCCAAATTTCATCCAAATCCGTTCAGTAGTTTTTGCGTGAAGGAGTAACAAACATACATACATACATACATGCATACATACATACATACATCCACACTCACAAACTTTCGCATTTATAATATTAGTAGGATGAGTTGGCTAGAACCGGGTAGTACCGGGTAGTACCACCGGGTAGTACCACTCTGTTACAGAAGATTGCTGTAAAGTAGCTTTTGTAGCTGTGTTTTCTACGTTGAGTGAGAGAGCTCCCCCCTTGATCATAACTCCCCTATCCACTCCATTCCTTCTACCCCGCTCCTCTTCAGTTCACCAATGTCCGAATAATGCCTTTGTTATTCTATCTGGCGGATTCTACACTTGTCAACGGTATTTGTTATTTATTAAAAAACTAGCTGAGCCCGCGACTTCGTCCGCGTGGAATTTACTTTCGGAGATTACCCGGAACAAACACACAGACAGACAGACAGACAAAATTTTTTTAAATCGCGTTTTTGCTATAGGTGTCGTATGTACTTTCATATGCATTGAGTGAAAAGGTGTTATTTTGATATTACAAACAGACACTCCAAATTTATTTATTTGTATAGATAAAATAAAAGTTCATGCAACGTACATAATATTTCTTTTTAAAATTTTGTTCCTCAATTAACACACTACTTAACTAACTTTTTAGACTTACCATGACTTTACTAATAGAAATAGAAAAACTAAAGGTATGTTTTTATATGCTGGTCAAATAAAATATTTTACGTACATATGAAAAAACATTTGAGTTAATACGGATGAGTCAAAACATGTTCATCATCATAGCCGACTTTATATCAAACTTTTTTTCCCACGTGTTTATACAAGAAAAAAAGTTAAGCTGTTTGGTAAACTACAGGACACAGTCATGTACCAGTTTACAAGTATGTTGACCTCATAGTGATGTCATAGTTAACGTACTTCTAACAAACAAACTTCGCATAGGAAGTTGGCATTTTGACCATAAATACGTTGGTTACTGAGAACATAACGAGGTTAATCTTTTATACAACTTTAACGAATACTGTACTTTTTTAATTCAAACAGGGACTATACAGTTTGAAACAGAAAGGGTATACTTTTTATTTCAAAACTTAACTTTGCAATTCTAAAACTATCAGCTTTGGAGGAAACTTGAAGAACAAAAGGTGTTACAGAGATACAGCTGTTGACAGATTTCACAAGGCTACAAAACCTTTAGTACTTCAACGGTCCCATAAAGCCGATAGTTTGAGATTTACAAAGAGAAGTCGCAAAAAAATAGTGTACCTACTCTTTTTGTTTCACCTAGTGTACCTTATGTATATTTCATATTTCTTTCTTTCAGCTTTTAGGTATTCGTTCGCAACACGCGGCCAAAGATAGTCAATATTTCGCCACGTGTCGCGAAAAACAGCGTTATGGAGTGCCATGTAAATGTCAAGGCTACTAGAGTACGCGGAAAATAAAACGAATAAACTTAAGAATGCCGTCATAGGTGGTCATTTACGTCAATGCACCACTCTGTCAAGTGTGTAACGTTTACGACTAAAATCGATTTAATGGTAAACTGCCACACATAAATAAGGATTGAGTTTCTCTGGTAATAACTGCGGTTTTGCCGCAACAGTGCGAAGGACATTCTCAATGTTTTTAGAAAACGTACCAAATATAGAACTTAATAAAGTGTATTGTTATATTGGCAACTATGCCACTGCGGATAATTTTCCGCGGCAATCGGCTGGAGGCATTATTCCTAGTTGAACACACACTTTTGGCATCGACGACGATGTGGAGGCACTTCTGTATATATATATTTAATGAAAAATTTACTGAAGTTAGTTTATAAGTATTTTAATACTGTAAATAGAATGTAAATGGAACTGTAAAAATTAAAAACACACATAATATAACATTAGAGATTAAAAAAAACTGTTATCAACCCCCTTAACTTTGAAATTCCGTATTCAAAACAAAGAAACTAAGATATACGTTACAGTAATCTAGCAAAAGTTGAACAACACAGCTCGTTACCTGTGAGAAAAGCTGAGAAATTGCACTTGCAATCGCTGCATCGTCCAGATAATAATTCTCATTGTGTGCTGTCACGCTCTGTTGCAAGTTCCCGTGTGAGGATTCGACTCCATGGACTATAACATTAATATACTGCATTTTTTATACAGAGGGCATTATCATTGATGAGGGGTAAAGTGTTTCCTGTGTCGCTTCCCGTACCTACCTAGTAAGGAAAGGGAGCTTCAAAATAATAAAATAAATATCGCCCGACGAACACACCAACTGTACGGTCCCAAACTAAGCAACGCTTGTACTATGGGTACCGTACAATGGACTGGGAGCGATCCCAGTGACACCCAGACCAGGGAAAATTACAAAAAGACCATTTTCGAAATTTACGCTGATGGGAATCGAACCCGCAACCACCCGGTGTAGTGAGCCGAGCGGCCTACGCTCGAACCACTGCGCCAAGCTGTCTTTCATTGGCAAGTTGATCTAAATAAATTAACATTCTCTAAAAAGTTTATTTAATTCAAAGAATTAGAGATTTCAGAACGATTGCGGAGCATCCGATTTAAAAATACATTTTTTAATTTTGGTAAAACAATTTTTTTATGTTTGTAAAAATGCCACAGATTAAATTATTTCGTAAAAGGCATACTTATTCATTTTAAGTGCCATATTAAAATAGTACATTGTTACACGAGTGGTGAAAGTGACTTATTTTTCCCGAGACGGGGTTTGGCGCCCGAGCGTAGCGAGGGCGCTAATAGTTCGAGGGACAAAATAAGTCTTTCACCCGAGGTAAACACTGTGCTTTTCATTACGAATACAAGGAAAATAAAAATAAAAACAGGAATTGGCTAAAGAAATAATACAAGGAAGCATGAACAATACTCTACAACTCGAAAAAAAAAAAAAATCGGATTGCCGCCTATTTTGTTTTTTTTCGTTGGCCGGCCAACTTCATTATTTAGCCAGTATTTTTAATTTTCATTTTTAAATATTTTGACCAAATCTATGTTATTTTAAAGAAATTGTTGAAACTAAATTATAATTAAGTCATTTAAAAGTATATATTCTTTATTTAATACTCAACTTTATGTTATTTCAATTTTACATCGTGCTGTAATTGAGTGACTGTAGAAAAAGTTTGAACATGGTTCCATAGAAATGGAACTAGTTTTTTTTTTATAATTTGACAGCTGTCAGTTGAAAGTGATTCTCCCGGGCCAGAAAAGTATTACTTTCAACCCGCTCCTCAGGCAACTTCAGACCTACTTTCAGTGTATGAGTAATGAAAATATATTTCCGATCGGGCCGACACGTGTCGCTAAAAAGCGATCTCCCGTATCCACTCTAAAGCTATTTATATTTCTCAAATAACGAATGACGGCGCCGTGAACTTTAATAGCTCTCTTATTTGGATTTACGACACAATGTTTCCTTCTACCGTATTAGAGGAATGTTAGAAACAGGAAGTGTTAGTAAGGAATCAAAGAATTTTTAGTTTCGTACGCGTTCTTCACGTTTACTGGCGCATAATTTTTATTTTACAAACGCCTTACCCATTAATAAAAAAGAATGGAGATGCAAAATGTAAAAAAAATGGATGCGGCTCAAATTTAAGCGGGTACCTACAGCTTAATTTTAATAATAAACATTTTTTAATAATAAAATAATTTGGCAACGTACTAAACAGTTGAAAAGTGTATTACTTCTAAAAAAATTGAGTAACTTTTGAGTATTCGGTCGTTGGTATAATGGATGCTGCTTTCCTAATTATTTTTGGGCACTAATTCTGTTAGTGCATAAAATTAACATGGCTAGCGTATTGCCGCCTGCCTAATGGTCGTAAATAAATATTGTAGGTTACGTCAACAGGATTACCACCTCATTCGAACCCACCAGTACTTACCTACCTAACTTTACGAACGTTCTATTTATTTTTATAGGCCACCTGTCACAATTAATCTCCTCACCCATTTCAATATGATTAGATAATACTCTACAATTGAACTAAACGCATTGAATTAAAATAAACTAGGTCCGATTGCGACACAGCCGCTAAGCGACAATAAAATCTATGCACCTACTACTCCACAATAACTATGATTGAGATTTACGAGCTCCGTATTACGAAAGCATTGACTTGCATCTAATGCGATGCTGTGTCAACAAATCTGACCCTTAAGTCAACTGGGCTAGGGTATAGGGAGGCCTACCACCTGTTGTGTCGTAACCGAAAGGACAAGCCATTATACAATTTATTAAGTATCATACTCAACCAATACTGGTGGCAAGTCTTGATATCTAATTAACTCAAATCTAAGGACATGTATACAATATTTTATTTTTGTTAGAACAGACTGGATGCCAATGTCATGGCAGCTATGTAAGCAAGATACACGCATAAACATTAACGTTAGTGTGATCGAGATGCATAGAGTATCTTGTCTCTTACTCGGTGTATCGGTTTTAAGTTCAACCGGCACCAATTTTTTGGTGCCACACAATTTTTTGTTGAGGTTGATTATTAGGAAGTGTGTGTAACATCGATATTTGATTCCTGTGTACTGTTGATGTCCCATACGTCATATTACGCTTCCATGGCATCTTAGTTCCATGGGCTGGTATTAATAAATCAACTTCCAAGTCTAAGAGGGAATTGGAAATGTCATTCTTAATCAAAACTATATCTCTAAAGCCCTCTTACTCAGAAAACTCCAGCCACCTTAAATATTTAATATAAACCCTAAATATTTTTTTAACTTTTTTGATACACCTACCTGTAAGTTAAATCTACTATATAAAAATAAGTCGGGTTTTCCTTCCTGACGCTATAACTTCAGAACGCACGAACCGATTTCCACGGTTTTGCATTCGTTGGAAAGGTCTCGGGCTCCGTGAGGTTTATAGCAAAGAAAATTCAGGAAAAAAATCAACAGAACGCGGACGGAGTTGCGGGGCACAGCTAGTAGTTTCTAAAAAAATCCTTATGTAAATCCATAACCCGGATGGTTAAAGAAATCTGACCCTTAAATGAATGATTTATTGTCTGTCATTTTGTTTGGACGTTATATAACCGTATAATTCATTATTTATCGGATTAAGTTAATTATAACCAATATAAAATTCTGACAAAGTCAAGAGGGGTCAATGTAAGTTATCAATCAAAGGGCGTGTTACGAGATGATTCGATTTTGTTTACCATAAATGGCAGGTAACTGATTGGGGGGTCGTGATTTAGGCAATTGTTCTTTGGTTGGGAAATCCTACTAATATTATAAATGCGAAAGTTTGTGAGTGTTGATGTATGTTTGTTACTCTTTCAGGCAAAAACCACTGAACGGATTTGGATTAAATTTGGAACACCGATAGTTTATAACCGGGATTAACACATAGGATACTTTTTATCCCGATAATCCCGAATTTTTTGTTAAGTTAAATACTACGCGGACGAAGTCGCGGGCACAGCTAGTATTTTATATTTTAACTAGCTTTTGGCCATAGCTTCGCTGACGTATAATTTATTTTCTGGATGGAAACAGCAGCACCTCCAAAAATACATGTCCAAATTGTTTAGTAAACACGACGGGTAAAAAAAAAAATTAGTAAGTAATAGTACATTGTTACACGAGTGGTGAAAGTGACTTATTTAGTCCCGAGACGGGGGCCCCCTAATAGTTCGAGGGACAAAATAAGTATTTCACCCGCGGTAAACACTGTGCTTTTCATTACGAATACAAGGAAAGTAAAAATAAAAACAGGAATTGGCTAAAGAAATAATACAAGGAAGTATGAACAATACTCTACAACTGGAAAAAAAAAATCAGATTGCCGCCTATTTTGTTTTTTTTTCGTTGGCCGGCCAACTTCATTATTTACGAGTAGCCATTATTTTTCATTTACATCGTTAAATAATTTGCCCAAATCTATGTTATTTTAAAGAAATTGTTGAAACTAAATTATAATTAAGTCATTTAAAAATATATATTCTTTAATTAATACTTGTATGTTATTTCAATTTTACATCGTGCTGTGATTGAGTGACTGTAGAAAAAGTTTGAACATGGTTCCATAGAAATGTGAAAATGGAACTAGTTCTTTGTTTATAATTTGACAGCTGCCAGTTGAAAGCGATTCTCCCGGGCCGAAAAAGTATTACTTTCAACCCGCTCCTCAGGCAACTTCAGACCTACTTTCAGAGTATGAGTAATTAAAATATATTTTTTACATCACAAAGGACGCAAACAAGCGTACAAGCCGCCTTAACCTCTTATAGATGCTTGTAATACCAAAGGCATTGCTGGCACGTTGCCGACCGGAAGAGGAGTGTGACAGAGGGAGGGGATGGAAAACAGTTGGGCTTCCGACTCTCTGACGCATCGTACGAAAAGGAGATATAAGTAATAACTACTCTACACCGATTTGACGACCGCTTGGCGCAGTGGTTCGAGCGTAGGCCGCTCGGCTCACTGCACATGGTGGTTGCGGGTTCGATTCCCGCCGGGGCAAATTTCGGAAATGGCCTTTTGGTAATTTGCCCAGGTCTGGGTGTCACTGGGATCGCCCCCAGTCCATTGTATGGTACCCATAGTACATGCTTTGCTTAGTTTGGGACCGTACAGTTGGTGTGTCTGTCTGGCGATATTTTATATTTATTTTCTGTGAGAAGGTGGTAGTACATGAGCTGTAGTCAGCTGGCTACAGCTTGTCTCTACCACCGCTCTACCACAATAAATGAACAAATAAAGCTCCGCCAATAAAGTGAAAGTGTTGTTATCAATGAGACTCTATCCATGGTTTATGAATGGGAACAGACTGGACGGAACGACATAGCCATATGTAGCTGTGCTGAACTGCAGTTCATAGGAAATTGTTTTCACCTCTTGTATGGCAGGTCGTGTGTACTACTTGGTAATAAGTGCACCGGGGCTTATATTTGTGTTAACGGTTCCGGATAAACCAGGAATTTTAAGAGGATACATTTTATTTTATTTTTTCTCGAGTTACGCTACATTTAAACGATGAAGGCGACCACGTTTTTTCTAATAGGTGAAACAGAAAGGGTATACTATTTTTTTGTAAATCTATAGCTATCAGCTTTGTGGAACAGTTGAAGTACTGAAGGTTATGTATACTTATGAAATCTGTCAGCAGCTATAATCCCTATAACACCTTTTGTTTTTCAAGTTTCCTCCAAAGCTGATAGTTTTAGATTTTGAAAAAAAAAAGTCCCTTTCTTTTTCAACCTGTTTAAATTTTTTGTTATATCTATTATGTATTATATAAAAATGAATCTCTATTTCCTTGGTCATCGCATCACGCGTGGACGGATGGAGCGATTTCGCTAATACTTTTTTTGTTGTATTTATTAGTGTCAGGAGAAGGTTCTTATAAAAGAAAAAAATATGAAAGTTGAGCGGAACAATTCGAATTCAATATTCAAAGTTAAGACAGGACAACGTCTGTCGGGTCAGCTAGTTTTATTGTAATTATTGACGAATTAATGTCGCGTTTTTTATATATTTTTTGTTGCGTGTGAATGATCTATAAACAAATAAATTTTTCTTGTATTTATTATTTACTTATATGAGATTACTGGTTAATATTATGATTTTAATAAAAATAGATAAGTATTGCAAACTCAATATGTATGTTTTTATCGCTGAAAGTGGTTTATCTCGCTGATAACAATAATTACGCGACGTAATCATTCGTTCCCTTATCCCGTTCCAAGAAATCATAAAATCAAATATCAAATATAGACCTTGTTCTTCAGCCTTGAAAATATATTATAGTCTAACTACTATTTTAGATCGTAACTGAAATTATAATTGTTCCTGATATTTATCACTTTTGACATTAAAAGCCTTCAGGGTCGGTTGCACTTTCGCTGTGATTTAAAACTGAAATTGCGTTAACATTCATTGAAAGGTTATAAGTTTGCTTTATAGGTTGTATTACTTAAGTTGTAGTGGTTTGTTCCAATTTTATACTATTCCTGTTTGGGTTTAATTACAGAAAAGCTATACCACCGGCAGCTGTAAATGAAAATAATATAAGGCATTTGTGGCATAATAGAAGCTGATAATGAAGATTAATAAAAAACAGCGCCGTCTAGGGACGCCCGACAGAAGCGAAGCTTTATAGTGTAAAGCGTAGGGCGCCGCAGCTGCCACTCTGTATACTCAATATATATCGTGTAACGCTACTGACGCATAGCACGGATAAAGTGGCCACGCGGCGAGCGCCCCGTACGTCCATATAGAAGCTTCGCTACAAAAAAAATATATGATTAGCCCTATAAATTACCCACTCCTGGGCACGGGCCTCCCCTCAATGCGACGCGGATTCCACTAATTCCTACACAACAACTTCTTCGAAATAAATTCTTGGTTTACTACTAGACTAATATTAACAAAATTATACTTACCTAAGGTAGTAGCAGTACAGTCACAGAAAATATACGGACTTGACTAGGTTAATTAGGTTTTTTTTTTTTTATTATTTGACTATATGTTGTTGGCCAGAGTGGCCATAACAACTTCACCCGGACAGAGGGCGAGCGCAAGTGCGCTCCAGCCAGAGGGGCAGGGGGGCAGCTAGCTCAAGGGCGCCACAAGGGACACGACCGGCTTGGGCCGCTGCCAGGAGAGGTGGCGAGGGTAAATCTACCACCGGATCGGAACGCGACCTCGACTGAGAAGATCACTTAATTAGGTATCCCCACATAATAATCATGTTGTAAATTATAGGCAGACACCTTCAAGGAAATCGCTATACTATTACTTATTTGACATAGTTACACCATACAATGATACCAGGTCAGGAGTCGATAGGAAAAAATACAAATAATTATATTTGTCTGTGCAAGTGTACCATCGCATCGATCTCGCTTCGACGTAATGAGATCAAATAAGGTACAGTCGACAGCATAAATTTGTTACCAGATGGAAATAAAGTTTACATAAAATATGATCAAATAAGTTCTGCGCTAATTTAAGAATTCAAAATTACTTCTAAAAGGAATACATAGTGTATCTATAGGAATTGAAAATGTGGACTCTTCTCTATGCATTTATTTTGATTCTTATACAAAATAATATTTTCGACTGCGTCAAACATACACTATTTGAATCCTGCTAAGCGCTTACCCAGTTTTGTTTTCGACTGTACTATCGATATAATTGATACGAATTTGGGGTCCAACCGTGGGGTCGCAGGTCATATTACATAATGAAATAGATGTAATGTGGAATATTCTTGATACACACGGCTCGTTAGAACGACCAGCTTACGCAACCGATGATTGAGCGACGCCAACAAATTAGGTGCGCTGATTTCAGCAAGCGTATTGAAATACTTGTGATTTGATTATGATAAATTGCTGCTGTTTGATTAGTTCAGATAACATTTGGGACATATTTGACGAAACGAGGGTGGGGCCTGTTCAGATATTGCGTTCAAGCAATGGCTCTTTTGCAAGCTGCCATTTTAATACCCTCCAGATGTGTTATCAGTTTATTACATTTTGTGACCTCTAACAGGAAAATCAAACGTTTATAGACTCATTGATTGACTCAGGCGTTACTTGGCGGAAATCCATTGTAAAACAATTTAGGATAAGGACCCACCACTCACCCAAGCCAAGGGTGAGTGGTGGGTCCTTATCCTAAATTGTTTATAGACTCGTTAGCGGCTATCCGTGTTACACAATGCAAATAAATTCTTCTTATCGGATATTTTTTAAATAAGTAATGTCATATTAACCTCGTGTTTTTTCATAGTGTAATACGTATTCCGTATTTCATTATTTAACTTGGAGAAAGCCAACGCCCCTCCCACTCAGTCCTCTTCAGGTGATTAACGTGCATGCAATGCCTTTGGTATTGGAAGCATCTATAGTTTGCGGTAATTTCTTAACATCAGGCAGGTAGAACCCATTTAGAGAAATAAAAAATATTTTGAAAAATGTATTAAAAATATATAATTTCTTTTCTTTTACTCGTCGATTTTTCCTACGCGTGTGTCACAAGTGTTGCAACGCACATTATACAATTTTACACATACATTTAGACACTGCAAAATATCGACTATATTAACAACTCAATTATATCGAGCAATATCGATATAACTCGATAAGAGGTTGTTTTATTTATTTTATTGCACAACCTTATTGCCGTCTTATTGTTCGTTTTATAGTTTCTGTTGTGCGGCTATTGCATTCCCTTTGTATGGATTGTATGATATGGATGGGTTTCGTATTACTTATGTCATTTATTGAATAGAGTATTAGATAATATCTTAAACAGTATTGTATAATAGTATTTTGTCATAATAGTCAAAATAACAATGTATATTAATAATGATACGGAAGATAATAATTATACTAGCTTTATCTCGGCTTAAACTGGTGTCTATAACCCTTTATATTTTTACGGGTATCTGCTATATTTAAATTTCAAAACAACGGATTCATAAATAGTAAGTACATATATTACAAATAAAAGGGTTTTTTATGGGAGAGATTTTAATTTATACTCACACATTGACACGCTAGGTATGACTTAGTCCCAGGATTGTTAGACAGGGTGAAATTCGATGAGAGATATTTGGTGTACCAAAGACTATTTAGAGCATATCATTAAATAATGTAAACGAAGCCCTGTCATATAATGCCCTAAAACATCCAAACAAAATAAACTATGAAATGAAGTATGTCGAATTCAAATTCAAAGCGTTTATTTTATTTAGGCCTACGGGGGCACTTACAAATTGTCCATTTTACATATTTTTTTTCTTATATCTACAACCGGATCGGAACGCGACCTCGACTGAGAAGATCCGGCAAGAAACTCAGCGGGCTTGTCTTTTTACATGTAATTTTTTTACTTATTTTTTATCGCCAGTTGCTTATATTCAATAATTACAAAGGGTAGTAGATATTAATATAAAGATTATAATAGCTCCAGTGTGTTACATTTATGTTGTTACTTATGACTTATTATTTTATGAATGAATAAGAAAAACACATGGTAAAGAACAGATACTAAACAGGTATAATTAAACTACTAGACATAAGCGATCAGTATTATTTTTAACAACAATTTTTTTTTCATTATATTATGTTGCAGGTAATGTTTTTTAATTATTAATTTGGCCATTGAATTCAATTTCACTCTGTCTAAAGCATCCTCTAAAACTTTTCACAGGGGCAATATACTTATAGGTAGGTAGTTTGCGCATCGACAATAGAACCAACCATTTCGACCTATGTTCCATTTAAAAGCAGTTCTCTTCACTGCACCATTCTACCACTTAAAGATAATAAGAGACGCTTACGTGCAGCCAATAGAGCTTAATTCTAAGAAGTGGGACGCAACTGGCGATCGCGGCGCTACTATCTGTTGTATCATCCGTAATAGCGAGAAACAATGGTAGGGCTGTCCGAGATATCAGCTTAAAAATTAAAATAAAATATTTAATGTTTATCAACAAGGTTTAAAAATGTATGTAGGGTAACGAAATAGAGAAATGTAGAGTTGCTATAAAACCAAATCGACTTAAAGAGCTTAGTATATAATATGTTCCCTGCTACGCCTGCGTAGCAAATCGTAGCGCAGCGTAGCGGTATATTATGATTTCAGACGAGGAAGTGGGTCAAGCGCATGTTCTAATTATCGCCATGAAAAATCTTAAAGTTGTTTAATATTCATAATTATTGGAGTACTCGTAACTGCAATAAGTAATCTGCCAACCCGCATTGGGCCAGCGTGGTGGATTATGGCCTGAATCCCCCTCGTAGAGAGGGGAGGCCCGTGCCCAGGAGTGGGACGTCAAAAGGGCTAAATTATTATATATTATATTATTATATTACTCGTAACTGCATTCGAATGTCGGGGCTTTAGGTGATTCTACTTTGGTTCCTAGATATGCTTAGGCAAGTATGCCTAGGATGACGAAAAATTATGGCAATTGCATTGTCAATACTCATACGGCTGAGTTCACTAACACTCTTACGGACTGTTAGCGGAGTAAACGATTGACGTTGGCACCAGTATACCTATCAAACAACCGTTTACTGCTCTAACGGTCTGTTAGTGTTTTGGTAAACTCGGCACTTATGGTGCCAGGCCAGAAATAGTCGCGCTGTGAAGCCAATCTAATATAAATTGGGAAAAACTCCAGGAATAATTTGCATTTTGAAATCTACAATTGATTCTGAAAATGTATCTGCCAACCCTATACCATAAAACGTAACAATAGTGCAATATTGTCGGCTGGCGATGAGAGTAAACGCGTTCCGTTTGCGAGTATACTCAATTCGCAACCCGCCCGTTTCGCTGGTGGCTTCGTTTTCATTGATATTGCTCAATTATGTAATCGTTTGAGCGATAAATGTGTTATGGAATTGTATGATGACAAAGTGGGTGTTGACCGGAGTCATTGTTTAGGATATAACGTTAGTTATTGTGTGAATTGACTCGTAAAACCTGCCTTTCTAGATACCCAAGATAAAAATGTACTAAGAATTGGAGATGTATATTGTTTTCTTCATCAATACAAATAAATAAAATTGGAGTGTCTGTTTGTAATATCAAAATAACACCTTTTCACTTAATGCATATGAAAGTACATACGACACCTATAGTAAAAACGCGATTTAATATTTTTTTGTCCGTCTGTCTAACTGTCTGTCTGTCTGTGTGTGTGTTTGTTCCGGGTAATCTCCGAAATGGCTGGACCGATTTTGACGGGACTTTCACTGGCAGATAGCTGATGTTATAGGGAGTAACGTAGGCTACTTTAATTTTAGAAAAACAATTAGGGTTCCGCGTAAAAAAATAAAAACACGTGAAATCAAAGAGTATCTTCGAAACGGGTGGACCGATTTTGACGGGACTTTCACTGGTAGATAGCTGTTGTTATAAGTAGTAACTTAAGCTACTTTTATTTTAGGAAAACGATTTTTTTTTTAATCCTGTCACGCGGGCTCAAAACGCGGGACCGGGCTTTTTGTTAAGTTAAATTCCACGCGGACGAAGTCGCGGGCTCAGCTAGTTATTAATAAATTTATACGATCAGTGGTAGAGCTAAGTTGTTTTCAATTGTTTACAACTCTTATACGGTTTGGTTGACCAAGGTAGTACGACACTTATTCAGAAGATCGACGTGGAGCAGCTATTATAGCAGCGTTTTGTACTATTAGTGTGAGAGCCGGAAGCCCAACGTCTCCTCCCTTCTCCTCTCTGTCCCAAACCTCTTTATGTCGACAACGTTCGAGCAATGCCTTTAGTAACTACTTATCATCAACATCATCATTATCATCATCATCTGACGACCACTTGGCGCATTGGTTCGACCGTAGGCCGCTCGGCTCACTGCACGTGGTAGTTGCGGGTAGAATTCCAGCCGGGGCAAATTTCGGAAATGGGTTTTTCGTAATTTGCCCAGGTCTGGGTGTCACTGGGATCACCCCTAGTCCATTGTATGGTACCCATAGTCCAAGCGTTGCTTAGTTTGAGACCATACAGTTGGTGTGTCAGTCTGGCGATATTTATTTATCATGCTGTACGCTTGTTTGCGATCCTACTAATATTATAAATGCGAAAGTTTGTGAGTGTGGATGTATGTATGTATGTATGTATGTATGTATGTATGTTTGTTACTCCTTCACGCAAAAACTACTGAACGGATTTGGATGAAAATTGGAACACAGATAGATTATAACCGGGATTAACATATAGGATACTTTATAACCCAATAATCCAATACTACGTGGATGAGATCGCGGGGCACAGCTAGTTTTACATAAAAAATACAATCAAGATGGCACCACTAACTAAAGACAGCACCTAATTCCTTGCAAGCTACAAATGATACTCCCGAGCGCAATTTCGCTGCCGCAGCTCTCCAATTGAAATGTGACAACTGAAAGAGCCAGATAGCTGTGCCAATAAATTCGCCAATTCAGACCAATAGCTTCGTATTGGTGGGTGAAACAGGCAATTGGTTCCTCTATTGCCGATAAATTACCAAGGGAACTAGAATGCAGACTTTTACGGGAGTTTGTAGATTACTTTTGTCATTTGTAGAGAAATAAAACTATTTTTTGGAAAACCAAAAAGCGTGTACGAGATTTTGTGCTCAATGTGGTTGACGATTAAGCACAAAATTTCGTAAACGTATGCGGACTTATTCTGGTAGTACAAGAACTAGACTAAACTTTTTTATCGCCATCCATGCTCGTAGTATTGCCATAATTTTCCGTGATTGCAGTAAATACGACTAAAATACTTATAGATGTCTCAAGTTTAGTTTAGTGATTTGAAAAACAAGAGAACTGGCATCGACTTCTCCTTCTGAATATATTGATAGTATTTTCTACTTATAATAATTATTATAATTTATAATCAAAGTGAAATGTAATATGTTTAATACATTTGTGAAGATGAACAGATTTTTTGAATTGCAATGATAGGAAGATGTGAGGAACAGACTGACCTGTTCTGAAAAAGTTGCGCTATCACGTAGTAAATAAAACTTAAATTTGGCAAAATGTCACTTAACAGTTCTTAAGTAATCAGACGGCAGAATTACAATATAACTATAGCACCAATCCGTATAAGATGAGGTGTAAAAATGTATAATAAACTACCATATCTTAGATTGAATCAGAAAACGAATAAATCAAAAGAGCCTTATCTTTATCACAATAGGGAAGCAATTCACGCGTCAGCTTTATCGGACCTATAAATTTCTTATCGACTTAAGTTCGAGTTGCAATAGTAACGCTTCAGTTCAATCTGAATAGGCGCTGATTGTTACGATAATTGATTCACTGTGTTTACTTACACTATCTAGATCTTGAAGTAACTTCGAGTTTGTCGCTATTTTTCAGTGTCGATATAAATTCGAGTTCCAAAAGTATCGTTTCTGTCGAATCGGAACCGTCAATCGTTCTGATAACGTGTTATTGCGAGCAGTGGACACGCCTGTACTCGGATGATTTAACCCGCCTTTACGCTATGTTTGTTGACCTGTGTGCCTGTGCCTATAGAGCCAATGTGCTTGTGCCTATATGCGCATTAGCCAATATCAGAATCGGATGATGCCGTTCAAATATTAATGCAAGCAATATTTCGACTTACATGGTTTTTAGAGAAAAATGTTGGCTGAAATACTAAATAAATAAATATAATAAATAAATATCGCCAGACGAACACACCAACCGTATGGTCCCAAACTAAGCAACACGGGAATCGAACCCGCAACTACCCGACACAGTGAGCCGAGCGGCCTACGCTCAAACCACTGTGCCAAGCGGTTGTCAAAATCTGAACTTTATTAAAATGATGAATCCTGGTCATTACATTTCTATGGCTAAAATGATACAAAATAGTGGTAGAGCCAAGCTGTAGCTGGCGCTACCGGAGTAGTACTATCCTCTCACAAAAGAACAGCGTACAGTAGCTATACTGTCTGCGTTTTGTATGATAAGTGGGAGAGCCAAAGCTCTTTACCTCCCTCTATCTAACGTGCGAGCAATGTCATCTACAGGCTACTGTAACTGCTTGACTTCAGGTGCGTCGTACGCTTGCTTGTAGATTTTGTTACACTAAAATAGTAATTTCCATTGGTATCCTATATGTATCTTTGTGTCTCTCCGCATGCACTCTACATGGGTATTGATTGGAGGCGGCGGCTAATAACATAAGTCAGAGCTGTCCACGGGAGCGACTAATATTATTACCGTACCCTACTCAACCCGAGATTGAAACGACGAAAGGATTTGAATGGATAAGCCTTTGCGTTGATTTACGTTGTGTATTTATTTATACCTAGTAAAGAATTTTAAGTTGATTATGTATTTAACTCACAATTATTAGTAATTAAAGAAAAAATACGGATTTTGATGTCATTCTGTTGTCAACAAATCGCGACTAAACTAAGATAGTTTAGTCTGTGACAGAATTAGTAGAGAACAGAATTAGCACTATTGTAATCATTTTAGTTATACAACAGCAAACGGGAAGCGATACGACATGGCTATAATGGTTGAGTTCAAGTCAGCCACCGCCGGGTTTGCCAACTTCAGGTGGCAGCTGTACAAAATTGTCATATTATTTAAACATAAATGAAGGCGAAAAAAATACATAAATAAAACAATCTAGGTCATTTTCGTATCGTTTATCGTTGCCGTGGTAAAGGTGAGCCCTTATTAAAGCACATAAGTCTAGTGCTATACAGGAACAGCCATTAAAATAGCCTAAGAAATACCTCATAACTCTTTCAAACACACAACGATCACAAACACTCCGCCGTATCCACCATTTCTAACGTTACCTCTTAGCTCGAGTACGGCTTATCCACCAGCTTACCAGACCTCCCATCCCCTTTTATCTGCACATAGCAAGTGGAGTTACAGAAAAATCGGAGCTCTACATATTTTGGATACGATGACAATTGACGCACCCTATCTGTCAAACACAAGACTTCAAGTGACTAATGTAGTGAACCCCTGATTTTGTCGGGTTTTTGTCTTACACACGGACCCCTAAAGCTTGAAATGGGTATCGATTGGGTGGAAGGGAGGAAATGTTGGCAAGTGTATTATTCACGGCCATCCTCCTTCAGAGGTAACTGACAGCTGTCTGACAAGTTAGTAAGTCTAAAATAGTTAACAGGTTTAGATAATTTTCAATCGTAAAACGATGTTTTGACGATTCCTAAACACAGATCAATATTTTCTTAACATACTTTAAAAAGTCGGTAAACGAGCGTACGAGCCGCCTGATGTTAAGCAGTTATTGCATCGCTATACTTGCAATTTGAAAGTGGGATAAAGGGACAAGACGGGAGAGAGGGAATGGGCATGGGCAAAACGCAGGTATAATAGCTACTTTACACCGATCTTCTGTGTGAGGGTGGTACTACGGTCGATCCAGCCCATATATGAGCTGTAGTCAACAGGCCAAAGCTTGGCTCTATCATCATCAAATCTAAAAACACTCTACATAATGTATTCAAAGTTACTTCAAGTGGTTTCATTTCTCCTGACGCAATTGAACGATTAAATATAGCGCAATTATTAATTAAAACTAGCATTTCGCAAGTAAACTGACATACAATGTCTATAACACACAACTATACACCGTAGGTATGATAATTAATTTTGGCCATAAACTTTAACGGGATTTTCTAAATACTACTCTTAATATAACACCCTTATTTTAAAGAGCACAAGGCATAAAATTGTGGAAACATCACTTCTGGGAAATGTAAAAGTAATTTTGTATATATAAGTCTCGTTAAACCTGTTGGCAGCCGTCACTTACCGAAGTGAGGGCCGTGTCAAAAGGTGTCAGTAGCAAATGCGGAGAGTACACTAACGGCATCGAAAACTTATCACATACTTATTGCGAATAAGTGTACTCAGATACTTTTGAGTTTCTCGTATGCCTTAGCCCTAAGGTCTCGCTCGCTTCGACCAATAGAATCAGTTAATTTCCTATCAATTTGAGCTAGTGGATGAAGCTTAGAAAATGAAGCGATCGTATTGGTCGAAACGGGTGGTCTCGCTTTATAGTACAAACAAATTCAACACACTAAATGCTTGATCATCACTAAATTACGATTAAATATAATATTTTAGACCTATCCTTTTCATTAGTTTTTATAAAAATGTTGCCTATTTTGTTCCGTTAGAGATATTTTGCCTGAATCCCCCTCGTATTGAGGGGAGACCCGTGCCCAGAAGTGGGACGTCAAAATGGCTAAAATTATTATTATTATTTTTTAGAGTTATTTTGACTAAACTAAACCAAATTGTCATCATTCCCATGAACGTATAAAAACTCGAAAATACTTTGGATTTATCAAATCCAGTCGATGATTGTTAAGCGTAAGTATATACAATGCAATAGCTATAAATAATATTAGCTACATATGTACGATAGCTTAGACACGTAAAGTTAAGAATGGACTAATACAAAACCTTGACATTAATTAAAAACAATTCCTGATTAATAAATTGCTATATTCCGTCGGAAAAATCCTTCCTTTCAGTCACGAGTGCAGCATAAAACATAGGAAGCGGAATATACACCACACAAATGACATTATTTTAACTGAAATTATATAAAATAATGAAGGTTGTTATTAATATTCAAAGACCGATAAACAGATATGAAAATGACCTTATTATTGTATACTTTTACTGTCCAGCCAGTGTACAAGATTAAGTACAATGTCAGCTAGCACGGTGTGTGTCGGTACGCGTTATACGAGTATGCAAATAAGTTGCATTTTACATTCTTTGTACCATAAGTCATAACAGTACTAAGATATTGTGGTATATTCACGGCCATGTCAATGTTAATGTGGTAATAAAATAGTTGTAGTAAAATAAATTTATTTGAAACCTTTACCTACTTCTTCGTAGAACATAGATCTGTAGCAGTAATTCTAAAAATATATTTCATTTGTTGCAGGGAATGGGTGAAATAATGGAGCTTTGATGAAATCTTTAAGGTGCATGATTAATTACGGAAGATGTTAAAATAACAATTTAGGTTAGGTTGTTTTCTTTTATAAACCTGACCTATCCTATGTTATTATTAGGTAGGTATTAGGTTATCACTAAAACCGTTAGTTATCTCAAACTCAACTCAAACTCAAAATTGTTTTATTCACGTAAGCCAACAAAACATTTACAAATAGTCAGAATCTACCACCGGTTCGGAATGCTGCTTCCACTGAGAAGATCCGGCAAGAAACTCAATGGTTACTCTTTTCAATGAATTAAAGATGGTTTACATTCTCAGCAGCATAAAAAATATGAGCAGGCAACACCATTGTCACTAAATAAGTATGTAATAGTAAATAATAATCAAATCTCACTCAGATTTAGGTATTTAAATAAAATGAGAAAGCTAGTTTAGTGGGGTGTGCATACCTACTCATACTTATATGATCAAAGCTTTGATGAATTCACTCAAAAGATTTGATCAAATCACATATTTCCTTTAGGGAAATAACCTCACTGAGTTGTTATTTTAACATTCCGTGAATTGGTCATCTATTTCAGGGGTTTGGTCAAATCACCATTGTTACTCCCTTGCGACTTATCAATCAATCAATCATCAGCCTATATTTGTCCACTGCTGGACATTGGCCTCCCCTAATGAGCGCCATAGCGCCCTGTCTTCAGCTTACTTAAACAAGCGACTTATACTTATATATAAATAATTTGATTCAATATTAGGTCAACAATTCTTTCACATCCCATTGGTCCTTCAACCTGCTACTCACAATTATTTTCGCACAACTAACTATAACAAATGAGCAAACCCATTTTATATTTTATCTCGCGTTTTCCAAAAGAATGCTTCTCAATAAAACTGCCGGAAGCACTGCTTGGCCTGCGACCCTTAATGCTGGGAGGGTTTCGAGAGAAATTATTATAAAATCTGACAGTCAGTGTTAAAGGGAGAGGGGGAATCCTTCGAAGAGATTAGAGGGAAAGGTGGGCGAAGTTAGAGAAAGTAGGCTGTATGGCCAAAACACACTGAGAATATTTTACTAAAATTGACAACAGCAAATTAGTTTTTAATCTCTATTTGTATGTTTCAGTACAAGTTTAGCAAAATGGAGGAATGACAAACATCTTTGCTATAATTACAAAACGTTAAGTAAACATTACTAAAGTCATTGTTGTCATTGTTTTAAGTAAAATTTCCTCTCAAGGTACCTATTCATTAATATTTTTTTATTATCGACATCTCTACCTTAAGTTTTACGGTCGACAGTTGGTAGCGTCTACGTTAATAAATTGAACAGCGCATATCGGTTACCGAAATCAAAATTTACCAAACAAATAGTGTTACGTAGTTTGTAACGACGAGCGACTCTATCGAACGTAAAAGCCCGTGGTAGAGCTTCTGTCATACATATTGCGTGTCTGGTATTTTTCCTGTTGGTATTTCCTCAGTGATTTTCCTGCTTAATAAACCAGGGCGAGTGACACACGAAGCATTGTTTTATAATTTTATTCATGATTGTTTTGTATAGTTACAAATTGCTGGAGGGGCTAACGGGACTACTAGTAATTAGATGAACTTATATTTTTAGTAATCTTTATAATATACATATTATTATATATATGTCGCAGCCAAATAGCTTAATCCGCCGTTCAATTAACAGCCTAGGCACTTTACTAAACAGCGCCGTTCAACTAACGGCCTAAATGATATTCAGCCATTTGATCAAACAGCTAGGCAAATGACTTGGATCGATGACGTTTAACTACTTGCCTAGCCGTTTAATTACCTGCCTAGACTGTTCATTTCTATTTAGTTTTACTTTCTGCCACCTAGCGCCGAAACTCACCAAACTGTCAATATCTCTATATTTTATATTCTCTATGGTCAATATGGCGTCGGAAAAAAACAACTTTGATGGAATCATTTTATTAGGTACTTAGGTTTTTTACGGTTTTTTTTAGATCCACCGAATCTATTTGCCGGGTGGGGTTTCTGTGGGGTCATAAAAAAAATAACCCTAACCTAAACCCATCCAGGTCGTTCTGCTTGGGTAGTATTTTGAAAAAGTTTTGTAGTACTTAAATTTCAACCAGTTGCCTAAGCATTAGCCAGCCAATTTATTAAATGTTGTAATAGACTATACGGCTGAATATCATTTAGGCCGTTAGTTGAACGGCGCTGTTTAGTAAAGTGCCTAGGCTGTTAATTGAACGGCGGATTAAGCCAGTTGGCGGCGACATATATACAATTCGAGCAATATTATGTAATCTATACATACGAGTACATTATGAAACCAAAAAAACTGGGATTCACAGGCCTACTCAAGTACATAGAAGCCGAAAATAACAAGCATACCAAATTTAAAGTCCATCAGTCCATAAGTCCCATACATAGCCATTAAGTCCATATAGACGACCGCTTGGCGCAGTGGTTCGAGCGTAGGCCGCTCGTCTCACTGCATCGGGTGGTTGCGGGTTCGATTCCCGTCAGGGTAAATTTCGGAAATGGCCTTTTCGTAATTTTCCCTGGTCTGGGTGTCACTGGGATCGCCCCCAGTCCATTGTACCCATAATACAAGCGTTGCTTAGTGTGGGACCATACAATTGGTGTGTTCGTCTGGCGATATTTATTTATTTATAGTTTCGGATATACTTATTACTATAAAGATATTTACTTTATATTGCGCCTTAGTAAATGATAAAGATGATTATGAAGGAAAAGGAAGGACCCTGCCACAAAAAAAAATCTGTTGGTTGGTACAGCTCGTTGCTAGAAAGTGATTCAATATTAAGTTAGTAAAGTTTTTTTTGTGGTAGGTACATCATCTTAACCATTTACTAAGGTGCTATGCAAAATATCATGCATTATAAAAATAAGACCTTACATTAAGGTTATCTTTCTAGATTAAGATTATAACGCTGTGAACTCATAACTTTCGCCACGTAATAAAAGGGGGGCGTTAATTTGACAGACTCCTGAGTGACGTGTATAATTACTGATCACTGTGAGCTGTAAGTAAAATGTCGCCGCGTCATTCACGATCGAGTTTAATGTTGGCAAAGCGGCCGGCTCTTAGGAGATGTTCTGATCGTTTAGTGCGATTAATTCCGTTGTAGTAAAATACGGCAAACAATAATGTGTATTAAACTTAGACTATATGTAACATCTCTCTGGTACTAAATAATAATTTTACTATTAATCTTATATTACAGATCAACGCAAACACATAAGGTAAGGTAGCTTTATTTTTTTAAACGATCACAGTTGATAATACTCGTAGGCATGTAATTAAAGTACTGACGACCGCTTGGCGCAGTGGTTCGAGCGTAGGCCGCTCGGCTCACTGCACATGGTGGTTGCGGGTTCGATTCCCGCCGGGGCAAATTTCGGAAATGGCCTTTTCTTAATTTGCCCAGGTCTGGGTGTCACTGGGATCGCCCCCAGTCCATTGTACGGTACCCATAGTACAAGCTTTGCTTAGTTTGGGACCGTACAGTTGGTGTGTCTGTATGGCGATATTTATTTATTTATTTATTTATATACTCGTAGATAAGCCTTTACTGTACTGACATAATAATCATTTTATAATCGAATATGTTTTTTAAAATATCAGTAGAATTTCGCAAAGAAAATAATGATTGTTCAAATTGCAGATAATTATTTTGTTATTATATTTTTATGACTTAATTAATGTTATGCATTAATATAAAGGTACGCCGAACACATGGTTGCCAAACACCCATACCTATTATAAAATATATTGATAATTACACCCATATTAAGTATAATAGATATTGAAAACAACGTAGTTTTTCACACGGTTTAATATTTTGGTTACTGCGTCAAAATAATAATAAAGAAACACCAAATGAAATTCAAAAACTTATTTATCAAAACCACGAGAAAAACCTCACAGAAGAGATATCGTGTACCTGCGGTATCATTACGCTTATGCCCCGGGCTTGAACACAGTTTAAAGGTTAATGACGAAAGTTAGTTCCGTTCCAGTCTTTATGTCGTTCCATGTCGTGTGTGATGTTATAGTAAGGCCGATCGCCCACTGTGGTCCACGCTACACTCCTTTGTTAGATATACGGGCCAAAAACTGGCGTAGTGGCTCATTGTACGAGTGAGTTGCGGGTTCCATTCCCGTCAAAGCTTGGAATGTATCTAATCGTAATTCGCCCTGAGGTGCTACTTTTAGCAACGATAATCGAATCCTACTCCTTGCATCGTTTTTTCCGTCGTATCGATTACTGAACGAACTATACAAAATTAAGAGTAGGATCCGAAAATACGAATGTCACGATGTATCGATTATCGTTGGTAAGAGTAGCTCCCCTGGTCTGGGTGACACTGTAATCGCCCCCGGTTCATTGAACGATACCCAAAGTACTTTGAAGCGTTGCTTACTTTGGCACCATCCGTTGGTGGAACGACCATGGATGTTTTTTAATTAGTTTGAGAAAATTTCACAAGCCTATCAAAACTCAACCTTACAGCAGAGCTTCCGCGGCGTAGCGTAGCCAGGCATAGCGTCTGCCGCTACGAGTATGCACTGCTACTTAATAACGGCGAATGTTTACGTCTAAGAACAAGCATGATAAATAGATGTTGCTTGATGTGGTAGGTACATTGTGTTCTAATGTATGTACATGCCATAGTAAATGGAATTAGCTTCTATAAAAGGATGCTGTTTTGGCCGTAGATTTGACGTAACGATGTCGACGTGATATCGATGACCATTAACGATAACTATACATTCCATATAATGTGTGATTAGAATACTAAAACGATAAAATATTGTAATAAGTACAGTCGTGAAGTCCTTGGTAGAGCTATTTCGAAGTATTAGCTCTACATTTCCATAATTCCTGTTAAAATGCGTGAATGAGAATAAGTAGTTATAGTAATGAATTGTCTGTTTCTAAATCAAAGTGGTTGTTCATGACATGGGTTCTCGAGAGCTCTCGGTGTCAATGTAGAGCTAGGACTGGAGGCCCGTAGGTTACAGATTAAGTATATATAAAATATCTAAATTATACAAAGTAAACCGGTAATATCGTTATGAACAAGTTCTTATACTGATGCACTATTGGTGTCTATATCTCTATAAAGAGAGCACCTTTCTTTGTGTCATTCTATTGAGGTAACCTTCTTTCAGTCTTATGATATGGGCAGCTCTTAGCGATGATATAAGGAAAGCCATCCTGGTAATGTTGGTTGCAACAAATGATTATGTAAATGGTAATAAAAATCCTCAAAAAGAACCAAACGATTGTAAGAGCAGCAAAACATGAAGCTATAACCAGACCCAGCTTTAAACTGGACTCTTGCAAAAAACATGCATCGTTACCCAGCCAATATTACACTTTCAGAAAATAAAACAGAACGGAGCTTTCAGACTATTTAATGGGTGCAATATATCGTGCGGACACGCCCCCTGGCAGACAGGGTGGCTAGATTAGTTCGACTATCACGATTATACTAGGATTTTGGTAGAGCTGGGTACCTAACCAGAAGCGTCAATAGCCTAGTAGTTAGAGGGGCCGTCCTCAGAGCTGAGAGGTTCCAGGTTCGATCCCCATCCTGGTCATTAAGCTATTGACGTGAGCCCACTCCTAGCACAAGCATTAGCTTAGCTGGAGGGGCTAACAGGAATACTAGTAATGTGATAAACACACCGCTAGTAATCAAGAAAAAAAAGAAACCGTCCTTACTTAACAATTGGTTTATTAAGTAAAAAAGTAATTAAATTAATATATCATTAATAATATTTCTAATCTTAACGTTACGAATGAATGACTTTGATCTTAAAACCTTGCTTCTCAAACTTTCCTCACCGCCATTCCCAAGGCGGCATTAATCACAAATGGCGTTCCCCTTCAATTAACCGTCGGTTAAGTAAATCGTTTACGTGTAATCACGGCATGGACGCGATTATCGCGTGTTAGCCCGCACTCAATCATTGCCAGCTAGTTATCGACAATCTGGGCGTTTGTTAGGTTTGTCTTGCTTGTTACAGTCAATGGGGGAATTAGCATAAAATAAATGACTGTATATATTGATCATTTGCAATGTTCCTTCAACGTTGAATTGTAGATCCGAAATAACTCTACGAAAAATATGAAAAAAGTCACGGTCGTTTGTAAGCTCGCTGAGTTTCAATTGCTGGATCTTCTCAGTCGAGGTCGCGTTCCGATCCGGTTGTAAATATAAGAAAAAATAATGTTAATTTGTAAGTGCCCCCGTAGGCCTAAACAAAATAAACGCTTTGACCTTACTTTGACTTAAGGTTTAAGGTTTTAAGTAATGTAAACCTAACAATTTTTATAAATAGTTCGGTTCATGAATACATTTAGAAATGATTATGCATTCTGACTAAATTAAAGTATATTTAAAAAGTAATTTCCATTTGAACAAAACATTATTTTTGTACAAAACGCAAGTCACGGATTCTACATCTACTCATAGACCTAACGCACTAATTACATAAACATACATCGCAACAAACCTTACGAGATAGAACAATTAAGAATTCATACAGCAACATTGCACAGATGCACAGTTTTATTAAATCTGTGCACATTTGGCCGACATTGCGCACATATTTAATTCACCAATGTGCACCTGATACACTTCACTATTACTTAAAAACCTAACTTATTGCTTAATAAGAAAGCTTGCAATTTATTAAATAAGGCCGAATACTCAAACGCTTCTCGAATGTTAAAGTTCCACTTCGCTCCTTGAGATGTTGTTAGGACTTTGTTGTATAGCGTATATTTTTATACGGAATTTGAATTTAAGTATCTCCATTTTTTTCGTGATGCGCCTATTACCCTGCTTATGTGCAATGATGCACATAGTGCAAATTTATGCGCTTTGTGTAATAACGAGATGTCCCGCGCGTCGTGACGTGACAGCGAAATATCAAGTTTAAAATTTGACGTAGCTGTGGCGGTAATGCAGTAATGTTTAATTAACCAGCAATATACTCAACAAAATAGATTCTGAACCCATTACAACGTTACTTTTGCGCAGCAAATCTGATACCTACCATAGCTATAGGTAAGGTCGAAATTATCTTACATATTATCTTGATAACAATATTTATTTATACTGACAGTCTCAAACGGAATATCGTGTAAATGGGTCAAGTAACCATTCAGTTTGTTGACAATATCGAACGTTCAATCTGGCATAAGTTTGGTAATCAAATACTCTAGGGTCAATCTGGAAAAACTCTAGGATTTAATAAGTATTGACTGAGTTTTAAGAATAAAACTGTCTCGCTGTTGTCAATACTCTGAAATCATTTGACCTTTCGTGTGGCGCCAATCGACATTCTTAATACAATGTAAAAAGAGATAAAAACGTTACGATCTCAGGAAGACTCGTGATAATATTATAATTTGCAGTGATAATAAATCGATCGCCATTTTGGACGTGCGCGTACGGTCACCGACCGCAGTCAATGCGAACTGGGCCCATTGCTCAAGGACGTTCGAGCCTTTCTACATATCATTACGGTTCTGAGGGGAAGAGGGAATTCCGAATCATTTGCGGTAATTTCCATTAACATTTCACGGAAGCTTTCTGAAAGTTTAATGGATTTTTTGCAGTTTATTTCTTAAGTATCATAATTGGTGAAGATTTCTTTGAATGGAAATTAAGAAGACGTGTTTGTGTGAAGACGCTAATGCGATATCATGTCACGACACAAAATCTATTTAATCGAAAAATAATACGTTTCATGATTTCTTGATTCAAATTTCAATTGCTATGTATTACATAATTAACTTTCCCATGCACAGTTGCCATTTAGCAATAACTTATATCCATTAATATGCACATTTTAAAAATAATTAGGTGGGTACTAAAACATTTTAATCATTCTATAAAACTTTATTATGATTAAGTAAGGTTAGTGCTTACATATTCATCTATACTGCTCCAGTTACGTCATACGGCACACTTACAAAATATAGCCTAATGATGACGTCAGCCTTTTGTGAATAAGCTACAGAAACTCGGGCCAAGATTGATGAGTCTTTCATTGATTTGCAGTCTGTGAAAGAAACGCTTTTATTCACGCTTCATGGGATAAAATGAACAGATTCGCAGTCTGAATTACGTAGGATCGTGTCGTGTTTATAACTGTGCCACTGTGGAATCTTGAATAATAATCTTAAATAAATAAACTAAAGAAATTGAGCTTAGTGCACTTTTATTGTTATCTAATCGCCAGATATCATACCTAACTGGTTTAATACTCGGTACACACTAGAGTTTTATAAGATTTTGATGGAATATTTGTTTCAAGAACTTAAAGTAGCTACTATAATATTTCAAAGATTTTCATTACAAATTGAACTTCAAATCGTTTATTTTGTTTAGGCCTACGGGGGTACTTACAAAATGTCAATTTTACCTTTTTTTCTCATATCTACAACCGGATTGGAACGCGACCTCGACTGAGATGATCCGGCAAGAAACTCAGCGAGCTTGTCTCTTTACATTTTGTTATATTTCTTTTTTTCTTTTTAATCGCCAATTGCTTATTTAGTTAAAAATACAAAGTTACGATATTTTACGGCGCACTTCAAATTATCATAAAAATTAATTCCGCAGAGAACACTGAGACACGCTGACACATTTACTGACATAACAAAACATCGTAAACGTGAAATTACTTCCATAATGCAACTGCAACCATAATGCACGGTGCCCTATCATAGAAAGCTGGGCCGGTCACGCCGCTCCGCGGGAAAACCGCGCGATAGATTGCGCACTGTGCAAATAATTGCACACTGAACAAATAATTGCACAATGTGCGTAATTGCGCAAAAGTTCCACTGTGACATCACTAAGAAGCATTTGTGATTAAATTCAGTAATTGTTTATGTGATATTAATTTACCTACTGTTGTTTGTTCTAAATAATAATTTCTTATTTTATTCTGCTTGTTCTAGAGAGCCTAATTAATTCTTGACACATATGCGAAGACTGAATACCTGCCTGAATACCTCTCACAAGAGGGAGGGGTCACTATTATTATCTGACTATACTAAATCTATACTTATATTTTAACAACTTCCGGATTCAAAGGCAGCTTAAATTGGCTGTATTTTTACACAATTAATTAAACACTCCATCAAGCCAGTTACGACTTCATAATTATCATTGTGTAATTATGACAAATGTTTCTATAATTGGTACATTATTATGGTTTATTGCTATCGTCTGTTTACGCGGCGTAAACGTACACGTAATAATTGCGTATCTAATTAGGTTTATTATGAGGTGATTGACAGTCGGTGTACGGTTGTTTTTGGCCGTAATATACGGCGGAGACCAAATAAATGTTACGGTATATGAAATAATATTTGTTAAATTCAAATAATTTGGCTTTTATTAATTTATAAGTTTATTGTTTAATTCACTTCGATTAACACAAGGGATGTAAAGTGCTTAATAAATATCGTTAACTTTTTTATATTACAAAGTCGGTTAACAAGCGTACGGATGCGCCATAGATGCTTGCAGTATCAAAGGCATTGCTCACACGTTGCCGACTTGAAAGGGAGCGGCATAGAAGGAGCGGTTGGGCTTCTGGCCTTTTCACTCATCATACAAAACGCAGCTGTAAGAGTTACCTTACGCCGATGTTTTGTAAGAGAGTGGTACTACTTTGCTCGAGTCAGTCCGTATATGAGCTGTAGATAATTAGCTCTACGACCTTCAGTAGTAAATAAAAATACCCACTTAAGTATTGCACTTAATGGAGGAGGAAATCCTACTAATATTATAAATGCGAAAGTTTGTGAGTGTGGATGTATGTATGTATGTTTGTTACTCCTTCACGCAAAAACTACTGAACGGATTTGGATGAAATTTGGAACACAGATAGATTATAACCGGGATTAACATATAGGATACTTTTTAACCCAATAATCCAATACTACGCGGATGAAGTCGCGGGGTACAGCTAGTGATTTATAAGTTCAAAATAAACTTCGCTGCCTGTTCCGTCGCCAGAAAACTTTAAATCCAAGTATACTTGAAAATACTGACTTTAAGTATCGAAGTTCTTAAGTCAAATAGCAGTAAATCAAAGCCGAGGGAAGTTGAGGTTCTATTCAAGTAGTCCTTTATTTGCAAGACATCGGCCACAAAGGTTGTCCGTTAGTAGACTTGCTGATTTATAAGCAGCCGCGTTTCCGTTAGGTAATAATAACATTTGAAATGTTTATTTTAGTTAAGAATGGAGAACAAATATGAAATATCTATTTTATAGGTACTTCACCTTCAGGTCGACAACCTGCGAGTAAAGCATTTGGTATTGCAAGCATCTATCTATAGCCTATGGTAACTGCTTAACACCAAGCGGCTCGTACGATTGGTTACTGATTGTTACATTACCAAATATGTGTGTCTATCCGTATGTCACGGAAGACAAAGTTGCCATCTACCAAATTGAGGAAATATATTTACACTGTGATAAATATAAATTATAAATAAATAAATATCGCCAGACTGACACACCAGCTTAACGGTCCTAAACTAAGCAACGCTTGTACTATGGGTACCGTACAGTGGACTGGGGATGACCCCAGTGGCACGCAGACCTAGGAAAATTACGAAAAGGCCATTTCAGATATTTTCCCCAACGGCGACGGGTATCGCAGCCGCAACCACCCGATGCAGTGAGCCGAGCGGCCTACGCTCAAACCACTGCGCCAAGCGGTCGTCAATAAATAAATAAATAAATAGCAAATCGGCACCTTAAGCTGTATTAATTAGAGTGCATTATACCGAATGGTCCATCCGAACGGTCGTAGAAAGCGGAATGTGACGACCGAGACTGATTTATAGCTAATAGAATAAGTATTTAATGCAGATGTAATTAACAGGTGTTTACAAGTAATAGAGACGGGAGATTATATTCTATTCTATAAGTGGGTTTACTACGTATAAGTGGAATTGAGCAGAAATTCTCTGCAGCTTGGTTCGATTCCCGTTAGGGTACATTTCGGAAATGGCCTTTCCGTATGAAATTTGCCCTGATCTGGGTGACACTAGAATCGCCACCAGTCTATTGTAATATAATTAACTATTATAACTATATTATAGTTGTGTTTCATAGGATAAGTGAGAGAGCCAAAAAACTAACCCCTCCCTTATCTGCCTCTATACCACTCCCCTTCAGGCCGACAACGGTTTACGATCGGTTACATAAACCAGATGGACATGAACATGGATAATTACCTTATTTTTGTATCCCTCGAGTATATCTTATTACTAGTTTGTGCCCGCGACTTCGTCCGCGTAGTATTTAACCCACAATTTCGGGATTATCGGGATAAAAAGTATCCTATGTGTTAATCCCGGTTATAAACTATCTGTGTTCCAAAATTTATCCAAATCCGTTCAGTAGTTTTTGCCTGAAAGAGTAACAAACATCCACACTCACAAACTTTCGCATTTATAATATTAGTAGGATTGTAGAACGACGCTTAGCCGACGTATAAAAGTAATTTCTAATAATTCTTTATTCCGTGGACAGCCCCTCCTTCCACACATAGCACACCCAGACAAAGCAGAACGTAATAATTAGAATAAAACAGCAATTTATAAGTAAAACTAGCAAGAATACGGAAACTGCATAATACCAAACCTAGTACCATACAGATAAGGATCACTGCAGACGTGTAAAAAACAATTTGATTGTCTCACCGGTGGGAACGAGGGCCTTTGTTGTGCGCTCGCATGCGGCTGTTCTACCCCGTGGGAGCCATTGTTGGGGTAACAGGACTCTGGGTTTAGTTCCGATACTTGCGTCATCGTTGGTATGTGATTTTGATTTAATTAGCGGCGTTTTGTTTGTGTGTAAAAGCAGGTCATCGATAAAGATTACGAACACGCTCTACTATGCTCTACCATGCTCTACCAATGGCGGTAGCGGTCGCTAGCCGCTGGAGTAAAGTATTTGTAAGACAAATTGTATAGCGTCTCTTGATGTCATTCGAGGAACTAACAATCTATAAGAATAAATAAAATTGCAGTGTGTATTTTTAATATCAAAGTAACAGCTTTTTACTAAATGAATAAAAAATACGGTAAGCACTTATACTTAAGGTTTTTTTATATATTTTGTCTGTCTGTCTGTTTCTTCTGTCTAATCTCCGAAGCGGCTGATTCGATTTTAACGGGACTTTCACTGGCAGATAGCTGATGTTATGAGGAGCAACTTAGGCTACTTTATAAGGTTCCATCATGCACGAAAGTTCCATGAGTAATGTAATAATACATAAAAATAAAGTTACTTTTTTTGACAGGGCCTAAGGAAGTACTTCCCTGTGGTAAGGGATGGCGTGGCTACAGTATTAAAGGATTACAAATGCCAGGGGGAATGATACATCAGGATTAATATGAGTATTATGATTTTTTAGCCAATTAAAAAATAAAGAAGGATTTTTTTTTATTTCATGTTGCTTTTATATAAATGGGTAGGTATGGCATGTTTATGAAATCAGCTCAAAGTCAAAGATTGTAAGACATAAATAATGGACCTAATTATCACCTGGCTTAGGTATATTATATACATTCAATAATTACAATAAACTTACAAGCTGGCTGGTAATATGACGCATACAGTTTTTGACCAAATAGTTTTTACCTTTATTTACTATTAACCTCTAATTCTCTGCAGTTCCTATCTCAAAAAACAAAAAATATATCGCGGTTTAATCCCGGAACTGCATCAATCCGAACCGTGAAAGTGCAATGTATATCAAACTTTTTGCGTCCGTAACTTGGCTCGTTTAAAAAAGCTCCTACCACGCCCACAATACCATTTCCTTCACGTAATGCCGCAATCTACCGGACTGTAGGCTCATCAATCAGACTTTCTGAATTTGCGTGCAAACCTTACAATCACAGCGTTCGATTACAACAAAAAAGCCCAAATAAATTTAACCTACAAGCAATTCTAAACTCATTTCTGTACGACACACGTTTCGTTGTACATTAACAGTTCGTGTGACTTATGGTTATGTGCCAGTGAGTAAACGTGCATGTCATATTTTGTTTGAATCTAGAAAATTATTATTTTCTTTGAACTTTTTGTCTGCATCGGAATTATAACGATGCCATTCCCCGCTCTCCAAATGCACTTGATTAATTACTTACGTATTAATTTAACGTATGCATTATACCGCCATTTTGAATATTTGAAAAGTACCTGCAACAGAAAATAAAATAAAAATCAATAAAATTACCATTCTTCGCTACACACCATAATGATAGTAATTATTATGAAATAAATAAGAACAACGTAAGTTCACGCTTGTTATTTCGATTTTACACACTTATAATAATATCTGAAAATGGAAACCGTTAAGACAATGATTTAAAAAGTTTTCCACAAAATACTTTGGATATTGAACTTTTTACTCGTACCGATATTCTTTAAAAAAATATCATATTAATTAAAGCAAATGTCGTTGATAAAAGTAATCATTATCGCCTGTTTTTTTTTATAAAAACACCTATTAGCTGAGAAAGTCGACTTTTAAACTGACATTCCCGATAAAGTTAACGATTTCGCTTTACGGTTTTCGTGTGACCGTTATTAGCGGTCTTGTTCACACGCCTCGGTTTCCAAACGAATCGAATTGCACAATATGGGCCATACATGATATTATGATAACGTAATTAAAATAAAATATCCATTCGGATTGAATACAAACGATACAGTAACGTAATAATACTGTAATCCTGAATAATATAAGCAGGTTATTATATTTTAATAATTTCCGTGCCGCGTTCCACAGTAGCCGTTACTTTATGCGATCTCAATTGAATTCTACTTTGATTTCGTTATGTCACAATTATGAAACTCCACTAGGCCCGACACAGTAAATTCCCACAGTACTACCTGCTTAGTATAGTTTATGTATATAACAAAGTAAAAACAATCGTACGATCCACCTGATGTTAAACAGTTATCGTAGCCTATAGATGCTTGCAATACCAAAGGCACTATAGACGCTTGCACATTACTGATCTGAAGGGGAGTGTATAATAGCTACTTTATTCCGATCTTCTGTGACACGGTGGTACTACACAGGTCCAGCCAGGCCGTATATGAGGTGTAGCCCATGTACCGACTTTCCAGAACATAAATACTCTGTTACTTAATACCAAATTAGATTTCACTCCGTTTAGCCATTTTTGCGTGACTTTCAAAAAAACTTTTCAATCAAAACACTGCTGAATTCATAAAATTATGAAAACGGATTTATCGTAGGCACAAACAGAGAGTGTTAGTTCAGCCAAAAACGTACCGATCTCGCTTAATGTCGTTTAACTTCGGCAGGTATCGGCCGTTTCTTTGTTTAGACCATAGTAGATTACGTAATCCAGTGTCAAAATGCCTATTTTTATCGATGACAAAAATAAGGAAAAATAAATCAGCTACTTACTTAGGTTTATTGTACATTAGTAGGTCCTTTGACGTCATAGAAAATGGTAATAATGACCTCCAATCATCTCAAGCGACTTAGGCTAATTCATAGCGATACTTCCCATCGTTTACTCTAAATGAAGCCATTAAGTTCTCAATTGTTTCCCACTGGCCGGCCCACATCCACGCTGACCTTTAGAACATCGTCGGTGGAAAGGTGCAATTATGCCGTAATATCGTACGTAACGCGAACAACACGTGAATTATCGCAATTATCTCAAAGTCAAGTAGGCGTTAGAGCGCCGCCAGACGAGAGAATTCTCGCTGCGATTTATCAAATCGAAACAAACCTATTTTATAAAATTCATGTAAGCCAACAAAGCAATATAATATTTATATTAACAACTGCTACTCTTTTTGATTATTGATTATAAGCAACTGGCGATAAAACAAATATAATGACATGTAAAAAGAAAAGCCCGCTGAGTTTCTTGCCGGATCTTCGCAGTCGAGGTCGCGTTCCGATCCAGTTGTAGACATAAGAAAAAAATAATGTAAAATTGACAATTTGTAAGTGCCCCCGTAGGCCTAAACAAAATAAACGATTTGAATTTGAATTACGAATAGTCAGAATCTACCACCGGCTATGCTGCATCCACTGAGAAGAGCCTCCCCCCGCCGACTCAATGGTATGAGCTAACTATTTTGAAAAGAAAAATGTTTCCTAGGAATAGCAACGCAATGTGAGCAGGCAACACAACCACCTCAGATAGATGACTCAGCGACCACAAGATCAAATGACTGATAGAGGCCATTGCTTTACGAAAAAAACAGTATAAAATGACGTCACCTATAGGACCCAGTAGGACCTATGTACAAAAAACAAAAAGTACAACAACAAATTATTTTTGTGGTCCCTATTATTATTTTTAATATTTACACAAAAGGCTTTGTAATTACATAAAATAATTAATAAATACAAAGGATTATTATTAATATTTTCTGTAATTAGATTTTTTTGTTGAAATACAAGAAATAACAAAAACTTTATTTAGGTATAATTTTTTCAAGAGTTTCTACGAATCGTTAGCACTTTTCATTTTTTTTTTCCACTTTGACAAAGCCTCAGTTTTTCCACAAAGAATTCCAATTCCGTACAGCGACAATGAATATATTTTTTTTCATAAAAAAAGCAAATATGAACAGCGAACACATTAAGTTGCCACGCAAATCTATCGCGCGATGACCTCGGCGTCGTCTGCAAAGGCTTTACAAATATGAATTGTTGGTTCTAACTTAACGGTATCCGCACATCGGAGCCGGTTCTACTTTTTTTCAACTAACTAATTACCACACCGCGCACCCCGATATAGTTGTTAAAAATATTTGGCTTCATACGGCACAGCCATGACCTATGTTGACGCCATATTGTTACGTCATCGTTTTGCGCGATTTTGTTTAAAATCGCTAAGAATACCATGGTAATGCTTTATGTGGATATTACAATGGGATGGACATCGCACATCCTTTATGAGCCAGCCCGATTATGAACTGAAGTCAAGTGACTACAGCTTGGCTCTCCGATGTCTATTATCTGAACTGAGTTTATTATTTAAAGGGAAGCTGTATTTGATCCCAATGTATTTCATCACGGAGCGAGCTTGTAGCCTTTATGCCCGGAACATCCTTATCAAAACGATATTCGCGACAAAGTCCTCCACGCTGCTTAGATAACGTAGCGTTTGTTGTAAATTTGCTGCAGAATCAATTAGCTAGAAACCTCACTTTCCCTACATTCTACAGTCTGCACGGGCCTCCAAGCAACTTGCTTGACGATAATGAAGGTGGTGGCATATTTAAAAAAAACATTTTTTTATTATATCAACCTATTTCACACCATAATTACAATAAGTATGCATTATTATTAATTTTACGATTTCCTTTGCGCGTTCATTTATTTTTTCATCCCAATGCGAGATAATTTGCGTAATACAATAACAAAAAATACAATGTTATTGAACTCGACACGTATGTGCCGGTTAGTTAAATCTGATATTTACCGTTAAGGCGTCTAACAAAGGAAGTTTTTGTAACTGCTCCTTGATAAAGACATTAATTTACACGTATTGTATTAACTATTACAATGCTACCGATTTCTTTTATATTTTTACTTCCATTTTGACGTATTATGCGAAATGTGGCTCAAACCTCTGCTTTCTCCTTCGGGAAAACAAGCCTAATTGTGTATACTATTGTTTATCAGTACATATACCATGGATGAGAATAGATACAGTTCTCCAATAGACTTCCAATAAAGATTGCTAAATAGTTCAAGGTTCTAATCTCGAACTCAGAAAGGGAATGTAAGAGAATATCCACAGTAAGTACACACGTAGACTTATACTAAAAAACCCTTTATATAAATTACTAGCGGCCCGCCCCGGCTTCGCACGGGTACATTACGGTTACATTATTGGAGTTTTAGTAAGAATGCCTAATTTTTAAAAAAATATAATATAACCTATGTCACCCGGGGATAGTGTAGCTTCCCAACAGTGAACACCCAACAGTTTTCACATCGGTTCAGAAGTTTCGGAGCCTATTCATTACAATCAAACAAACAAAGTTTTCCTCTTTATAATATTAAGTAAGTACGATCATGAGTGTGATCTATAATACTGTTGTAAGTCTACATAACATTCTATACATATGGGAGTTTACCTCAATCCAAAGTCATTATCTGCACCATTATTGGATGCATATTTAATAATCATCTTTTCTTAATTAATAATGCAGAAATATGCTAAAGATATTGCTCTAAATACTATAGCAAATGAAATAATTAAGGGAATGCACGAAGGTATATAATTAGTTGCGAACAAATCCGCCAGGATTATAAACCTAATAAATAACAATATATAATACAGAAAGTAAAAATAACAATTGGATCTAATATTACTTACGAATAGGCAAGTAACTAGAATCGATCTAAATCTGTATGCCGTGTCAGAGTGCTTAACAAAGATAAAATGGCATAAGTTATGAATAACATTACTGAGTCACGTTCACAGTGATAATCTAAATTTATTTTCGCACGAAAATCAGATCACGTTTTGGTACAAATTGATCTTTATGCATAAATAAATTAGTTTATTGAATAGGTGTCTAATGCGGTTTGGTTAAGGTGAAGGCGCCTGTCTAGCCCGCGAAGTTCAATTTTTTTGAGTTCTTTTAGAAATTGTTCAAAATCTGACAATAATAAAAGACAAATTTTGTAATTCGCGAAAAAGACCGTGTGCAGTGCATTTATTAATTTGCATTTATTAATTCGAGCGTAGGCCGCTCGGCTCACTGCACATGGTGGTTGCGGGTTCGATTCCCGCTGGGGTAAATTTCGGAAATGGCCTTTTCGTAATTTACCCTGGTCTGGGTGTCACTGGGATCGCCCCCAGTCCATTGTACGGTACCCATAGTACAAGCGTTGCTTAGTTTGGGACCATACAGTTGGTGTATCAGTCTGGCGATATTTATGTATTACATATTAACATTTATTAATACTAAATACTTATCGTTACCTACGTATAGGTACTCGAACTGTGATATGTATTAATAGCTTAGTCTGTAGCCTTCAGTTCGCGAGAAGGTCGTATAAGAATAGATGCATTACAGTAATCGGACATAGTTTTGCAAAGACGAACCAACCCATACATCCACCTGCAGACCAAAACCAACCCCAGTGCAAGTGTATTTAGGTCGGTTCCACATTGCGAAAGTATATGTGGGTTGGTTCCATTCTGCAAAACTATCCTATAATTAATCACAGCTCCTGTCAGAGTGACCGGAGGTGAGGTCGCTGTGACTCAGAGACGCCTGATGTTAGAGCATTTTGAAATAGCGAAGGTTTTGTAATACTTGCAATACGAACTTCGTTATTTTTGACTATAAAACTTCTTTTTTTGGGTCTTGTCCCGCCACACAGTTCCACCACTGTAACTCCTGTAAGCCAGGATCGGCAATGGTGACCGATAATGACGTCGAGGATTGACCCTTGATGAGTCCCGGGGAAAGGTTAAATTGTCTTGGAACCCGCACGAATTTAATCGAAAGAATTAATAGGAGTTGACAATAGTAGCCATCATGTTTTTTTTTTGATGAATTTGTTTGTAAATATTAATTGACATAACTGGCGTCAAGCAGACACGATAGGCAATATATTGTTCGATATACACCCGTGTGTATATACCACGCGACACGGGATAAAATATCGTCACATAAATGCAATTAGTTGGATTGATTATGATTATAGTGTTGCATTATATTGAATTTGATTGTTTCGCCCCAAACGAATAATTTGTAATGATAACTTCTATTTTAAAAACTTTGTACTTAGTTCTAATTGCAAATTCTTGTTCTTCAACAACAAATAATCGATTCAGTTTTGTACCTATATGTTAAAACAATATTATCGCATCCATTATTACAGGTTCTATTACATCATTGGATATTGATGTCTTATTATTATTCTACATAATTCTAGATCTTCATACCCACTCATCTTATAAACTATCACTCAATACCGGATGAATAGTCACTTACAAGCGGGTTATGTATTCATTACATCGCATCGGCTCTGAAATGAAAGTGAAATGTGGCTTTGTTTGAAACTGTGTGACATTATGACGTGATATTTCAGTTCAGGTGAGATTGTTCTCACTTAAGGTGAATGCGCCTGTCTAGCCCGCGAAATTCAAATTTTTCGAGTATTTTTATAGTTTATCCAAAATCTGAAAACATTTAAGACAACATTTTGTGATTTGCGAAAAACACAGTATGCAGTGTGTTTATTAATACATTTATTTTACTCTAAATATTATCACGGTGGATATGATACTAGTAAATCACTAAATATACAAAAATTGCCAGATTATCTGGATAGCTGTCGTTCTTGAAATGTTTTAGAGTAAGTTGGATATATTAATAAATGCACTGCCCACGGTCTTTTTCGCGAATTACAAAATGTGCCTTTTATTATTGTCAGATTTTGAAAAAATTCTAATAAACCTCAAAAAATTTGAACTTCGCGGGCTAGATGGGCGCTTTAGCCTTAAAACTCGCAATTTCGGAAATAGAATTCTTATGTAATACCAGGACTAATAAATGACATGTGGTAGGGCTAGCTCCACCGGGGCAGTACCAGCCTCTCACAGAAGATCGGAGTAATGTAGCTATTATATCTCTGTTTTGAACGATGAGCGAGAAAGTCGGAATCTATACCAACTGTTTTCCTCAATCTCTAGCCTCCTCCCGTTTAGGTCGCCAACATGCCTTTGGTATTATCACCTATAAGTTACGGTAACTGCTTAACATCAGGCACGTCGTACACTTTTTGATATTAAACAATGGCGCTACTCGCCAAGGAACAAACCTAGTGAAACCTGGTCATACCATTGTTAATCCAAGGTTAATAAAGTGGTGGGATTGTGCGCCGGGGCTCATGAAACATAAATAACAGCACTTCAGAATACAGAATAAGGTACTGAGGTGAAATTTCAGTTTCAGTTTACAATGTTGCGTATAAATTCTCTCAAGAAATGGCTTGTGGGACAATGTTCTAATCTAAGAAACGCGATCGTTCACTCGAGACCAGTGGGAACTTAGATTGCAAGCTTGTTCTTTGTACGTACATCATCACACCTCCATTCCTCAAGGGAATGGGCAGAGGTATACTCCAGTGCATTCATATTTCGCCGATTTGGTTCCAATAGGGGGCGAGCCTATAGCGATCTCACATTCACGATGCTGACGATAGATGGCACTGAATGCGACGCCTCAATACTTTCAGCAATTCTGCATAAAAAACTTGAATCACGATATTAATGTTCGCAAGCCTCGTGACTATATATACAAGACCGGGAGAACAACCATCAGGGCATAGCGACCCTCAGGCATACCACCCACCTGACTGAAAGCGTGACCCTCATTAGCGAGGCATATTTTGACCATGCTGACTCAGTATAGATTACCGAACTTCCCACGTATCTTTCGAAACACGTGCAGCTCTTGTCACGATGTTTTTCTTCACTGTACAAGGCCGTTCTTGTCCTTTGTCAAGGAGTAATGAAAATGTAGAGGATTGAGACTAATGTCACATTTCAACCCACCTAAACCAATGTCACAATGTAACAGCACAATGATGAAAGTGAAACTCCATTGGGCCTCATTCTTTTGTGCAGCCCAACAGGTATTTAAGAGATAAAAGATAACAATCAACGCTTCCGTAAGAGTTCGTTTGACACCGCGACCTCACATTCGCCATGCGTGTGCGTCGCGCAACCAGCCATAATTACGATGAGATCGACTATTAAGATAATTTTGATTTGGTGATAATTTGACAAAGTTATTTGTAGATTCGTGTTAGATAAATTATACCATCCCGAATGTAATAGGGATGTAATAGACGTGCACTAATATACACTAATTTCACCACGAGATAGGATTAAATATGACGCCTAAGGGTGTCCATCTACTTGAGCTGGACTGGCTGGCTGGGCTAGTTAGCCTGCTCGCTCGACTAATAAAATCGATTCAGTTTCCACTGCTCATTAAAATGAAGCAGTTTTATTGGTTGAAGCGAGCGGGCTAGGCAGCACACCCAGCCCGCGCGGCTCAAATAGACGGGCAGTCTTAGAATCAATGCCGATAGTGTAGCCGCAAAAAATATACAATGAAAAAGTTTACAGCAATTTCACAGACAAAAGTGATATCGAAAATTACTCATTCGTTAGCTACACTAGGTCTGCGTAGACCCTTACAAGAATCTAAACAATACTTACATAAGCTAACTTGTTTTTTAGTTTGGCAATAAGTTCTATTATACAAAGTTTAGGCTCTAAATTGAATGTGTGGTATTTGGATGACGGCACCCTAGGAGACACTCCAGACAAAGTTCTTTTAGATCTTAAAAACATAATTGTTAAATTTCATTCTTTAGGTCTAGAGTTAAATTTTGACAAGTGTGAGCTATTTTTACCTGAGGCCATTCAAAACAGAATTAATATTATTAACCAGTTTAACAATTTGGCTTCAAATATCAAAATTGTAGACAAAAAGTCTCTTCATCTCCTAGGGTCCCCAATATTTCCTGACGCGATAGAACCTACAATCGAAAAATCTTTAGCTAAATTCAATGAACATTCCCATAGACTTTTAGGTATTAACTCTCACTCCGCCCTCTTTATTTTAAAATTTTGTCTTTTTGTTCCCAAATTTACTTATCTCCTCCGTGCATCCCCAGTTTGGCTGTACCAAAATTCGTTAGCCACCATAGACAATCTCATAAAAACAACTTTTGAGAGCATAATAAATGTGAAACTGTCTGAAAAGTCTTGGACCCAAGCATCTCTACCCATAAGGTACGGAGGAGTAGGAATTCGCAAAATTTCAAGTATTTGTGTACCAGCTTTTCTGTCTTCAACATACAAAAATGAAAATCTCATTAAGCGAATCCTATCCAGATCCTCGCTTAATGTTGATATTTCTTTTGTGGATGAGGGCAGAAAAGCTTGGCAGATGGCCTGGCCGGGTCTAACTCCATCTGATCCGACCATACAAAAAAGCTGGGATGTTTTGTGTTGCAGTGTCACGTTGAAGGGGTTAAAGGATACTAGTACAGGCCCCGAGCTCGCTAGGATCGAGGCAGTTTCTCGTAAGGAATCCGGTTATTGGTTACATGCGTTTCCATGTGCGAATACGGGAAACTACCTTGACCCAAATACACTCCGTGTGGCACTAGGTTTGCGACTCGGCGCTGACGTTTGCGCGCCGCACACATGCCCATGCGGGGCTGCTGTCGACCGGCTTGGACACCATGGACTTTCCTGTGCCAAGAGTGCTGGCCGCTTCTCCCGCCATGCTGCTCTGAACGACATCATCCGACGTTCTCTTGTCACCGCCAACGTACCGGCCATTTTAGAGCCGCAAGGTATCGTACGTGACGATGGTAGGAGGCCGGACGGTATGTCTCTCGTTCCTTGGAGCAGGGGGCGGGCTTTGGTGTGGGACGCGACTTGCGTTGACACTCTGGCCCCGTCTCACCTCCTGGGAACGAGCCAAAGAGCGGGCGCGGCGGCTGAGGGGGCAGAAAATTTGAAACGCCGCAAGTATAGGGTTATCGGCTCCGAGTACATTTTCGCACCGTTTGGAGTCGAGACCCTAGGTCCATGGGGTCCAAGCACGCATAATCTCGTTCAAGAGATGTCAAAAAGATTGGTCGACGCAACCGGCGACCCAAGGGCTGGGCATTTCCTCGCTCAGCGAGTGGCTCTAGCCATCCAGCGAGGGAATGCGGCTAGCATCCTGGGTACGCTTCCGCATGGGCCAAATTTTGTACATTTTTTAAATAATTAGTAAGTTTGTTTTTATTTGATCTGTATATATAATAACATTGATTTTCATTATAATTATAATTTAGTTATTACATTTTATACAAGTATCTACTTACTATCATATAGAGGTACATACTAGACAGCTCAATTGCATAAGCTTAATGAATAGGTTCTTTGAAAGTACGTCTCATTTCTCGTTAACATGCATTTAAATCCACTATGACAGTTGTTTCCGTGTTTTGTCACGCTAATAGGCATAACACACGAGTGATTAATGTTAAGCTGTGACTGATACAACGTCGTTAAGTTGTCGAAATGTGGTACGTGAGGCGTAGCGCGAGGTGTCAACGAGTCATCTTTGAATGAGATGAGAAGTTTGAAAAGTCACAGTAGAGCGAAGCTGTAGTCAGTTGACTAAAGCTCAAATACGGGCTTACTCGACCAGGGGAGTACCACCCTCACACAGAGGATTAGCGAAAAGCAGCGTGACATCTGTTTCATACGATGAGTAAGAGAACTAGAAGCCCGACCTCCTCAACTCAACTACTCCCCTTTAGATCACCTAAGAGAGATCGCAGTAGAGCATAGTAATAAGGACACGTACTCTATATATTTTAATACCACAGTAAGCAGAAAATACAGGATAGATAATAATAATAATAAATAATAAATATCGCCAGACAGATACACCAACTGTACGGTCCCAAGCTAAGCAAAGCTTGTACTATGGGTACCGTACAATGGACTGGGGGCGATCCCAGTGACACCCATATATCAAAATATAATATAAGGTAGAGTGGGAAATCTTATTTGAAGTACCTACATAATATTAGGTACCTATTTAATTACATTATCAGAATTATGTAATTGCTGAGTGATAACAAACTTCGTGACTATCTTAATTTTTGAATTAAATGTCGATGAATATTTGACTTAACTTTTGTATCACTTAGAACACACCCACACGTATATGAAATAGTGTCAACACACTTAAAGGGAACGGCTAATCATATTCAATACTTAATTGTTTGAAAAAAAATGTGGTCGCTAGTAATCGGCCTTCCGAAACATCCTCACTATTAGCAAGTAATGGAAATAGTGGAAGGAAATAAAGCACAGAATTGCATAACACCATTGAAAGTGATAGTACACCAGTGAGTCCAAAATGATGATGATTAATAACCGATCGGTTCTAGCGAGAGCTCGTGCCGCAGTTAAGGGGAGGGCGATGGGGAAATATTTAAGACTAGCTGTGCCCCGCGACTTCATCCGCGTAGGATTATTGGGTTAAAAAGTATCCTATATGTTAATCCCGGTTATAATCTATCTGTGTTCCAAATTTCATCCAAATCCGTTCAGTAGTTTTTACGTGAAGGAGTAACAAACATACATACATACATACATACATACATACATACATCCACACTCACAAACTTTCGCATTTATAATATTAGTAGGATGGGCTTGAGGTTTTTTAATAATGTCATGATAAATGGTGTTAGTGATTGGTAGGTTTTAATGATTTATATAATTCAGTGGGAGGAGTAATTTTATACAAGTTATGCGTATCAAATGTATATATAAATATTTATCATAAAAACAGCGACTAATTAATTTTAAAACACAATAAAAAAATATTATTACAGACTTATAAGCTTAGAAAACCTGCAGATTGGTAATGTTCTTATACACTTCTTATACAAGAATCTATTCAACAGCCGATTCATTAGTCGGTGTGAATGACAGAAGATGAATATGGAACTATTACTTACTACTTTCAATTACAAAATGAATTATGTATGTAAAATGGCAAAACAAAACTATTTAACTACCATTGAAACATCAAGAAATCCCATAGGTAACTGATGACTCAAAAGATAAAAACAAAAACTGCTATAAGTTAATAATTACGTATGTTTCGGTTATTATAGGGTTGTCAAATCTTATCACACAAATATTTGGATTAACAATATTGTATAAAAAATATGTTAAATAAAACATGTTGAAGAACGAATCACGTTATTTTAGATGTATTTATATCGCATTAAGGAAACATGGTTTATTATTAAATTAATTTTAATATTAACATTCAAAACTTGTTAGGCAGGGTCAACATATCGCGAGGCTGTTATTACAAGGGCATCAAAGTGAGTATGTGATATCATTATATCAACTTCAAAATTAATTAAAAAATTAGGAAATATAGCTAATAATAATATCGCCAGACTGACACACCAACTGTATGGTCCCAAACTAAACTACGCTTGTACTATGGGTAGTGTACAATCGATTGGGGGCGATCCCAGTGACACCCAGACCAGGGTAAATTACGAAAAGGCCATTTCCAAATTTTAACCACCGTGTGCAGTGAGCCGAGCGGCCTACAATCGAACCACTGCGCCAAGCGGTCGACAAATAACTATGTACTATATCCCTATTTCTGCATAACTATTATGGTTGACAACCCTATTGTATGTTCTAAGTCGTGACCGACGGGTGCTTTCTATTCAATCTCAGTTTAATTGAACAGTTTAGTAGAGTTCAGTTATGCGTTTGTTATTCAACATAGTTAATTGCGCTTGTGAACGCTTGTAATTGTCTGTAACGGCTTGATAAGAAGACGTTAGCTATTGTGACAACCCTGTCTCACAGTAACATGGGATATTGCTTAGTACCTAGGTACAGTAAGTACAGTACTTAGTAGATAAATATAGCTAGGAAGGTATAACAATATAATAAAATATCAAGTGTTTTCTAAATCATTGTACTTATTTATATTAAATAAAAAGGTTGTTATTTTTGTAAGTTTGGGTAATTACTAGAAAAATGTAATTAGGTACAAATCCAGCTGCCAAAGGATTACAAATAACAACAAATGGTTTTTTTTAAACTATAAATATCTACCTACCTTCTCGAAAAAGTTCATATAAGGGTTAGAATACAATACATTTTTTTTTATATTATCCATTGAAGGAGCCCTTTTAGCTACAAATATATTTTCAAGATACCATGTCCCACCAAATCCCAAACTTATATCGGCACAACATATTACTAATTATTGAAGACCAAGTATTCTTCCGGTTGTCCGCGGCTATTTTAATTTAACAGCTCAACTCAGTAATCTCAATTATTTTTTGTCTAATATATCAATCGTTCACTAGTAAAACTAACTGCGACAGCATGACTTGTTTTGAAAGAATATTTACGCATTGCATTACTATTTTAGAGCTGTTGAAAAATGAGATCCGGAAGATCCGGGGAAATGGACGGAGAGTTTACCATCCATTTCCCCTCCTTTGTCCCACTCCCTTTAAGGTGCGAAACGTGCGTGCAATGCCTTTGGTATTGCACGCATCTATAAGCTACCATAACTGCTTAACATCAGGCAGATCATACGCTTGTTTAGGTACCCACTTTGTTAAGTATATAAAAAAGGTAAAAACGTAGAAAGTACCATTTCAATTGGAAATACTTGTACACATATTAAATCATATTCAATGAAAGTTCTAAGTTAATACTATTCCAGTTTAACGTAGGTGCCCACTTAACAAATTTTAACTTACTCTTTTTTATTAGAAAGGGCTTTTACGTAAAGCCGTTTTTGTAACACGTGGATTAAATTTAATTGGTAAAAAACGTGGGTAATTCAGAAGAAATTGATTGCAAGTGTTATTTGGTTTAGCGTGATTTTTTCTAATCAAATTCTACCGAACAAGATTAATTGAGTTTTAAAGTCATAATACTAAAGTTCAAATTCAAGTCACCATCGGACCGTTAGAACTGCAAAGGTGTTTTTTAAGCGTTCATCATACGGAAGAAGAGTGTAAAGCAATAAAATGTAATCGATTCATTAAAGTATATTAAAGGTAATCGAGTGCCCTAAACATTTGCACGAAGGGCTGGAGGCGAGAATCGATATTAACTATATATACGATTAAATCTGTATCGAACAGTTTAGTTATGCAAGCCTACGAAATTGATATCGAAATTTAATATTACGGGTGTTTAAATGAAAGTGAAAAGTTAAATGAAAATGTTGAACATTTACTGCAATCGATTAGGGTGTGACTACGCGTAATTGGATACCTGGCCAATAATAGATGAAATTTGGTACAATATTGAAAGGGCTGTTTAAAAAACTAAACTGCTTAAAAATATCATAATACCTACTACTACCCTACTACTAGTTAATCTCGTATAACAAAGTTCCTTGCGAAATGTTTTAAGCTGAACATGGTCAAATTCTCCTATAAAGTCTGGTAATTTATGAGTATCACCAATTTACTGACGGTGGTAAGCAGACCTAAATAATAAAAATGTATCCCTAATTGAAACATTTTTATTTACATAACACAGCTTGAATACACAGAGCTTGAGTTGTCGCTGTGAAGGAAACAATAAAGGTGACTGTTCACGGCTGTGCAATGAAACGGGCCCGCCCGCTTAGACCAGTATCATCCCTTCATTTTCTGTCAACTAGGGAAGCCGTGGACGGTAGACGTGCACCCTTATACTCGGAATTGTTCTCGACTTTTATACTGTTAAGATAAGAACCATATTTCTGAGATTTTCAGACCTATGGACAATGGCAAAGTTGAACAAACTGCAGTTGAAATGAATGAACCTTTTAACTTTTTCCCAATCACCAATATTTCTCACGCGCATATTGGAAAGTGAACACCTCGCTTATCACGACGACACGTTCTCACAATGCGTCATTAACCACGGTTAATTTAACTGAAACTATGACAAATCGCAGCTAACAGTCGCACAATGCACAGTTTAACCTTTGATCGAGATCGCAATCTGGACTTTTTGTTAACTCTAAAAAACCAGTATTCGGAATAAAAAGATCTATCTACCATTTCAATAGTTAAAGATTAACAAACAATTATTTATATAAGTGCAATTTGAATGGTAAAACTGATAAATTTAGCGAATTTTTCTATTTCATTTAGTGTTTTGTTCTGTTGATTGCCGAAGCTGACGTGATTTCAGAGAGCATTATGCAAATCGGATATTGTTAAAATTACATTTATAAAAGTAATTTAGAATACCTTGAATAGTAAACGAAACTATTTACGCAATTAACTTAAATATCAATTATCACAATATGCCAATAATATTCGTGTACATCTAATACATTCAAATTCAAAGCGTTTATTTTGTTTAGGCCTACGGGGGCACTTACAAATTGTCAATTTTACATAGTTGTTTTCTTATATCTACAACCGGATCGGAACGCGACCTCGACTGAGAGGATCCGGCAAGAAACTCAGCGGGCTTGTTTTTTACATGTCATTTTTTTTTATCGCCAGTTGCTTATATTCAATAATTACAAAGGGTAGTAGATATTAATATAAATATTATAATAGCTCCAGTGTGTTGCCTTCTGATATAACTAAGAATTACACAAATAATTCGGACTAGTAGGGCAAGACACGCTACGCTTTGCCATTATTATTGACCGTCGAGATTTGAGCTGCTCAGTCCCAAGCTGATTTATCATCCAAATAATCCGAGATTTCGTAATAACCCTTTGCACTGAGTTTAGTTTTAATTAGGGTTTTAAACTTATTGATAGGTAAATCTCGAATTTCATTGGGAAGCTTATTGTAAAAACGTATACATTGCCCCATAAAAGAATGACTTATTCTGTGGAGACGAGTTACATGTACGGATAGCTTGTGCTTATTCCGTGTATTAATAGAATGAGCGTCGCTCCTTTTCTCAAAAGATTTTCATAGATAAATTGTGACACAACAGAATATATATCTTTAAATTTTTCTCTGCGGGAGATACCTTATAAAATAACGGAAGTAACTTTTTTTTTATGTAACAGTCGCAGACAAGCGTACGATCTGATTTTAAGCAGTTACCGTAGCCTATGGATGCTTGCAATAGGTACCAATGGCATTGCTCGCACGTTGCCGACTTAAAGGGAAGTGGGATAGAAAGTGGGGGAGGGAGCGGGGCTTGGTCTTTGATTCTCTCACTCAGCTTACAAAATGCAGCAATTATAGCTACTTTACGGTATCTTCTGTGAGAGGGTTGTACTACCACGGTAAGGCCAACCAGTATACCTATGAGCTGTAGTCAATATAGTCACTGTCAACTGGACCTACTTTAGCAAAATGGAACCAACCCACATGCACTACTGTAGACCAAAACGAACCTTGTGTTAGTGGTTCTAGGTTGGTTTCAGTTTGCAAAAGTGTGTAAGGGTTGGTTCCATTTTGCAAAAGTAGGTCCAACTGTCACTGTTACAAAGGGGTTCGAAAACATTATTTGCAAAATGTGGGTCCCCACCGCAGTGCATCCCCCCTGCCTACCCTTTTGGAGGTTAGAGGTGTAATAGTGTTAAATGTTAAATAAACTATTACACAAAGCTGTCATAATAACCTTCCAAATAATTAAACACCCGTTAAGATTGTTCTTGTTAACGTAAAATTATTTAATTATTACAAAAACGAACAATAACGAAACGTTTCCGAAAAAGTCCTTGTTAACAGAAAGCGATAATAATTATTATGAAACGTCTAATCTAGACGTGATAATTTCTATTACCAGTATTTTTATAAAAATTACCGGAATGTTTTTAATTCTTTGGAACGCCGCATTTGATTATACAATCTTATTTCCTAAATAAGTAAGTCTTATTACCTAAGTAAGTACTAATAGCTTATGCCCGCAGTGCTTATGCCTCGCGAGGGAGATGTCAACAGCAGCGCCATCTACCGGGTCTGACTGTAGCTAAGAACAATCCAAGAGACTACAAAAACCCCTAAATAAAAAAAAACAAAATCGGTCAAGCCGTTTACGAGAACCGCTTAGAAGAACAACGAACACACGCACACCAGAATTTTATATATAAATATTCTTCTTGTTCTAAGTTGTAGCACTCTTGTCAGAGTATATATAAATATATAGGTAGGTAAATTTCGATTATTGTAAATTCAAATCGCTATTTCTGACTTATGGTTGCGGTATTCTTTCGGTTTGTTTAATCTGTAGTAAGACGGGGTCAATGGCATTCGCAGAGTCAAAGCCAAACGTCATAAGGTCATAACGGGGCAAACAGAGGAACATCATTTCATTTGTTTAATGGGCGGTACAGTCGTCTAGGGCGGAAATTACCGCCCAGAGCCAGGAGTGAGATAGGCCAAACGCACAAAGGGTTGCTCTTGGATCTGTTTTTACATTTTACTTCTTTTCCTTCTTATCGTATGAATATAAATAAATGAATAAATATCGCCAGACTGACACACCGACTGTACGGTACCAAACCCAGCAATGCTTGTACTATGGGTACCGTACAATGGACTGGGGCGTTCCTATTGACAACCAGACCAGGGGAAATTACGAAAAGGCCATTTCCGATATTTGCCCCGGCGGCAATCGAACCCGCAACCACCATGTACAGTGAGCCGAGCGGTCTACGCTCGAACCACTGCGCCAAGCGGTCGTCTAAATCGTATGAGCTATAGTTATAGTAGCTAACTCTGGTGCCACCTGAAGGCTTTCAGCATGACTTATCGACTGTAGACGGCACCGGCACTGACAGCTTAACGAACGAATAAACGGAATCGTTCAGTGTAAATGCCACAAATGGTCAACAATTACAGGAGTTTAGCGAGCGCTTGTTTTAGGAACGTGGCTTCCGAACATAGATTTTATCGTATGAAAAGTCCATTGGTGCACGTCCGCTCCTGGGACTTGAACCCACGACTTTCGGAACCAAATCCGTGGCCACTGGGCTACCACGCCCCCTTTACTTCAGACCGAGGATTACTTAAAAGAGTACCTTGTCTATCCAGTCAATATATCAGTGACCGTTAAGTTAGACCAATTGGTAGTACTGGCACCCCTTGAACCAACTGACCTTAACATAAGTAAAATCTAAAATTCCCCTCCCTATCCCACTTCTCTTCAGGCCGGCGACGTGCAAGCGATACATTTGATATTTCAAGCATATTTTAGGCTACGGTAACTGCCTAACATTAGGCTGGTAGTACGCTTGTTTGCCGACTTTGCTACATATAAAAACTGTAGTAGCATGAGCATTATATACAATCGCTAGGGGTCGCCAGTTGACAGTCGCCATATTTGAATGACATATCGTTAGTTCCTAGGTTTCCCTTGAGGCGCTGCTGTGCAGTTGGACATACACACGTTTTACGGAAACAGCGAGCGTAGAACACGGGTAAGACTCATGGTACAGGACAAAAGCTCTTACGATACCGCGAATGACCCCCACGACCTAGGCTGAACTTTCTATATAGGTAGTAGCGTACTGCCGCGCGTGAGGTCAGCACTAGTCAGCGGTATTTAACATAAATTATAGGTCATATTTAACAACACGCGTTGAAGAAACGCTATGGTTGTAGTTTGGTCAAAGCGTTTTTATGTGTAGGCGTATTGGAGTAGGCGTTTATTTTCATCGCGAAGTTTTAATATGTTTTATGATAGGTTGATAACATGTTTGTTTAATTAATTTCACAATTAGGTACTAATACATTTTACGGCTTGGAAAATATTAACAATTTCAGAAAGGAGTGAAATTCTGCGTGGGGGATCATGGCCTGAATACCTCTTGCATTGAGGGGTGGTCCGTGTCTAGAAGTGGGTAATTACTAAGTAGTAGGTGGGTAGGTATATTTGTTACACTTATGACCAAATTATAACGAGATTTTAATTAACATATTTACTTAGTGTTTATTTATTGTATAGCTAATTTAATTGTAAACGTCATACAATAATCAATCAATGAAGATAATAAAATATTGAGTTGACGCACAAAGCTACATATTAATACTCACTAAATAAATAAATAAAGGTTTATTTCCTTGTTCTTATCGCCATTTATAAAAAAAAATTGCATTGTGTTATAACACTCATAATTTGCTATAAAACAGTTTATGTTTCGCAATGAAAATCCTAACTTTTAATCCCTATTTATATAATAATATAAATAACATCCAATGATTTATCGATTTTACGATTACATATTTTTGATGCGCATATTAAACCCGCTCAAACCGAACATAGATCTTCAACTCTGAGGTTAATTTAGCCGTCGCCTTTGGTTCGCGTTCGACAATTCGGCATGATCTTACTACAATAATAAATACGCGCAGACAGGGTCAGTAAACTATCATAGTATGTAGGTTAGTAATCCTACCACATGATATCACAGAGCTACAAACTCTCCCCCAATCTGATTGAAACCGTATCGCCAAGATTATAAGGTGGTAAATAACGAAGAAGTGATTATAACGATGTGAACTTTGCGTCGGTTGACCGGCTAGTGTCGAGTTACGACGGGCTATGTTGGATTACATGTGGTTCTAAGGCTTAAACGATAGAGAGAGCGGAAAGCAGAGCGTTGTTTATAACACTACAGTAGCTTTATAGTTAATATTATAATGATTAGTATTATAGCCAGCATTTTAACAACATTTTAAAATTATCTAACTCTGTTACGAAATACAATCATAGTCACAAGTGAACTTGATCTGATCCGACTTTTGACGCTGTTTGTACTTATATTTAGGTACCTACTGAATGCAGACTGTAGAATTACGTTTTCAGATCACCTTTTAAAACCCCGTTTATCTGGAAACCCTCGTCTTAACTTTATATAGTTACCACGCTGTTCGTTCGTAACTTAGTACTAACAATAATGCAACAGCTGAATTAATGACTAAGTTCGCTCGATTAAAAACAACTAGCTGTGCATACAAATAAATACACACTCCAACGTCTGATTTATCCATCCCATGTAAGGTTCAGCATGCAAGCTTTGATCTGAGATAAGAAAGCGCCTAATGAATGTTAATGATGCCTTAAAATATCCATTTGTAGATTTCTTTAAATTGTTTGTTTGATCGTAAGTTTTGGCTTTGTTTATTATTTCACTAAATAGACGCATCTCATTCTACATTTGAATGTACAGTTATCCGAAGAAGGAATATACGCCATTAGAGCTGTGGATTTAGGCGCGTATTAATAAATTGATCTCTAATCTGAGAGCGATCTTGGACGCTATTGACATGTCATTTTGTACAAGTATGACTTTAGGATGATAGTTCCAAGATCGCTCTTAGAAATGAGATCGTTTTGAATGAAATCGTCATTATTACGGGCATTAAAACGTAATTGGTCATCTATATATATATAACTCAAAGGTGACTGACTGACTGACATAGTGATCTATCAACGCACAGCCCAAACCACTGGACGGATCGGGCTGAAATTTGGCATGCAGGTAGATGTTATGACGTAGGCATCCGTTAAGAAAGGATTTTGATTAATTCTACCCCCAAGGGGATAAAATAGGGGATGAAAGTTTCTATGAAACTTTGTCAATTAAATTCCACGCGGACGAAGTCGCGAGCACAGCTAGTATGTAATAAGTTCAACATCATCTCCTGAACAATATTTACTCATCCGGTACTCAGTAGCATGTGTTTGAGTTACTATCGCCGCGACTCGTCACCTGCGATCCATCTATAGCGCCATAAACCGTGCGCAAACGCAATGCTGTTTATCGTGAGGATGCGGTGGGGTATGGGTTCAGAGATAGCGGGTCGGTTTATGTTAGGGCTGATCTTATCTATGTGTGAAAATTTGTTTTCTGGACGTTGCGCGTTGGTAACTAAACTGGAAACCCAATAAAAATATATTTCATTAGATAACTATAGTTTTAAAATCTAGTTCCGAAAGTTACTAAAAGTCATCTAAATCATCATGAATATGTGTGAATAATCAATACGAAGACACTTGTGCTCATTTTGTTAGTACACATACTAAACTTATCGAAACGTCTGACAGCAGTGGTGTCAAATTTAGTTGTGTCAAAGTTCGTGACGTAAGCCCCATAAATCGATCTCAAATCTGAGAGCGGTCTTAGAAATGTCATTCTTATGTCATACGAGTGCAAAATGTTAAAAGCGTACTCAAGACCGCTCTTAAACTTGAGATTGATTTCTTAACACGGCCCTAGGATCACCAGTGAGGGAGTTGGACTAACCTGGAAGAGCAGGTATCCGGACTCGTACATCCAGAAGTCATCTGGCGCGTTGCCGGGCTTGGTGAGATGGATCGCGAGGCAACGCTGCAGGATCAGCTGGCAGCGCTGCCCCCCCGCCCCGCGGCCGCTCATGCCTTCACGCGGGCGGCGGCATGCTCTGCACAAAAGAAAAAAATACTCAAGTCATAAACTTTCGATGCCTGTATATTAAAAACCGCTATACCGATTACGACTAAATATCCCCTAAAAAAATAATAATATCAGCTATGAATGCTATGATATAAGAAATCCGCATTGAAATCAATGAATGACGTTGCGTGCGGCACACTAATAAAAATAAAGGTACAAAGATAACCGCTCCAACTTGCACCGCGGCTTTATGTCCTATTTCGTCAGTTTGTTTTTTTAAGTTTGGGCCACTCACGCGCACACAAATTTGGACATCTGAAGACCCTGTCTCGTATTTTCTAGTTTGCCATATCAAACAAAAAACTTCTAAGGAAATTATATTTTGCCTTCTTTGATTTCCCAAAACGGATCAGCAAGTATACCTATCTCTTAGAAGTTAGTTTTTATTTATATGTTACTTTTGGTAAATGTATATGTCTAGACGTGACATAATTAGTTTAGTCGTGACTTGATAACAACAAAGCCGGCCGGCACCATTGCGGTCGAAAAAAAAGAATTAATTATTTTAAATTAGGTATCACCAATTACATATTATTTCGAACTCAACAAAATCCACCGGTTTCTATCGACCTTCAAACTCCTTTACATTTTAACCACCAACTG